>ONZH01009996.1:0-92237 GCA_900303285.1 Rhinella marina | reverse complement strand
TCCTTTTAGTGTGTGTGTCTCTTTAAGACTGCGTTTTGTCACTCTTGCCCGCATCCTCCACCATATGTGGGGAAGTTAGCTCGGTAGGGTGCGGGTTTGCGGGTGTGAACAGCAGTCAGAGTCCAGACACAGATGAAGTCCAAATGCAGGCTTGGCCTGCGTTTATTCACAAGCTCAAAATAAATGATAATACAGCCTTTGCTTCAGGCACAAACAAAATAAACCCTGCTTGTCCAGCACTACCTAAACATAAGACAGTTTCCCTCACTATACGTGCGTCTAGCTGCAGCCACACGAATACAACATGTTATGCAGTTCAGTCCACAAGTTTTTACCTTTGATAGCGTCCAAAGTATCTCCTGAGGCCAGCCGCCTTCAGCATTCCTAGCTGCACCCAGCCTCTCTCTGTCTGCACATCTTGCAGGCTTTGTGGACCTGCAAGATGTGCAGACAGAGAGAGGCTGTCTGCACATCTTGCACCTGTGGTGCCTGACTCCAAACACTAAGACCTGGAGTGGAGGAAGTGGGATGGATGGCCCCACTGCCAAACCTGTCATCCATCCCAAAAAACCAGGCCCAAACACTTTATCAAAAATGTCTCCAGCAACTACTTTTGCTGGAGACCATATCGCACTTTCCTGGTTTCCCCATGTCTCCTGTTGGGAGACATGAACTTCCCTCAGTCTCTAGTAGGCATAGTAGCTGAACCCAGGAGAAATATACCGGCCATCCAGGATTAACCCCTTCAGTGTCTCACAATATATATATATTGTACAGGGGGGTCACACGTCACTATATATAACGTACAGGGGGGTCACACGTCACTATATATAACGTACAGGGGGTCAAACATCACTATATATAATGTACAGGGGGTCACACATCACTATATATAATGTACAGGGGGGGTCACATCTGTATATACAGTATAAAGGGGGTCACTGTACAGGAGCTCTCAAATCTCTATATGCAGTGGTGGGCGTCACGCATCACTGTATACAGTGTACAGGGGTTCACAAATGTCTATATGCAGTGTTGGGGGGGGTCACACATCACTATATACAGTGTACAGGGGGTCACACATCAATATATACAGTGTTGGCGGTGGGTCACACATCACTATATACAGTGTATGATGGTGGTGGAGGGGTCAACTATTACTGTATACAGAGGGTCAGATATCACTATATACAGTATACAGTGGTGAGGGTCACATCACTGTATAGAGGGGCATCATATATCACTATATACAGTGTGCAGGAAGTAGAGGGCACATATTTACAGATGAGACCAGTAACTGCTGCTGATATCACTGACCTCAGCCATACTGACAGCTCAGAAGGGGTTGAAGCTCCTGACCTGTTGGTCTGGCTGGAATAAACATGTCTGTGATGAGATCACAGAGCAGAGTGGTCATAGACAGGACAGACACTTAGATTTCTCACACTTTGTTGTCCACAGCACCTTCCTGGCTCTGCTACATCACTGCAGTCAGTGAGCTCCATCACAGCTTCTCCTCAGTCTCCCTTCCTCTTCCAAAGTTTCTTTATTTCATCTGTTAACAAGTGTCCCTGCTAAGCCCCTGCCAGCCCTGTATAGTCAGGAGTACAGTCACAGCAGAAGGAAAGCATCTCTGACACAAGCAGGGTGCCTTTAGGACCCAGAGAGCAGCACACTCCTTCAGCCATGGACTAGGGCACGTGCAGGCATGGACCAGATAGGCAGCTGTGAGAGCAGGACAGAGGGGGTGTGGCTTCCAATAGCAATTAAACAAGGCAGATCTGCTTAAGAAGATATATTACTAAGTGTAATGTCTCTTGCTTTCTTTAGAGTTTTAATAAGTGCTAACAAAGTGGCCAGCCCCTTTAAGTTTAAGGCTTTGTTTTTTATAAGATGATAGAGTGTAGACATCAACGTTCTCTTCCAGATTGACCCAAGGACCATTACTCACACATAAGCATCTTCACTTGAGGAAAAGAATCGCATAGTGGTAACATACAGTCATGGCCAAAAGTTTTGAGAATGATACAAATATTAATTTTTACAAAGTCTACTGCTTCAGTTTTTATAATGGCAATTTGCATATACTCCAGAATGTTATAAAGAGTGATCAGCTTAACAGCAATTACTTGCAAAGTCAATATTTGCCTAGAAAATGAAATTTATCCCCCAAAACACATTTCAACATCATTGCAGCCCTGCCTTAAAAGGACCAGCTAACATCGTTTCAGTGATTGCTCCATTAACACAGGTGTGGGTGTTGATGAGGACAGGGCTGGAGATCAATCTGTCATGATTAAGTAAGAATGACACCACTGGACACTTTAAAAGGAGGCTGGTGCTTGGCATCATTGTTTCTCTTCTGTTAACCATGGTCATCTCTAAAGAAACACGTGCAGTCATCATTGCACTGCACAAAAATGGCCTAACAGGGAAGAGTATCGCAGCTAGAAAGATTGCACCTCAGTCAACAATCTATCGCATCATCAAGAACTTCAAGGAGAGAGGTTCCATTATTGCCAAAAAGGCTCCAGGGCGCCCAAGAAAGACCAGCAAGCGCCAGGACCGTCTCTTAAAAGTGTTTCAGCTGCGGGATCGTGCTACCAGCAGTGCAGAGCTTGAGGCGGAGACTCTTGGAGCAAGGCCTGGTCTCAAGGAGGGCAGCAAAGAAGCCACTTCTCCAGAAAAAACATCAGGGACAGACTGATATTCTGCAAAAGGTACAGGGAGTGGACTGCTGAGGACTGGGGTAAAGTCATTTTCTCTGATCAATCCGCTTTTCGATTGTTTGGGACATCTGGAAAACAGCTTATTCGGAGAAAACGAGGTGAGCGCTACCACCAGTCTTGTCTCATGCCAACTGTAAAGCATCCTGAAACCATTCATGTGTGGGGTTGCTTCTCAGCCAAGGGAATCGGCTCTCTCACAGTCTTGCCTAAAAACACAGCCATGAATAAAGAATGGTACCAGAATGTCCTCGAGAGCAACTTCTCCCAACCGTCCAAGAGCAGTTTGTTGATCAACAATGCCTTTTCCCAGCATGATGGAGCACCTTGCCATAAAGCAAAGGTGATAACTAAATGGCTCAGGGAACAAAACCTAGAGATTTTTGGGTCCATGGCCTGGAAACTCCCCAGATCTTAATCCATTGAGAACTTGTGGTCAATCATCAAGAGACGGGTGGACAAACAAAAACCTACAAATTCTGACAAAATGCAAGCATTGATTGTGCAAGAATGGACTGCTATCAGTCAGGATTTGGTCCAGAAGTTGATTGAGAGCATGCCAGGGAGAATTGCAGAGGTCCTGAAGAAGAAGGGTCAACACTGAAAATATTGACTTGCTGCATTAACTCATTCTAACTGTGAATATAAGCTTTTGTTACTCATAATATGATTGCAATTATATTTCTGTATGTGATAAAAACATCTGACAAACACACATAAAAACCAGAGGGCAGCAGATCATGTGAAAATATAATATTTGTGTCATTCTCAAAACTTTTGGCCATGACTGTACACTACTGGCAATTTAGCAGGATACAGCATTGCATATCCTTTTTCTATTACTTTTCTACGGATGTCTGTAAACAGAGTGAGGGACATCTGAATTGCTCTGTAGGGTGGCAACTCTATCACAGAAGTGCAAAAGTGCAGCCGAAAGAGATCTAGAATGGCCTCTTGGAGGATGAGGGCAAAAAGGGACTCTTATGTGCTCTTTCTATAGAGAAGAATGTGGAAAACAGTTTAGCATCCAGGAGTATCTGTAACCAATTTTCAAGAAATATGACCACAATTTTTTGAGTGATTTTAATACTGTTTCTGACCTTTGTGTTCTAGGAGCCTATGTTTTGGAAGGATGAGGGCTTCCACATATCTTCTAGCTTCAACTGAGAATGGATTTATAAACTGCTGGGACTTACTCACTTGTAATTGTAGGTATATAGACTATTAATAGATGGTAAATATATTTATTACCCAAACTCTATTTTGAATTCCAGTGGACGTCACAATCTTGCTTCCTGCTTAGGTATATTTTCCACTGGGTCTTGGACGTTCCCATCCTCACTGCCAATACAAAAACTACCAACCAGTTCAAGAAGCTACTGGTGGTACTTAAGATTATTCAGTACTGATTTTTGACCCTTTATGCACTTTATTTGCATTTATCCAAATTACATAAAGTGCACAACATTGCCCTCATTTAAAGGGGTTGTCTGAGTTATGTAAAAAAAAAATATATATAGCACAGTAAATGTATGTGTAGGAAGTCCCAGCTGTACAATGACACTGCTGATGCACACAGGAACTTCCCCCTACCTTTCTTGTGCAATGCTCTGCAGATCTCCTTAGTTCTCCTCCAGTGTCAGCTCTGTGTCTGCAGGATGAGGAGAGCAGATCCTGTGTCTCTTCATTGCCTGCATATGCTCAGCAAAGCCTTGAGCCCTGAATGTGTGCTGCAGAAGGGGTTAAAGTTGAAGAAGTCCTGAAGAATCCAGGGAGAAGGAGACACAGAGCAGATGAAAGTGCAGTGGGCGTGGCCAGCACAGAGACGTCTTGTGTACAGACTCTTATCTGATCTCTGAGGCTTGTGCAAAAAAACATAAGCAGAGCAGGGTGAGAAGCTGACATCACAGGTCATGTGACCCTGAGTGAAAGCTGAGAAAGCAGCCTCTAAAGTAAGTACATTGAAAAAACATTAATTTGCCTAGTTAGAAACATTCAAAGGACAAAAAAAAAACTCTGACAACCCCTTTAACCAGTTCAGCATTGGGCCATTTACCTACACTTCCTGACCAGACACATTTTCTGTATTTTTATTTATTTTATTTTTTTAGGACATGCAGCTTTGAAAGCTGCAACTTTTCTAGTCAGTTATGTAATTTTTGTTCCCTTTTTTGGGATAATATGGGGCATTATTTTTATAGTTTATAAGGCCGAAAAAAGACATCTTACCATCCAGGTCGGCCTGTTTTCCTACAAGTTGATCCAGAGGAAGGCAAAAAACCCCTGTGAGGTAGAAGCCAATTTTCCCCACTTTAGGGGGGGGGGGGGAATTCTTCCTGACTCCAATCAGGCAATCAGAATAACTCCCTGGTATTTGTATTTTAGTATTTTTAATTTTTTTAAGGAAAAACATTTTGTTTACTTATGATGGGAATTTGTGAAAATGAGCTATTGTTTAATTCATGTTTTTATGTTCAAAGTATTTTTTAAATAATTTCAGATATTCTTAATTTATCATGTCAGTATCTCTATTTAAACAAAAACCATAAAATCCTGCAGTTTTCTCACTGACCACAAAGCCTTATAGGTGCCACTTCTCGGTCTATACAAATGACTTTACTGCAGTTACTTGCTTATCTGTCATTCTCATCCAGCCTGTAATGATATTACTTCTGTGTATAGGTAAGACAGGATCCACCATTCACAATAGGTGATTGTCAAAGCTTATCTATTCTTTCCTTTACAATGACCTCTCAGAGCAGCTCTCAGAGCATCCCTAAAGCAATTTTTTAATGCTTTGTAAATTCTGTTAACAACCATTCAGGCAAGATGGCCGTTCCCATAATCATGTTCAGGAAATAGAATAAATAAATCCTCAACCAGAAAATACAGATTAGAAAAAAGAGGGTGTGCGCTGCTGTCTGGTTTTAACTGGCAGATACATTCATTTTTTGGAGACACATTTCCTTTAGTAGCACATCGTGCAGCTAAATTTTTATGTCCCCTTTCCATAAGTGTCCTTTTTGATATATGGAATTTATGGGTTATAGTCTGATGCAGTATGTGGGGGGGGGGGGGGGGGGTATTCTTTTTTTCTTTCTTTTTTTCTTTTTTCTTTTTTTATTTTACACTTTGTGCCGCTATGATGATACAGTGTAGGACACTTTGTGGATACAGTGTGGGACATTTATCTTAACTGGTGCAAAGATTCCACATTTTATTTTACAGTTACGTTCCTTTGGAAAATGAAAGGATCATTCTGATTGGTTGCTGTGGCCAACTAGCAGTATCCAATTTTTACTTTACACCAGGTTTGATAAATCTACCTCAATGTTTTCTTTGATTTTGCACTGTTCCCGTCTCCTAAAGGGGTTGGCCCATCTCGTACATAGGGGGTATATCATTGGGATGGGACCTGCACCCTATCTCACGAACGAAGCCCACAAAGTGACGCTCCATTTATTACTGTGGGATGCCAAAAATAGTCGAACAGCAAGCTTGGCGATTTTCGGCAGTCCCATAAAAATGTATAGAGGGCGGCCGCACATGCGCATTGCACCCTCCTTCATTTTGCTGGTTCTGTTCAAGAGACAGGAGCCAATATAGCACATGTCCTAGAGATATGCCTGCAATGTATGAGGTCTTGTGTGTCCATCTATTCCAGGGATCAGCAACCTCTCTCACTCCTGTTTTGAAACTAAAACTCCTAGAAGACCCCATTAACTTCTCTGAAAGTTACAAGAACAGCTGAGTCAGTGTGTATTCTGGGAGTTTTGGTTTCCCAGCAACCGGAATGCCAAAATAGTTATTTATTTGTTGCATAATTGGGAAAGAGAAGTAGAAAATGTGAGGACTATATTCTTAACGGCTGATAATATGAATAGAATCTCTTTTTCTGTATAACCTTTTTCCTAATAATGATTGGAAGTAAACTGTGACCCTGACAGGCCTCTCACCCAGTTAAGCCAGTACTCTCTGCTCTGCACTGATGAGGTGCAATCACCTCGAAACAGCTGTCTGCAGATGAGGTGCTAGCTTATTTAATATCCGAGTCATGTCTCAAGGCTTATTTAAAGAGCTGAACATTGACTTACAGGATAGCTGCCTTGTGTCTGGTGGCATTAGAGGCAGAGCTTGTTAAGAGCTCATTTGCATCCCTTTTTTCTCAGAATTCCAGAGGAGCATGAATGACCTATAAGTCTCCTCACACCAATTAAGACGCTCTCTCCCCAAGGAGAGATAGTACCTCCCTGGAAGTAAACTGTAACTGCTTCCCTTCAGGGGCATTTACACTGAGCAAACAATTGTCAGGAGGGAAGTGTTCCTGACAGTTGCCTGCTCATCAGCGGAGATGAATCACTGAACATGCAGCATTTGCCTCCACTGTGTAAGGATGAGTGTTGGCTACCAACATCACTCGTCCTACTACAAATTTGTTGTTTCTGGGCAGCAAAGTGTTCTTCATACCCAGAAACGATGATTGTGGTGTCCACACCAACTATCATAGTTACATAGTTGTTAAGGTTGGAAAAAGATGAGTCGATCAAGTCCAACCTGTAATCCTGCAATCCTGCTATATTGATCCACAGAATAAATCCCTGGATCAGTGTCTATCTTCCTTTTAAGGAGGGGATGGGCCAAAGGGAAATGGCGTGTACAACATAATTTCTATACATTTTCATAAGCCTCAATTTGATTTTGAATTAAAAATTCATCTAAACCTTTTTTGAAGCCATCTACTGTATTTGCTGTGACCAGCTCCTGCGGCAGGCTATTCCAGAGATTCACAGCCCTTACTGTAAAGGAATGCTTGTCGCCTCTTGTGACAATATTAATCTTTTATTTTCTCCAGGCATAGGGGGTGGCCCCTTGTTTTTTGAGGGGGTGTAACACAGAATAACCTACCTTGATATTTTTTGTATGATCCGTTTAGATATTTGTACAGGTTAATCATGTCCCCCTTAGACGTCTCTTTTTTTCAAGGCTAAACAAATTCAGTTCATAGCTAAGATCTTCCAGGCCCTTTATGAGTTTAGTTGCTCGCAGATTATTAGCCCCCAAATGCATAACTTTACATTTATCTATATTGAACCTCATTTGGAGTGGAGGCCCAAACAGTAAGTCAGCTTGTAACTTATTAACATCTATCATTTCACCCGATGAATGTTTCACACGTTCATCCTGTGATCTGCAGTACCTTTACACAGACCGGTTATCTTGAACTAGTGTTAGTTCCAGATAATCGACCTGAACATCGGGTGGTGTAAACTCGCCTTTAGTCTTCTGAGGGATAGGCATCTCCAAGAGTGTACTCCCTGCTTTTTCCTAGATTGTCTATACTGTACCTAATTATCCTCTAATTCTTTGTTTTGTGGCCCATCCTCTACTTCCACTTTCTGTGCATTTTTGACACAGTTTCCTACTACAATTGCCCCTATGAGGGGAAAATGTGCCTATTAAATTCCTTCTTTAAGTGATAAAAATGGAATGACATTTTTGCTTCCGATTTGTCTATACCTCAAATTACAAATAACCTATCACAACTATATAATCACCCACCAGAGTTCTCACCCCATATAACCTATGTTGTGCTGGTATCCTTTCTAACTCTGTGCTATAGATTCTCATTTTTGGCACCTTGTCAGTATTAGTATTGTGGAGAGAAGTGCTTACAACTGTAAATCTTGTTTTGGTATTGAGTGATGAGGAAAGTTTGTCCTTCCATCAACTTTTTTTTTTTCTTTTTTTCCCCTCAAGGAATTACTTTTAATAGTACATAGAGCTATTACTCTGAGATGGATGCCCCTCGCCCCCAATCGAAAGAGTGTGGTTTATCATCACTTCTGATGCCCGGGGAAACTCTTAGACCCCTTGGTGCAGTGCACACTAACTTTTAACTATAGTAACATAGTTTATAAGGCCGAAAAAAGACATCTGTCCATCCAGTTCGGCGTGTTATCCTGCAAGTTGATCCAGAGGAAGGCAAAAAAAAAATCCCTGTGAGGTAGAAGCCAGTTTTCCCCACTTAGGGAAAAAATTCCTTCCCAAATCAATCAGAATTATACCCTGAATCAACGACCCATCTCTAGTAGCTATAGCCTGTAATATTATTACACTCCAGAAATACATCCAGCCCCCTCTTGAACTCTTTTAGTGAACTTACCATCACCACCTCCTCCGGCAGAGAGTTCCAAAGTCTCACTGCTCTTACTGTAAAGAAACCTCTTCTATGTTTGTATACAAACCTTCTTTCCTCCAGATGCAGAGTGTGTCCCCTTGTCACAGTCCTGGAGATAAATAAATGATGGGAGAGATCTCTGTACTGCCCCCTGATATATTTATACATAGTTATTAAATCTCCCCCTCAGTCATCTTTTTTTTCTAAAGTTAATAACCCCAATTTTGATTATCTTTCTGAGTACTATAGTCCAAACATTACAGTTATGACTTTAGTTGCCCTCCTCTGAACCCTCTCTAGCTCTGCTATGTCTGCCTTGTTCACAGGAGCCCGGGACTGTACACAGTACTCCATGTGTGGTCTGACTAGTGATTTGTAAAGTGGCAGGGCTATGCCCCATTTGATGCAATACATTATGTTATTGGCCTTGGCAGGAGCTGTCTAACACTGGTTTCTACAGCTTAGTTTGCTGTTCACTAAAATTACGAAGGTCCTTTTCCATGTCCGTGTTACCCAGTGTTTTACCATTTAGTATGTAGTGGTGACTTGCATTATTCCTTCCCATGTGCATAACCTTACCTTTGTCTTTGTTAAACCTCATCTGCCACTTCTCTGCCCAAGCCGTCAATCTATCCTGATCCATCTGTAGCAGTGTACTGTCCTCTTCTGTGTTAATTACTTTACACAGTTCAGTGTCATCTGCAAAAAATTATATTTTACTGTGCAAACCTTCTACAAGATCATTAATATATTGAAGAGCTTACCGGCTCTAAACTTTCCGGCCTATAGTTTCCAGGCTCTGTTTTTGGACCCTTTTTGAATGTTGGCACCACATTTGCTATGCGCCAATCAGTATAGAGTCCTTAAATATCAGAAATAAGGGTCTGGCTGTGACATTACTTAATTCTCTTAGGATACGGAGGTGTATGCCATCCGGTCCTGGCGATTTGTCTATTTTAATCTTTTTAAGACGCCATCGTACTACTTCCTGTGTCAGACAGGGCACTTTTAATGGGGAATTTACATTCTGCATTTCATCTGACAGTTTATTTTCCTCAGTGAATACAGTGGTGAAAAAAATGTTTAATAGCTTTTCCTATGGCCTCTCTTAGTAGAGTAAATTTAGTTTTTTTTTGTGTTTTTGTTCCTCCCGGAAGAAACACTCTTTTGAAGGACAATTGGAAGGTTATTACTTAATGATCACTGTTTTCCAGGTGTACCCCAACCTGCACATCTGTTGTTCTGTCAGGTCTATTGGTTAATACTAAGTCCAGTATGGCTGTTCCTCTAGTCGGTTCCTGAACCAGTTGGGAAAGGTAATTGTCTTTGATTATTGTCAAGCAGGGACGGACTGGGAACTTAAAGTGGCCCTGGAAAAAAATACTAAAAGTGGCCCCGTTTTGTAATTGGGTCCAAATTGATGGAAGGCGGGGCCAGCAATACCATATTGTGGCACATTATATCACCCCAACAGAGCCAAATACCACAGTCCAGCACAAAATACATCCCCAAAAACTTCCACTTGCTGGCAATTAGGAGGGCCCAGACGGCCCCCTGGGCATCGGCCCACTGGGAAATTTCCCTGTAAGGTCTATGGCCAATCCGCCCCTGTTGTCAAGAACCTGTTTCCTTTATGAGATATACGGGTTTGTTTCCCAGTCTATATCTGGGTAGTTGAAGTCCCCCATAATAACGACCTCATTATGATTTGCCGCCTTGTCTATTTCATTTAGAAGTAGATTTTCTGTGGGATCTGGTATACTAGGTGATTTATAAGTATTTTATTATAGTTTTTGGCTCCATGTATTTCTACCCACAGTGACTTCACATGTTCAGATACCTCACTTATATCTTCCCTGAGTGTTGGCTTTACACAGGACTTTACATACGTAAAGGCAGACCCCTCCCCCTCTCTGGTTTTGACGATCCTTCCTAAACAGACTGTAACCCTGTACGTTAACTGCCCAGTCATAGCTATCATCCTGCCACGTCTCAGTTACTCCCACTATGTCATAGTCCTCCTCACACATCACTAATTCCAGTTCACCAGTTTTATTAGTTAGGCTTCTGGCATTAGTGTACATACAATTAAGAGGTTTATGTATGTTTTTTACCCTACACCTTTCCTTCTGAACTGTTCTAGTCCCTCCTTCCATTCCTCCCCCAGTTCCATTATCTTGTCCCAGGTCTCTATCTGCACTATCTTCCCCTCTTATAATGATCTTGCCCTTCCCCCCAGTCCCTAGTTTAAACACTCCTCCAACTTCTAGCCATCTTCTCCCCCCAACACAGCTGCCCCTTCCCCGTTGAGGTGCAGCCCATATCTACGATAGAGCCTGTTCTCTAGGAACCCAAACCCTTCCTTCCTACACCAGTTCTTGAGCCAATTGTTTACCTCCCTTATATCCCTCTGCCTTTCTTGTGTGGCTCGTGGTACACGTAGTATTTCAGAAAACACTACTTTGGAGGTCCTTGACCTAAGCTTGTGAACTAAATCCCTAAAATCATTTTTTAGGACGCTCCACCTACCTCTAACTCTGTCATTGATTCCAATATGGACAATGACTGCTTGATCTTCTCCAGCCCCTCTCAGTAATCTTTCAACCCGATGCACAATGTGTCGAACTCGAGCGCCACAAAGACAACACCCTGTTTAACGATTCCGGTCTTTGTTACATATCGCCCTATCTGTACCCCTAATAATTGAGTCTCCCACTACCAGCACCTGTCTGGCCTGCCCTACTCTCCTGGTCCGCTGCTTACTGGAGCTGATATTCCCCTGACTAGCAGAGGAAGTGTCTTGCTGCAGCAGTGCTGTCCCTGATCTGACATCCCCCTCATCTGCTAACCTTGCAAACTTATTTGGCTGTGTCAGATCTCTATAAATATATAGTACAAATATAGTGGCTCACTCCACTATGGTTATTGATTTTCAGGCGGTGCACTACAAACTGGCCAACCCCTTGCTAATTAAAATTATTCTATATATACTATTAGTAGGCACACCTCCACCTGGATATGTGCAGTTAGAATGATTTTATATGTACTATATTATTTGCAGTGTGCATATCCAGGTGGAGGTGTGCCTACTAACAGTATATATAGAATTTTTAACTCTGCCATCTTCCTTTGCACATTTTCCCAGTCATATAAATTTCACTCTGCCTCTTAAATTGAACTTCTTCTAAATTCCTTTGAAATTTTCCTCCTACTTTTTGGCAGTAACTATCCATTTCCTTTCCCTTGTTAGCCTTTAGATGGACTTCTCTTCAATTCATTAAGTGATCACGCCCATGAACCTAAGGGCTCTGTGCCCATGCTGTGGTCCTCAGTGCACGGGCACTGGCAGTCTTACAGATGCGGACCCATTGATTTAAATGGGTCCGCGATCCGCAAGATATGGCAAACAGTAGGACATGTCTCATCTTTTGCATTGCAGAGGCACGGACCCAAAAGCCGATGGAAGCTCTTCATAGTGTTTCCGTGGGCTTACGATCCATGCCTTCACTCCGCATAAGATAGGGCATGTCCTATCTTTGGCTGTATCTTGATGATTGTAGACACATTCACTGCAGTCCGCAATATGGGCAAGGAGCTCTTACGTTTATGGGCATGAGCCCTAACAGTAGTTGAAAAATTTGCTTTAAAGAGGACCTGTCACCGCTCCTGACATGTCTGTTTTAATAGCTTTATGCATTCTCCAAGTAATAACAATTCTGGAGCATATATTCTTGTGGCTCTATGTTGTGCCATTCTTTTATCATTTCTGTTAGAAGTGATGAATTAATTGCTAGCAGTCTGCAGTAAGAGTACAGAGGGGAGTCAACCAGTTGGGGGTGTGTACCTGCACAGTCTGAAAATGGAAGCACTGATTGGATAGAGTGAGTGTGCCGGTACACCCCCCCTCCCCCCCCCAACTGGTTAACGCCCCTCTGTACCCTTACCGAAGGCTAATGGCAATTAATTCATAACTTCTAGTAGAAAAAATAAAGGATTGGCACAACATACAGACATAAGAATAGAGGCTCCAGACTTGTTATTACTTGGGAAATTCATTAAGATATTAAAACAGGCATGTCAGGAGTGGTGAAAGTTCCTCTTTAATTTTATCCCATAAATGTATTCAAATCCTTTCCCTCAGTTTGTCCTTCATCTGAATACAGAAACGTACCTTTGTTAAAGCCTTATTTGTCCATTATTTACTTAAAGGTTTTAATTTTAACCCTTCAGGTATCGATTAAAATTTGGTATTGTGGTCACCATTACTTGCCCCATCTCTTAATCTATTATTTCTAGTAAACTTATAATACACATCTTTGAAAAATTCAATCTGTTATGAGAGGACGTTGCGTTAATACTGCATATTGGGTTAGCACTCATTCTACCTAACAGATGAATAGATTAAACATTCCCTAGACTTTCCTCTATCCTATAAATCCTGTCTTTTCTAAATCTCCCATTAAATTCAAAATAAACTCCATCTGATTCCCTAAATCATAGATGAAAAAAGTACCAAATATCTGCAAAAAAGTTTTTTTCCTTTCTTTCTATTTTTATGTGCTGTATGGACTGGTAGACATATCTCAAGTGGGTTAGTTGCTAAATTAGATCCCGCTTGCTGATCACCCCAAACTCTATCTGTTCATTTAGGAAAGGACACTACCGTTTTGAACTAACACTGTTTGGGGCTGTGTACCTGCAGAGGAAGTGCTGCTTTTGACGACTGTTTCTTAGTGTGTGATTGGACTACAGTTACAGCCCTTAGAAATGGGCCAGAGCAATTTTCTAAAGTTAGAACCGGGCCATCTTCTCTGTTGGCTACAGGCTGTGTCACAGGGATGGGCTGCACCTCAGTGGGGAAGGTGCAGCTATGTTGGGGGAGAAGATGACTAGAAGGTTGGAAAAGTGTTTAAACTGTTGACGGGGGGGTGGGGGGGGTGTAAATCACATTATAGGAGGGGAAGATAGTTGAGATAGTGACCTGGAGTGAGGTAATAGTATTGGAGGGAGGGAATAAAACAGTTCATAAGGAAAGGTGTAGGGTAAAACTATATTTAACCGTTGCAAACAGCTGCAAAATTCTACTAACTATATAACATATTATATCTCAAATTAGGGGGCTAATACTCATCCGAGAGTGTGTTTATATTTTGGGTCTGCTTGAGTTTACAACCAACAGAAGAATCATTTAACCTACATTTTATTTTATATTCCATATTTTATTTATCCAGCGCTGGTGTTTTCAAAGTATTATCCCTAATACTGCTATTTTTATTATCTTTTATAATTAATTTTTTTTGAGCATATAAATACATTTCATATATTTAAACCAAATTTGAGTGTGCCCACCACCCTCCATTATTGTTTTTACATCCTTGTATATCACGGCTACGGGTAAGCCGTTTGGTGGTGCACCTCGTTTTCATTTTTCTTAACTGGTGAGCCACTATCTTTACTTGTACTCTATAAAAGTAAAAACATGTCAAATGTTAGGCTGGTGCGGTCGTTTGTCCTTCTGTGTAACCTGCATTTTTTAATATGAGGGAAAAAAGTAGAATATGTAAAAGACAGATAAAGGCAGCCAAGCTGGAGACAGAGATTAATTTATAAAGACAGTAAAACAACCACTAAAATGTTCAATTAGGTCAATAATAAAAAGTTTAAACCTGAAACTGTTGGCCACTTACAGAATGATGAGGGAGAAGTTTTAGAGCAATGAGGAGAAAGCAAATCTATTAAATATTAATATTTTGCCTCCAAAGGTGTTTTGGCCTTCAAGAACTCTATAGTGACAGGGAGTGTTGCACAGGATTGGTGCTTAGCAAATGTGGTGCCAATATTAAAATATAAAAAAATGTGGTGCCAATATTAAAAAAAAAAAAAGTAGTAAGTCTAATATCTGTCATGGGTAAGCTGAGGATTTTCTAAGAGATGCTATTCAAAAGTACCTCAAAATAAGTATATAACATTGTATCAGCATGGCATCAGGAGGGATCGGTCCTGTCAAACTAATTTAATCAGTTTTACTGAGGAGGTAAGTTCTCGACTTGACAGAGGTCAAGTCAATGGAGAGTCAATGGATGTCATATATCTTGACTTCTCCACATCATTTGATACAGTGCCAAATAACTGTCTCAGTGATAGAAAACAGAGGGTGGTTGTTAACAGTACATACTCAGATTAGGTCACTGTCACTAGTGGGGTACCACAGGGGTCAGTATTGGGTCCTTTTCTCTAATATTTTTAGTAATGAAAACTAATGCAAAGTAAAATGTACATTTTTGCAGATGAACTAAACTGGATAAAGTAATTAACACAAAAAAGGACAGTATACTGCTATAGATGGATCTGGATAGATTGGAGGCTTGGCAGAGAAGTGGCAGATGAGGTTTAACCCCTTCCCGACATATCACGTAATGGTACGTCATAGCAGGAGGTGACTTCAACATTTTGACATACTATTAAGTCATGCTGATTGTCGCGGTAAAAGCCAATGTCGGCGGATTAACCCTTTCTATACCGCGGTCAGCGCTGACCACAGCATAGAAAGTGCTTGCGGCGGATGAGGATCTCCATCGGGTCCCTGCGCTGCAGAGACGGGGACCCTAAGGGTGAGAAGGCAGCCAGATGCCTTGCAGAGGCATCGGGAATCACCTTCTATGGAAGCCTAGCACATCCAGCCCTTGGCTGAGTCTCCTAGGCAACTGTTTATCAAGTGTATCAAGTGAAAAAAGCCCCTTTCCCCTGATTTTATAATAATAAAAAAAAAAGAAATCGCACACATATTAGGTATTACCACATCCATAGCGACTAGCTCTATGAATATATTACATAATCTACCCTGTCAAATAAACACCATAAAAAAATAAATTAAAACTGCCAAAAAAGCCATTTTTGTCACCTTACATCACAAAAAGTGCAACACCAAGTGATCAATCTGTTTTTTTGCAGCCCTGTGAACAGATATTGGTGCAGGAAGGAGGGGTTATCAGTGAGAGCTATCTCTCTATGCATACTTATGCACATAATGCTATCAGTCACTGATAACACCTCCCCCCCGTACCAATAGCTGCTCACTGGAGGTGGAAACAGCAGAGATATAAATGCAAAAATTACAAGTTTTACTATCTCCACAAAACTATACATCAGTCTTCTCAAATTCTCCTGCTGTATAAGATGGTACTTCCAGATTGAATTGCATTTTGTGGTGACATGTCCCATTGAACTGTAGAAACCAGTGTCAGGCATCTACTGCTAAGGCCAATAAGATTAAAGGTTGCTTCAAAGGGGCATAGATGCATGTGATGAGAACATAGGGGGTCATTTAGTAAGATCGATGCAGGCCTCTACATAACTTTGGTGCATTCAGCGTATTACAGGTTAATAAAGGACCCCCATAGTCCTGCCAATTTACAAATCTCTAGTCAGACCACACATCTGAGTACTGTGTACAATTCTGGGCTCCTTCGAACAAGACAGACATAGCAGAGCTGGAGAGGGTTCAGAGGAGGGCAACTAAAGTAATAACTGGAATGGGTGGACTACAGTGCCCAGAAAGATTATCAAAATTAGGGTTATTCACTTTAGAGAAAAGACTACTAAGGGTAAATCTAATAACTATGTATAAATACATCAGTGGTCAGTACAGAGATCTCTCCTATCATCTAGTTTCCCCAAGACTGAGACGAGGGGACATCCTCTGCGTCTGGAGGAAAGGAGGTTTCTACACAAACATAGAGGATTCTTTACTTAAAGAGAAGTGCAACTATGGAACTCTCTGCCTGAGGAGGTGGTGATGGTGAACTCACTAAAAGTAAAGTGGCAGGACTATGTTCTCATCACGGGCATCCATGCCCCTTTTGATGCAGCCCATTATCTTATTGGCCTTGGCAGCAGCTGTCTGACACTGGTTTCTACAGCTTAGTTTGTTCACTAAAATTCCTAGGTCCTTTTCCATGTCAGTGTCACCCAGTGATTTACCATTAAGTATGTACTGATTTACCATTAAGTATGTACTGATTATGCACCTATGTGCATAATCTTACATTTTGTCAGTATCAAACCTTGTCTTCCACTTCTCTGCCCAAGCCTCCAACACAGCCAGATCCATCTATAGCAGTATACAGTCTTCTGATGCAATGCAGCAGATAAACTTTTCAACAGATGTTTGACTTCTGTCAGCATTTATCATGCTCAGTCCAGGCATGAAAAGGTGACTATAATCTCTGCTGTATGGCCATGTTAAGACTAATCCATAACTGGTAAACTCTGAACATAATGAGGTGGAATAGCTAGTCAAAACAAGTTGTTTATGGAGAAAATTGTGTGTGACAATGTTATTTATGATTGATGGAAATATATTCCAGAAGAGGTTAAATTTACTGACCATTCTAATCTTTTAAGAATCATTATTGTGATATCTTTAGGATGTAACTGGTACCGATAGAGAAATTATTTGTCATGATACTAGAATTTTAATACCATTCGATACCACATGAAAAAAAAACTCAAAAAAGCCTATCCATTGTTTAAAAGTAAAATGTTTATTGAGTTAAACAGAAGAACCTGAACCAGATATCAGGTTGTCAAAGTTTGATTTTGATTTAACTATGTAACACTGCAAACAAGGAGCCTTCATCTCTCTGTCCCGACTCCTGTTTTGGCAAATAATTGTATTCCTTATCTGGATTGTCTATTCTATTTCTTGAGAACTGTTGTCTTGAGAACTTATTGGTCACTTTGCCTAGGTTAAGCTCAGTCCCATTGGGCTTGATCTGCATGATCCAGTGCAATGCACAGCCTGCACAGTGGCTGCCTAATAAGCTAGGAGGCTGCAGTGTTCACCTCTGGAATGCTACAGTCCCTCTGGAGTCGCACCCCCCACCGATCAAATATTGATGTCCTATTTTGGCATAGACCAGCAATATCAAAAGCCCTGATAACCTCTTCTACGGCACCCTGCAATAATAATAATTATAAAAAATACAAACAAAAACATAGCCTATTTTGACATTGCACACTAATTTAGGACTGGGAATATCTTTGCTTGAGTGTCGATCTAGTCTTCTGTCAGTTTCATTTTCCTCGGACTGCAGATTAGGCCAGAGGTACTGAATACTCATTCTAATGAATGGAATGCATAGATACGCTTTTGCAAAATGGGCAAGAACAGGCAGGTTTGCGCCATTTCTTTTCCTCCAGGCAAGTGGTCTTCTTCAGGACTAATCTTTCATCTGTCTGTACAAGAAGTAATTGCAAAGAATGGCTTTAGGACTTTTGTCAGATGGTGTATCTTCAGTTGTACCCACAGAACCACCTGTTTGACCCCCTTTTCTTCACCGTTTACCTAGCACAGCGCTGTCCATTGGATAGTGTCTGTGCTTGATATAGCAGCTCAGTACCATTCACTTGAAAGGTACTGTGCTGCACCTAAGCTATGTGACAATATGAATGTCTTGTCACATGGCCTAAGATGAGGCTGCGGTGCCTCTTCATACAGTATCTCTAATAGCTTTGTATGTATATTTAATTAATTTGGTTCTTTGTACACATACAAAATATTAATATATGTACATATATTTTTTTTAACAGTAACATGGAAGGCACAACTCAATGCTTTTGTTCTGCAACCTGACTGTCTTTCAGAAAATATTGCTGCATTTTCATTTATTTCCGGAAGCACAACCAGTAAGTATACACGTTGGGCAAAACTAGCCAAAATCCACCTCCATACAGTACTCACACTATATTGCCACCCCTCAAGAAACAAGGCAAATGCAATTGTTTAAAAAAAACATGTACAGTTTCATTCAATTGTTCCTCCAAGTGATTAGGAAAATTTGGGTCCCTGCACGGCTGATTTTGGTTCACAAATTTCTGCAACTAAATCCGTTGTATTCCTCTGTATGGGGCTGTTTTGATGGCAAGGACATGGATTTCTGCAAGTTCCATTCAGATGAATGGAACTGATTATATGCCATAGGTGTAGGCTCCCTAAGCTTGCAGTGTATTCTTCATGTAGGCATGCACATTGTTACTGAATATGATACCTGATGTCCTCAGGGAGAAACTGGTTTGTCACTAAAGGGCCCTTTATACGGGCCAAGAATAGCATAGATCATCAGTAACGGGCGTTCATAGTAACACTCGTTAGTGATGATCTGGCAGTGTAAATGTACCACCAATTACCTGATGAACGAGCGAACGCAGAGTTCGGTTTCAAGTTAAAGTGGTTTTCCACTTTAAAAATCAATTACCGAAGTTATTCAATGAAGTCAGCCGCACCACTTTGTGAATAACTAACTTTGGCTCATTGGAGCCCATACTTTCTAAAACTATACGGAGACGGATCTCCCTACCGTATTATTCCAAAGCTCACTTCACTCCGCGACTTCGGATTAAGCATCTGAAGCTCACTTCACTCAACTCTACTGATGACCTATTCTCAGGATAGGTAATCAATATCAGATTGGTGGGAGGTTGACTCTCAGCACCCCTGCGAGTCTTCATTGTAATTACAACTAAGCCGTCCAATTCACTTCAATGGGACGGCTCTGTCCTATTCACTTGAACAGGAAGGAGATGTCCCATTGAAGTGAATGGGATTGGATGAGCTTTTATACTTGAGCACTGCTGCGGTTGCGACAACAAGCAGGTAAACAATGAAGAGACAGCAGTGCTCCTACAAGCGCTTTTTTCTCTCCAAACAGCCGATCAGCAGGGGAGCTGGAAGTCGTACCTCCACCGATCTGATATTAATGATTCGTTATCTTGAGGATAAGTCATCAATAGTAGTGGACAACCCCTCTAATAAATGTCTCCCTGCTTTTCTTTGTTTTTTGTTTTAAGCTATTTTTGACTTTGACCGTTTAATGTTGCTGTGTGGTATAGATATGTGGTTGCACTCATTTAAAACCATGTTAAAATGATTGGTACCAGGAATTCTCAAAATGTCATTGGAGCTACATGTGAGGTGTGGTGTGGTAATTCATACTCACATGTGGGGAGAAAAAGGTACAACATACAAAGGAAAGCACCTGACAGTTGTGAATTTGTAATGTTTTGTTACTAGTGGTCCAGTGTCATAATGAATTATACTAAATATCGGGATTTTAGCTAAAATGAAAAGGACAGCAATATCACCATTGAGTTTTCGGCTTCTAATTTTTGCGCCGTTCATTTTTTGGCATAAATAACATAACGTCATTCTCTGGTTCAGTACGATTACATTGATACAAAATACATACAGTTTTTGTTTATTTTACGGTTTATTACTTTTGCACAATAACCGCGTTCCCTGGCTGAGATCGGGGAACCTGTTATGGTGTTCTAATAGCCCAAAGCCTCAAGCAGGCTTCGACAGATGTTAGTGGAATATACCAATACAGGCCACTAGGTGGCAGCACTGTATTGTTATATTGAAAAGAAAGTGTTCAATGATGGCTATATAGCCATCAATGAACACAATGGGCGACCTAACGATTGCCCATTATAGTCACCCATGGTGACTTTAAAAAAAATAAAGCAAAAGTTAAAAAAAAAAAAAAAACACTCCTCCCTTCCTCCCTTTCCCCAAAATAAAAATAATACTTAACCAATAAATCAGAAAGTCACACACACTTCAAAATTGTATCACCCCGCAAAAAAAAGAGCCCTCATACAGGTCTGTACATATACCTACAAAAAAGATGTAGGGGCCAACTTGGAATTTTATTCCTGCTTCCCACTACATTTTATGTAACTGTAAATGGTGCCATTAGAAATTACAACTTGTCCTGCAAAAAATAAGCCTTCATAAGGCTATGTGAATGGAAAAATAAATACATTATGACTCTGCGAAGGCGGGAGTGAAAAACAATGTAATGTAAAGTGAATTAGAAAGATTTGAGAATGGATAAGTTTACGCAGGCTACGTGAATAAATATATTTACTAAGTGATTAAATATACGATAAAACAAAGAAATCACATACTGAATAATACAAAGTAAATAAACATCACTAGCCTAAATAGGGTGGAGACTCTGTCGATCATGCTATAACCCATGGCTGTCTACCCATTATAACACATGACTGACACCCCAGGGTGTACAAGAGAAATAGGGCAAGTCATACATCCTACCTAGATGGAGGCCTGGTGGAGTCTGCTGAGACAAGGTAGGTAGCAGAATTTTAGTCTGTTAGCCCCCTCCTCCAGTGTGCATCACGCATGTCTCTCATGATCACTCAGGAATGTGGTCTTATCAACACAATGGGGGATGGGTTTCTCTCTGTAACCCACTAAATTACAAGGGAAACTTATACACTATTATACAAAGTATTAAACAGAATTAAAGAGGAGAACCAATCAGTTACTTAAAAATACCCTTACAATACAAATGAAAACTCAAAAATGGAAAATCGCTACCAGGGATGGCCCTTTAACCCCCATACTGGGCAACTATGAGTTCCCTCCAGCGTTATCCTCCCCGTCATTTCTGACATTTCTAAGATCGGAACCAGCACCGATTCAGGGGGTTCTGAGCAGCTCCTCCCTGAAGCTTTATGAGAGTCTCGTGCCAGAACAGAGTCGTTCCCCTAAAATGCTCTTTGAGTACCAACAACTAAGAGCTTTTTATACAGCTAATAAAACACCACTTGCCTTACACAGAACCTTGACTCTGTTTGAGGAATTATGTGTCTCTAAAGCAGCCCCTGCACGGCCCATCTCCACCATCTACGGCTTGGCGCTGACTTCTCGGGCCCCCAAGCCTCCGGCTTTTGTAGCGGGATGGGAAAGGGAGCTTGATCAGCCCTTCACATCTGCAGAATGGAATAAGGCGTTCCTTCTGTGTCATAAGGTATCAATCTCACGTAAAGCACAAGAAACTAACTATAAGATCCTTGCCAGGTGGTATAGGGTACCTTCCGTACTGCATCGCTTCTACCCAACTATATCTGACCGTTGTTGGCGGTGTCAGATGGAAGAGGGGACTATGAGCCATATATGGTGGAGATGTTCGAAAATTCAGCCATTTTGGAGTAAGGTGCTTTTACTCATCCATAAAATCACAGGGATTGCGGTAGAGAACAATCCTGCTCAGATCTTATTATGTATGCTCCCGGGTGCTATATGGCATCGTACGAGAGATCTCATAAGGTTTCTGATTCTAGCAGCCAAAACTGTGATTCCTCGCCTGTGGAAGAGTGTTCGCCCCCCCCTCTGTTACAGAATGGTTCCAGGAAATTTCTCATTTGCACACTATGGAAGAAATGACTGCAGATTTACACGCTACTTCTGCCAAATATATTATCACCTGGAGACCCTGGTTAGATTTTTTTGTCCACTCCGGAATACTTATCTTACATTTGAGGAAGATGTTCTAAACATGATGGGGATCGGGGGGGTGGGGAGGTCTTTGGCGGGACTGGAGGTGTGTGGGGCCTCTTCTCGGGGGCGTTGATTTCCATTGTCACGGTCGGAGCGGGGATGGGCCACGCCGAACGGGACACATCTTTGGAGTCATAACAGTGTGCACTACCATCATCTTAGGGTGTTATGTCTTGTATATTTATGGTTTTGTATGAAGTGACTGATATTGTTTATCCCTGTTTCTTTCTTTCCCTGTTCTCCCTAACCCTCGATTACCCTCCCTTACCGGCACCCTCTCTCCTCTCCTTCCCCCCTCCTCTGTTCTTTAGGAAAAAGCTTTTCAATGCTTATTATCTCTGATCAATCAGTGTAACACATTTCTTGCTTTTGTACTCTGCAAAAATATTGCTTACGTCTGCACACTTACTTTTGTCTTTCCTTATAATAACCGGATTGTGAGCTGCATTATGTCTATTATGTAGAGTTTTTTTTTTTTTTTTTTATTCTTGTACTGATTCTGTGGATTCAATAAAAGCTTGAATAAGTAAAAAAAAAAAAATGGAAAATCGCAAGTCTTCTAAGGACCCAGAGTGCTTTTACCGGCCCCCTGCAGCCCTGATTGCCTCTATTAGCTGGTCAAAGCAGACCGGCTAATTAAAGCTGGAAAAAAAAAACTGACTGAGCTGCAGGAGGGGTCAGACCTGGATGGCTGCTGCTAAATCAGACCGCACAAGCCTCCCCTGAGGTCAGAGTGTTTGTAGTCCCCTGTCTGCGCTGTGATGGCAGTGCTACAACATCAGTGGGAACAGCTGGTTACAGCTGGTGTCTGTGTGCAGAGAGATTCTGTGCCCCCCTGTGCTGTATGTTGGCTTGCCGGGACATGTGGTGCACTGCCACAGCGCCCTTCAGTGTTCTCCTGTGAAAAGAAAAAACAGATCCTTAATCCGTCCAGACCCCCATGTCAGCTCGGATCAGACCCCCATCAGAACTCACCATATTCTATATATATTCTACTTGAAATTTATAGCATGCCACATTCCTATTCCTCATCCTCATCATCCAGCAATGAGGGAGCCAACTAAAGTGGCCCTGTATGAACCCCACCCTTTGAAGAATATCAGCCCCAAATTCCTTATTTTGTGGACAGCCCTGGAATCCAGATTGATTGTGTGGGCTTTAGGGAAATTGATTTTTTTCTAAATCTTTTTCTCTGAAGATTTTATAAATTCGATGTGACCCAAACAAATTTAAATACCCAAAAATTGATTGCCCAAAATCCTTCATCATATTCTAGACCAGTGATGGTTAACCTCAGGCACTCCAGCTGTGGTGAAACTACGGCTCCCAGCATGCTGCATTTATTTCTATGGAGTTTTGAGTACAGTCAAGCAAGTGTGCATCTTGGGAGTTGTATTTTTACCACAGCTGGAGTGCCGGAGGTTAGCCATCACAGTTCTAGACCCTTGGTTGGACACCAGTAAATGCAGTAGAGATGATGGTATTTTGGGGGCTTGTGCTGCATATGGCCTTGGGGAAAAAATTTGCACAGAAATTAGCTGGGCTCTCCTCTATGAGAGCATGCTGGTGGTTAACCCCTTCTACCCCAGGCCTGTTTTCACCTTTTAAGGTGTCACTTTATGCAGTGATAACTTTGGAACACTTTTACTAATTAAGCCATTTTGAGATTTTCTTGTGACTCGTACTTTATAACAGTGGTAAATGTATTTCACCTTTATTTTAAAAAAAAATACAAAATTTACCAAAAAATGTGGAAACATTCACAATTTTCTAAATTTGCAGTTCTCTACTATTAAGACAGATATAATTCCTCATAAAATGGTTATCAATCAACGTTCCCCATATTACTTCTTAGGACGCTAGAAGGCTTAGAATTTTAGGAGCAATCTTTCAATTTTAAAGAAAATTTCCAAAACCATTTTAGAAGTACCAATTAAGTTATAAAGTGATTTTGAGGGTCTTGAGTAGAGATGAGCGAACGTGCTCGTAACGAGCACTGTACCGCTCAGCTCCCCTGCCGGGTGAGGAGGACGGAAGCAGCTGCCTCCGCCCATGCGAGTGCAGGGGAGCCGAGCGGTACAGTGCTTGTTACGAGCACGTTCGCTCATCTCTAGTCTTGAGTAATAGAAACCACCGAAAAATTACCCCATTTTAAAAACTACACTCCTCAAATTATTCAAAACTAATGTTACAAGCTTTGTTAACCCTTGAGGTGTTCAGCAAGAATTAAAGGGGTTGTCCGGTTTCAGAGCTGAACACGGACATATCCCCATTTTAACCCAGGCAGCCCCCCTAATATGAGCATCGGAGCATTTCATACTCTGTTCTCCTTTGCAAAGGCTTTTTTTGGAGATCTGGTGACATACCGGGCTCTCCATAGGGAAAGCTAGGCGGAGGCTTCCACCTAGCAGTGAGCCCAGTGAGGTCACTGGCACTAATGGACTGGCTTTAGCGCCGCCCTAGCCTGTAAAACAGCCTAGGCAGCGCTAAAGTCCGCACATCGGAGTCAGTGACGGCACCACTGCTAGGCGGAAAGCTTCACCTAGCAGTGTAGTAATACAAACAAAAAGCCCTTGCCCTGCACGATCCAGAGCTGACAACCCCTTTAAAGAAAAACTTTCAATTTTTTTCAGATTTTTTTTATGTTAATCTTTTTTTTTCTTGCTACACAGCAAGGGTTAACAGCAAAATAAACTTCAGTATGCATTACTCTGATTCTGCAGTTGAAATACCCCATATGTGGTGCTGAACTGCTGTAGGGGCACATGGCAGTGGTCAGAAGAAAAGGAGTTCCATGTAAGGGCAGATTTTGCTAGAATGGTTTTTGGGCACCATTTTGTATTTGAAGAGATCCTGACGTACTTCTACATTGGAAACCCTCAAAAAGTAACCTATTTTGGAAACTACGCCCCTCCAAAAATTTGACCCTATAGGTGTTTTACAGAATTTAGAAACACTTTGCTGTGAAAATGAAAAGTTTCATTTCTTCCAAAAAAAAGTTGCTTTAGCCCCAAATTTTCATTTTCATAAGGGGTAACAGGAGATGAAGCACCCCATAATTTGCTACCCATTTCTCCTGAATACGGCAACACCCGATATAAGGTGGTAAACTGCAGTAGGGGCACATGGCATGCTATTGGTTTTTATTGGCGATGTCTTATGTGGGGGTTTATTTTTTTGCTGGTTGAGCTTCCACTTTCTGAGAGATTGTCTTATGTAGGATCTCATTTGTTTCGGGATGAGATGACTGTTTGGTTCCATTGTGGGGTACATATGCCTTTTTGATTGCTTGGTATTACATTTTTTTTTGTGAGGCAAGGTGACCAAAACATGGCTGTTTTGGCACTTTTTTATGTCTATTTTTCCTTTCTTCCTATTTTTTTTTTTACAATTTAATATAACTTAACCACCTCGGGCAGGTGAAACGTAGCTAACTGGAGGGGAGGACTGCTTTAGATGGTGATATCTCCTCAATGGTAGCAGCTAGAAACATACAACTGGTCTTGTATGAAAGCTGGCAGTCCAGGATTTTATACAAGGCAATTTGACAGCTAAAGTCCAAGCAACAGAGGAGAAATCACTGTTAGAAATCAAGTCGGGAATAATCGCAAGTAAAACCTGTTTTTACTTTTGCTTTCAGCTGCATTCACAGCATCCCGATTTCTATCAGTGATATCTTTCTCTGTCCTGAACATAGAAAGATATGTCTCAAAGCTTAGAATGTCTGCTTTCAAACAAGATCAGTTGCATGTTTCTAGCTGCTACCATTCAGGAGGTAGCAGCATCTAAAGCAGCCCTCCCCCCTCCAGTTAGCTACTTTTCCCACTGCTGGAACTCCACTCTGGCAAAACAGGGGGTTAAAGGGGTTAGCCACGTTCTGGCCACTTGTGACCAATCTGTATGTAAAATAATGATATCATAATTCCTAATCTAGTCATTGTTAATATTCTATGCCGTTTGCTATATTTCATAAGCCTAGTCTCCTTGTTTGGTAAATCTTTTCTGCTGTCAACACAGAGGTCCTGTCCTTACGTTGACTGGTGATGGAGGGTCATGTCACCAGGCAAATCACTTCCATATAGTGTTTTTTCTCTTCAGATTCACAGCACCTGCACAAAACTCCCACCATTTCAAGAGCAGATAGCAGGGGCAATGTATTTGAATAGAGGAGACATCTCATGGAGATGATTTGCCTAGTAACATGACCCTTCATCAGAAACAATCGTATGGACAGGCACAAAGACTTAGCCAACAAGGGGTAATACCTTATGAAATAAAAGAAAATGACACAGAATTTCAACAAAGGTATATTAAGTGCCATATAATCTTTTTATAATTTTATAAACACAGTAACCAGAAAGTGGCCAACCCCTTTAATTATGGGAAAATGGCTTTTGTTTTTTTTTTTTTGTCCCACTGTGGGACTTCAACTACAATGCATGTGTATTGTAATGCAATGGCTGTCAGTGTATTACCAATGTAAACACGGTCAGCCTTCTTGCCTGAGACCCAGGGGGCTGTGTCTCGCAGGCTTCTGTAGAAGGCAGCCACGATGCCTATGGAAGGCATCGGGCTGTCTTCACAGCTATTGAGTCCCTTCCCTCCACTAACCCCCTACAGGTAAAGTGGTGGCCAGGACCATGGGCGCTCACATTGGCTGGTGCTTTTTCCTATAATGTGCAAGCACGGCTACCGCTGATGGATTGCAGGGTGGTTGTAACTGTGGAAACGAGCAGTGTATGATGTGATGAAAACATGAACCTAGCCATCAAAGGAAACAATATGGATAATAACAATACATTAATAAGTGGTTTGTATTAACATTCTCTACTTAAAGGGAACCTGTCATCTCAGAAACCCCCCCTGAACTAGAGTAAGAGATGTATAGTGCAAGTGATGCTGAATCCGAATATGTAAGTTTTATCTTCATACTCACTTCCATTCTGACACTGTACTCCCACAAACTTGCAGTAAAATGCACTCACTAGACTCTTCTTTGAGTCCTCTCCATTTTGTGAGTGAGCACTGGAGTCCACTGAGTGGATTTTACTGCTGGTTTGTGGGAGCACAACATCAGAATGGAAGGGAGTATGAAGATAAAACTTATATATTCGGATTCAGCATCACTTACACTATACACCGCTTACTCTAGTTCAGGGGGTGTTTCGGAGATGACAGGTTCCCTTTAAATGCTGTTTGCTGAAGTGGCACACCACCTTTAAGTATAGGGACACAAGGGATGTCCTTGTACTGACCACTGTTCACAGGAACACCAGCTCCCATGCCCCTGTGCAAGGTACCACAACCCCCAAACTAGACTGCATCCTTGATTACAACAAGCACATGGAAGGGGTTGAGCTTTCAGATCAAGTTCTAAAACCATACAGTGCCATGCATAAAACTAACGTGTGGTACAAAAAGCTGGCTGTGCATGTTGTACAGACGGCACTGTATAATGCATATGTTTTATTTAGATCTGCCAGCCAGACCGGAAAATTTCTTCAGTTCCAAGGGTTTATAATCAAGGCCCTAATTTTTCAAAATTATGAAGGGGTGGACCCTAGTACTTCTGAAAGTTATGGTGCCCATATTGTACCAGGGCAACATTTCCCTGCTGAAGTACTCCAAACTGCACGGAGGGGAAGGACCCAAAAAAGATGTAGGTTTTGTTACAGAAGGGCGTGCAAAAGGACACACTTAATCACTGTGAAACCTGCCCTGATAAACCTGCCATGTGCGTGAAATAATGCTTCAAACTGCACCACACATCCATGGATTATTAATTTTATCTTTTATTTATCCTATAAGGTTACCACATTATTACTTTGATATAGTTCGCACAGCTGACCTGTTCACTTTCCACCAACCACTAAATATTTATTTCTGGAAAACACGTGGTTCATCAGAAGTGCCCTTTCCACCCCTTAAAATGTTCCTACAGCAGTGTGGTTTCCAAAATGGGTATCTTGTTTTCTACTGTCTACTGTAGGTGCTTCAGGATTTTTTAAAATGTGACATGGCACTTGTAAACCGCTGATTACGTTTTGCCTTCTGAGCCCTTTTATGCGCCCATACAGCCAGATATGAGTACAGTACATGAGTGGTGTCACCATATTCAGGAGAAAATGGGTAACAGATAGCATTTTCTCCTGTTACCCCTTGTGAAAAATTAAAATTCAACACTTGTTGGGCCAAAGTGCTCATTACACCTGTTTGAAATATTCTTTTGGGAGTGTAGTTTCAAAAATGTCACAAGGTCACTTTTTGAGGGTTTTCACTGTAGGGGTGCATCAAGGTGTTAAAATGCAACATGGCACCTGGAAATAATTCCAGTGAAATCTGCCCTCCAAAATCCATTTGACGCTACTTCCCTTCTGAGTCTTTGGTGTGTCCATACTGCAGTTTCTGACCACACATGAGGTGTTTCGGTAAGATGCAGAATTTTGTTAATAAATGTTGCGTTTTGTTTGGCTGTTTAACCCTTGCTGTTACAGGAAGAATGTATTAAAATGGAAAATCTGCTAGTTAGTGAAATTTAGAAATCTCTCCTGTTTTCCTTTAATCCCTGTATAGCACATTATGGATTAACAAAGTTTGTAAAATCAGATTTGAATAACTTGAGCAGTGTACTTTCCAAAATGTGGTCATTTATTGGTACTTTCTATTATGTAAACCCCACAAAGTGACTTCATAACTGAATTGGTCCTTTCAAAAAATAGGTTTTGAAAATTTTAGTGCAGATTTTAAAAATTGCATCTAAAATTCCAAGCCGTCTAACATCCTAAAAAAATAAATCACATTTAAAAAATGCCAACATGAAGTAGACATGTGTGGAATGTAAATTAATTACTTTTTTGTGCTATCGTGATCTTTCGTAAAAGCAGAGAAAATAAAATTATGAAAATAGCGAATTTTTCCAAATTGTGGTAAATTTTTAATGCGTTTTTATAAATAAAGGTGAAACATATCAACTTAAATTTACCACTGTAATGAAGTACTATGTGTCACGTGAAAATTATCTCAGAATTGTTTAGATAATTACAAGCGTTCCAAAGTTACATAAAGTGAGATGTCAGATTTGCAAAACAATGGCCTGGGGTAGGAGTAGTTAAAGGGAATCTTTCACCTTGATTTTGGACTATTATCTACAGCAGAGATGTCAAACTCGTGGCCCTACAGCTGTTGTAAAACACCAACTTCCATCATGCCAGGAGAACCTACAGCTATTGGGGCATGCTGGGAGTTGTAGTCTTGCAACAGCTGGAGGGCCACGAGTTTGAGATCCCTGATCTACAGTAATAGATGAGTAGTACTACAGATAAGGAGTCCAGGTCACTATTTATAATAAATATATATATATATATATATATATATATATATATATATATATATATATATATAATATATATACATTTTTTTTCCACTGTTCCCCCTGCTATCAGCGTTAAAAGCTGAGTTGAAATACATTGTCAGGACTTCTGTGCGTGCACTTGAGTCCACTCCATTATGTTAGCACAGCACAACAGTTCTGACTGTGTATTTCAGTGCAGCTATGAGTGCTAATCACAAGGTAAGGCTTCATTCACACGACCGTATTTTGTTTCCGTGTCCGTTCCGTTTTTTTTGCGGACTGTATGTGGAACCATTCATTTCAATGGGTCTGCAAAAAAAACGGAAGGTACTCCGTTTGCATTCCGTTTCCGTATGTCCGCATTTCCGTTCCGCAAAAAAGATAGAACATGTCCTATTCTTGTCCGTTGTGCTGACAAGGATAGGCATTGTTACAATGGATCCGCAAAAAAACGGACACGGATGCCATACGGAACGTCATCCGTTTTTTTTGCGGATCCGCAATTTGCGGACCGCAAAACACATACGGTCGTGTGAATGAAGCCTAACAGAGCAGAAGGGAAAAAAAAAGTGATCTGGACTCCTTATATGCAGTACTACTAATCTATTACTGTAGCTAATAGTCCAAAATAGGAGTGACAGATTCCATTTAAACGCTTAATGATGTATATTTATAGCATTATGCACAAGTGCTTGTATGGGGCCTGCTGCTGCAATAACACCAAGACTGGTCACTTAACCCCTCTGATGCTGCGATCAATAGCAATCGCGGTATCTGTGCGGTTAGGCTTCCAATCGGAGTCGCTGTAATGAAATTGTGGGGCTCCAATTGATTACCATGACAGCCTGTCACCTTCTGAAGATTCTAAGTGCTGTCATGATTATCTGCCTGTAAAGCTGTGCACAAGAGAAGTGTGTGTGATGAGAGGTCGTTATCTGAACCCCCAGGTAATCCAGATGTTCGGATGACCACTGAGAACGAAATTTGAGCGAAGTCAGGAGACTTCTGACTTGGGGAGCTATGGGCTAAAGCCTTTAGATTTTGCATTGTTTATATAGAGGCCTGACACCTCTTTTCTGAATTGACTTTTGGAATTGTCCAGCTGTGGGGAGATGTGAGGGGACGATATTAACATAAGAATGTCATCCGCGAAAGTGCACATTTTGGGATGCATAGAGGCAAGTTCGACACCTTTAATGAATGCAGATAGCCAGCGGTTGAAGTGCCAATATAAACAGTAGAGGAGATAAGGGATATCCCTGACATGTGCTCCGATGGATGGGAAATAATTCAGAGCGGAAGCCCTTATAAAGGATGAACACCTGAGGGTCACCTTAGCCAAAGTCATGTTAGAAATTCTGAGTGAAATCCCCAGAAATACTGCACAGAAAATAGATAGGACCAAGGTATTTTATTAACGGTCGTATGCACAGTATATCCAGGGAAAGCAACATGGCAGGGATGTTCCGAGGTATTACATTGCTCATCTCATTCATGCTTGTATCTGTTATCTGGGGTTTGCACTGTGGGGCAAAGCCCACTTGGTCTAGTGGTGTTAAGGTGAGTAGCCAGTATTTTATTGAGGAGCTTCATCAGTGTTAATTACCAAAATATGACAGTAATTGACTTTATCAAAAGGGATAAGGAATCATACTGGTGATGCCTGAAGGGAATCCTGATGAACAGGGGAACCTTGTCGCATTGCGTTAAAGGGGTTGTCCAAGTTATGGAAAAAAAAATAGCACTGTAAATCTGATGGGCAGCAATATATAACTAAGTTCAGCAAGTTTTAGGCAAAAAAAAATCTATATTTCCTCATTTCCCTGGTTCTCTTCTGGCCTTTGTTTACATGCAATAACAACAATCTCAGCCCCTCCCCCCTTCTCTGCAAAGGCAGTGAATATAAGTGCTGTGAGTACATGTCTGCCTGCTGGAATACTCAGCAGCATGTTGTTTGTGTAGGACTACAAGTCCCAGCTGTACAATGACACTGCTGATACACACAGGAAATTCTCCCTACCTGTTCTTGTACAATTCCTCTACAGCTCCTTGCCCAGCATTTGTCTCCTCTCACTGCTGCAGCTACTATTTGTTGTAAAGCCTTGAGCCCTCAGTGTGTTCTGGCTGAAGGGGTTAATGTTTTATCTGAAGGAATCCAGGGAGAGAGCAGATAGCAGGAGCCTGGCAAAGAAAGGGGGCGTGGCCAGTGACGTCTCGTGTACAGACTGTTATCTGAACTCTGAGGCTTGTGAACGAAACATCACAGACCAGGGAGATAAGGTGACATCACAGGTCATGTGACCCTCAGTCAACTCTGAGAAACCAGCAGCTTTAGAAACACAAAGTATATGGGAAAGTTGTTATACCTGACAAGTTAGAAACATATAAAGAACAAAAAAATAACTCGGACAACCCCTTTAAGCATTTGGCTAGGTAACGGATGAGGGGAGAGGAAAACTTTTTATAGTATAAGGCTGAATTTCCTGGAAGTTTTGAGAGTTCTAATTGCCATTTCTAAGGGCCGTTGGAATAATTTCTGAACGTAACAAATAAGTTAGAATCCGACATCTGGGGAACTTTAAGTTCCAATAAATAATCAGATATTTGCTTTGGGGGTGGGATGCGCAGTTGGGAGTATAATTGGGTTAGGGGCGTTAATTATAAAGTATTCTTCTAAGCTGATATTTTAGTGAGAATACCTCGGGGATCAATAAAACAGTCATTAAAAGACCAGAAAGAGTTCGAAGATTTAGAAAGGAGAGATGAACAGGAAACGGGACTATGGTCCGGCCATGGTGTAGGGTGTATATGCAAATTAAGTACCTGAAGGATAAATGAAACTGGAGAAAAGATATGGTCAATTCGAGAATAAAGAGCCAAGGCCGAGAAATGCGTTGTGAGGTGGGTTTCCGCCAGTCATCTACCCAATGGAACTGTAAGAGAAGTGTTTTGAAGGAGTCAGAAAGTTTAGTGAGGGAAGGGGGTGGAGGACGTTGGGGTTTTGTCCAGGTTTGGGTTCAGCACAGTCACCACAATAAATGACTGTGCCCACCTTATGAGAATTGACTAACACAAATAGGTCAGCCAAAAAGCAGATTAGTTGCGTGTTTGGGGCAAGAGATAATGGTCACCTGGACATCCTAGATTGTTACAACAACTGAAGTTGCGGCCCTACAGGCCAGCTACCGTGAATGGGTTAATGGGACTGATTTGCCGAAGCAAATTGCTATCCCTTTTTTTTATCGTCTGGGCAATTAGTGTATAAATGGTTGGGAAGAACGTTGAGTGGTAGTGAGGAAACACGAGGAAAATGCATAAAAAAAAAAAAAAAACATGTATTTTCGAAAGACATGGAAAAGTAGCTGCTAGATCATTTTGCAGAGATGGGAAAAAGACTTGGGGTCAGTCTGGCAACACTGCTGTCTAAGAGGATCCCTCGATATCATTGAAAAGAAAAAAGGAAGAGGAAAACAAAATAAAGAAAAGAAAGTGAGAGATGAGAGAGACTTAGAGAGAAATAGGTCAAGTTAGTAACAAGACCAGGGAAGCTCCAATCTATAATAGAAGCAAGTTAAAATAAGTTAGGCAAAAAGTGTATGTCATGCCAACAAAACATCAAAAACCATAATAACAAGAAGGTAGGTCAGCCCAAGGGTAGGGCATGTAGCTGACTACTGCCACCCCACAGGAGGAACAAGTGTGTAACTCCAAATTAATGTGGGTGGAGTCCATTCCAACTAAGTGATCCACTGAGAAGAGCTCTCACAAAGTGGTGAAATGCCATAGTGATCAGATCAGAAGGTACAGGGGGTGCTAGCCTCCACCGTTCAGAAGGTAGGAGTGTGCTTGTATGAGATAGAAAGTTAGGTAGGTGGAGGAGAGCATTAAGCAGATTTGGGACTTCTGCTAGATGGTGTCAATACATAGTCGGAGAAGATGTCAGAGTCTTCGATGGTGTGGAGGGGTGGAAATGCAAGCTATCAAATCAGTGGATATAATGGGTTTTTCTTTGGTATTCAAAGATGAGCTTGAATGGAAAGCCCTAGCAGTAACACAGTGGAATTTAGATATGGTTTGAGCTCACAGCTTCTTGCTATGGTGCTATAAACTCGCTGATCATTCGTCAATGCATACATTACAAAGAAAGTGGCTGCCGACTTATTACATTCTCGGATATGCGATTGATGAACGAGAATTTTTTAGTATGCTGAAAGATCACAATCGGCGAGAATCGATGCGATCGCTGGAAACTATCCCATAGTGCGAAGATTCTATTCTCACAACATCTAATGCAGGCCTAACTCTAAAGACTACTACAAGATCAAGTGAATAAACAGATCGGATTACATATAAGGAGTTAATGCAAATTCACTATTCATAGGGGTCTAAGTATCCAGTTCATGGATCCTTCTGAGTTCCTTCTGTTTCCAAATTCTTTCCCTGTCACCTCCTAAATAAAATTATGGGAAAATAATCAATGATGTGGAATCTCAGCCCACTGACATTGTTTTTTCACTTTCAGTATGGTAGATTTGTGTTTGTTGATCCTTTTCCTGCATTCACCAAGTGATCTCTCCCAGATATAATAAACCTCAGGGGTATTGCAATAAGTAGATAACAAAATTTGACTAGCAAGTGTAATGATGATTGATCTGATATTTCTTGCAATTTGTAGGATGTGTAAAGGAATTGACTTTGACCAAAGCTTAGCAATTACAGCAGTTACAAGAGGAGTTGCCCTTCTTAGGTGATGCCAAATATGTTTGTTTCATAGTTGTTTTGGGATCCACATCTGACTTGGCGAGTGTCTATTTTAGACACTCGTGTTTATTTGTAGGCTATGATAGGTGGCTCTTGAAAGATCCGTATCTCGGGGACGCTCCTTGCACTATATCCCAATTCTTTTTTAAGCCCCATTCACACTTACAGTGGAATCCTGACATTTTCTGGAGTTTACCCGGAGGGACTGTATGTTTGAATGCACACATCCTCCATATCGGTCCAAGACTTGACCCAGACTTTTTCTCCCCAGAGCCCTAGTACTAAGGGATATGTCCGAGTGAGCGCATGTGTGAAAACAGCAGTAAATGTTCCAGAAACAGTGGCCATGCTTAAGTTCCTGTGACACCGGATGTTTTCATCCTCGAATGGGGAGAGGTGGCAGTGGTGTCTTTCGATGTAACTGGCCTCTATATATCAATATCACATTTAAAGGGGCTACGTGCGATGAGATTGACATTGGAGGATTCTAATTTTTCCAAAGCAGGTGACGCTGGGGAAGCTCGTCCCCGCCTACCACTGGCTGTTACTCCAACTGGATGTTTTTATCCGCGCACAGCACGGGGCCCGGCATATGGGGGACATTTTTATAGTGTTGGATAACCCCTTCAATAAAGCATCTCTACCATATTCACTGTTTTTTATGGCCCTTAAGTAGATCACAGTGTAACCTAATTTTTAGTAAATTTATAGCACAGTTCAGGTGATCAAGAGATCATATTCCTGGGATGGGAGCTATCGAACCTCAGCAAATTGTTTCTGTCAGTGGGTTTATCATACAAATCAGTACAGATGTTATTACCTTTTTTGCGAACTAATACATCCAAAAATTGCAGTTTCAGATACAAATATTGTGAACTGTAAGGCCGGGTCCCCATTATTCAGCTCTGACAGAAAGCCCATTAGTGTTGGGATGTCTGTAGTTCGTACAGAGAACAGATCACCAATGTATTGCCACCATTATAGCAGGTTGTGGCGAAACATCGTTTGTACAACTTCTTTCAAAACCGTTCATGTAAATATTGGCAAAAGCTGGTGCTGCTTTTCATCCTATTGCTGTTCAGTGGCAGTGTTTGTTCTTGTTTAATACAATCTCTAATAGCTCTCATATGAAAGTACAGCACCCTGTAGAAAAATCAGAATCCTCCAATGCCAATCTCCCTGCACGTAGCCCCTTTGAATGTTATATTGATATGTAGAGGCCAGTTACATAAAAAGACACCAGAATTGCCCCATTAGAGACTGAGCGTCTGTAACGTCAACAAAAAATCGGTAGAATCTTTAATATAGTTAGCAGAATTGATAGTATTTTATCCAGAAAGACACTGTGGAGGAAAACACAGAATGATGCTCAATGATTAGCAATGAAAGGAGGCCCTGGTGTGACAATATATTACATGTGTGACAGGATGTCTCATCTCAAGATATTCATATACAGTAGCTCCTTATCAATTATACCATCATTAAGGGCCTTGGTGACGTTTCCTTTTATTTTGCTCATGATCCTGGATTTAGGGTCATCTGCAAGTGGTTCATATACAGCTGTATCGATCAACTGATGTGATATTTCCTTTTTGTCTTTTTGCTCCTCCCCTAAACTGCCGCTTTTATAGTAATAGCTGTGTTTGCATGAGGGTTGATGAAGCTGAGTAAAATGATGCCTGTCTTATGCCTGTCTTATGTCTGGTGGTGGTATTGTTGCAGAGAAAACGTTTAAAATTATGCAAATGAACTATTCGAGCACCATGAGGTAGCCTTATGCAGTTCGAGCACTGCTCCAGCGACACCACTGGTGCTCTACAATGACTCCCCTCTCCCTCTAGATTGACAGCACTAGACCGCACTCATGTCCAGAACGTGCAAACAACATCTTTGCTCACCGGGATGAAGCCGAAGATGATGTGTGCACGCGCAGAACATGAGGATATGTCATCAATATTAAAATCCCCAAAAAACCCTTTGTATTTAAAATTGTATTAAAAATATTCTATTTATCACAGGCTAGTGTACCTGTTCTACATCACTCGCTATTACATTGTGGTAGATTCTGATTATAACCTAACCTTATGTATTGGTCTTTGTCACAGTTGCCATATATAATAGTAGGGGAGGCTGTTCAATTGACAATTTTTTTCTACACTAAATTGTTTCCCAGGGGCAGATGATGCCGCTACTGTTTCAAATCAAAAGCTGTCAGACCTAGGGCAAGCTAAGGTGGTGGCAGAAGTGAGTGTTGCTGGTGGCGGCTACTGTATGTGTGGGTTTTGGCTTTGTGGGAATATTTTTTCATGCTATCAGCCGATATTGCAGTGGAATCTGTCCAGTTGCGCTTTTTTTTTAAGTTGAAAATTTTATTACAGAAATTTCATTTAGCACAGAATAGTGTACCGTCTGATGTTTTGTTCTGTGTCACTGTTAACGTCAATTAGTAACATTAGTTTATAAGGCTGAAAAAAGACATATGTCCATCCAGTTTAGCCTGTTATCCTGCAAGTAGTGGACTGTGTCCAAGTGGCCATTTGTTTCTACAAAAATGTGGCTGTGGAGCCAGTGATGCTGTTGGTTTAGGCTCAAAAGCTGTCACTCCTAGTGTTTGAATTGTATATTAGTTTGTAACTGTGTGATGTCTAATTTGGATGGTACATGTATCATTTGAATTGTGAAGTGCTGTGGACTATGTTAGCATGTTGCTGCTCCATATACTGCATTTTTCCCTTTTTTTCCCCTCAAAAGTAGGAGGAAAATTGCTGTGCGTCTTATAAAACGAATACTAGTGAGCGCTTCCATTATGGAAGTGCTCACTAGTATACATTAGGTGCCGCGAGCGGGGAAACATACTTACCCTCCTGCGCTGCAGCTCCGCTCCGGGTCAGGCGCTTCTCTGTCTTTTCCTGGTGGCGCTGCACTGTCCTGACTGCGTACAGCGTCCGATACTTAGAATATGGCGCGCGCATCACTTTAATGCGTTGCCCCATGTTCTAATATCGGCCTGCCGCGCTGCCAGGGCCCCCGCACCCCCCTCAGATCAGCCCACCCAGGTCCCAGCCACTTAAAAAAAAAAAATCATACTTACCTGTTCTGGCCGCCGCTGTCCTCACTGGTTCCGCGCTCCACCGTCTTCCCTGGCGCGCACCATGACCTGACGCAGCGTCAGGTCATAGTGAGCGCCGGCAGGCAAGAGAGTGGAGCGGGGAACTTGAGGACAGCGGCGGCCAGAACAGGTAAGTATGATTTTTTTAAAGTGGCTGGGTGGGCTGATCTGAGGTCTGAGGGGGGCACAAGACACTGACCTGAGGTCTGATGGGGGCACATGGGGGCACAAGAGGCTGACCCGAGGTCTGATGGGGGCACAAGAGGCTGACCCGAGGTCTGATGGGGGCACAAGAGGCTGACCCGAGGTCTGATGGGGGCACATTGTGTTGATCTGAGGTCAGATGGGGGCACAAGACGTTGATCTGAGATTTATTATTCATGTACTGTGACATCACTGTGTTTATTATCCCTGTACGGTGACATCGCTGTGTGTAATATCCCTGTACTGTGACATCCCTGTGTTTATTATCCCTGTACGGTGACATCGTTGTGTGTATTCTCCCACTGCAGGAAGAGGTAAGTGGTCTGTGTTTGTGTGTTTGTTTTCTATTTTTCAGGGTCGTGAATGCAGAGGACTACGTCGGACCATTTTTTTTTTTTTTTTTTTTTTTTAATAAAATGGTCAAACAGGGGTCTGGGGGAGTGTTTATTTCAATAAAATGTTTTATACTTGTGTGTGTATTTTTTTTTACAATACTACAGTTTTAGTAATTACGGCTATCTACAGACGGCCCTGATTACTAATACTGGGCTTAGTGCTTGCCGGTATGGCAGGCCAGCACTAACCCCAATATCTATTACCTCGGCACCCACCGCCACCAGGGGTGCCGGGAAGAGCCGGGTACCCGCAGGACTGGACCTTCTAAATTGAGGGTCTGGCTCTGGAGCGGCTGCAGGCTGGTACCATTAGGCTGGGAAGGGCCAATAACCGTGTCCCTTCCCACCCTGGTAGTGCCAGGCTGCCGCTGCTGGTTGTATCTGGCTGGTGAAGGAAAAAAGCGGGGGACCCCACGCCATTTTTTTTCAAAAATTTCATTATTTTTTTTAAAAAAAAGGCACAGTACTGGGATAATACACACAGTGATGTCACAGTACAGAGATAATACACACAGTGATGTCACCGTACAGGGATAATAAACACAGTGATGTCACTGTACAGGGATAATAAACACAGTCATGTCACTGTACAGGGATAATAAACACAGTCATGTCACTGTACAGGGATAATAAGCACAGTGATGTCACAGTACACCTGTGCAAACAAGGCCTGGGGGACCAAGATAAGGCTAGGGGCTACACTGAAAAGGGCCAGTGGCGCACAGATAAGGGGTAAGGGGCAAGGTCACAAGCAAGGTCCTGGGGGGGAAGGGGGGGGGGTGAGGGGTGCACAGATAAGGGCCAGGGTGGCGCACACAGGGGGCAGCAGAGACGACAACCAGAGAGGCACAGACAAAGAGGGAGTGGGGCACAGATAAGGGCCCAGGGGCGCAGACCAGGAAGAGGCGTACAAAGACAAGGGTCAGATCCCAGGGGTGCAGACAGGGGCCAGGTAGGCACAGCCAAAGGGGCGCAGATAAGAGCCAGGGGCTGCATTGAAAGGGCCAGGGTGGTGCACAGAGCAGGGTCAAAAGCAAGGTCTGGGGGGGTGAGGGGCGCACAGATAAGGGCCAGGGTGGCATTAATAGGTTCTTTATTTTTATTTATTTCAGTATCGAGTATCGTGATACTTTTGTACGTATCGGTATCGAACTCAAAATTCTGGTATCGTGACAACCCTAGTACAGTGGGCTGATCTGAGGTCTGATGGGGCACAGTGGGCTGATCTGAGGTCTGATGGGGCACAGTGGGCTGATATGGGGGCACAGTGGGCTGATCTGAGGTCTGATGTGATATCCTGAAATTTATGGGGGGGTCTGACATGAGGTCTGATGAAAAATATTTTTTCTTATTTTCCTACTCTAAAATCTGGGGTGCGTCTTATCTTCAGGTGCACCTTATAAAGCCAAAAATACGGTAACTGTATGGTACTCCGAAAGAGAGCCAAGCACTTGTACTTGGCTGTTTTTGTAATTGGACAACCCCTTTAACACAACCTATTGTATGCCTATTTATGCAGCAACATGCATAACTGAGCTTATTTGATTTTTGGTAATAGAAGCATTCAAGAGAGGAGATTTGGGGCTTATCTAATGAATGTGAACAGTACTTTGTCACTTTGCCACTGTCACTTAGAGCATTCCACTTTTTATGTATTGTGTCCATTATGGTGACATTTGGGTACACCTTTCTATTTGTTTTTACTCAAAATACATCTCATACTTACTTTTCAGTGTTTATATTCACCCCTTCTGATCCTGTACCCCTGTATGTCCATGCGGATGTCTGTCGAGGCTGTGTGCATTGGGCTGCGTTTGTGCCAAGAGATCTGCCTGAAGTTTTTCCCTCAAAACGTTACAAGTGGTTAAATAACTCTCAGCTTTATTTCCTCACAGAAAACCAGGTAATGAACAAAAGTAGTTTCTCTATTCACTTCTGGAAAGACTGTTTCTAAAATAATTTAGAGAATGTCATGTGATTAAAAGATCAGTGAGTTGTTAAAAAGCTTTTGATATATCATAGAAAAGTATGGTATCAAAAGTTAGTGGAGGTCTGAGAGCTGAAACCCCCACCAATTGCTTGAATGAGGTGATAGAAGCACATAAATGGAGACTCCTGCAGTGAGGTGAGTGTGTGATATGCAAGTGCTTTGCTATCTTTGTTCTGCCAAATGGTGAGGGTCTCCGCTTTCTTGTCCCCACAACCAAAACTTTCAAAAACTCAGTGACCCTTTAATGCTGCTGTATTTTTTATGCCTTTTATAAATCAATCTTTAATTAGTTTATAGTTATAACTTTGCATGCTTAGGTTTTTTGTAGAACAACCAATTGGAATCTTTTTAGTCACCATTAGTCTTTAACCTTTCAGGAGCTGATGACATTTAGCACACAACCTCCAGAAGAGAAGTTAAAACCTTTAAGTAAGCAGGTATGTGTCGACCTCCTCGTATTACAAAAAAATATGAACGCTTGTTATGCTGAGATGTCAGACAAGCAGCCAGAGGCTCCTTGCCATCGAGATAAACATGTTTCTTAGGGCTCATGCACACGATTGTGTTTTATGTACGCATCCAGTTCTAATTTTTGGCGGGTTGGATGCGGACCCATTCACCTCAGTGGGGCCGCAAAAGATGCAGACAGCACACCGTGTGCTGTTCGCATCCATACATCCTATACTTGTTTCTTTTACGGAAAAGGATAGGACTGTTCTATAGATGGCAGGACATTCTGTTTCACGAAATGCGGAGTGCACACGGCTGGTATCCATGTTTTGCAGACCGCTAAAACAGATTCAGAGATTAAACCTAGAGCGAACACTTTCCATTGAAGACCTTGCTCTCGAATGGTCACTGTACTTTCAGATAGCTTTGCACAAATCAATAGTACAGGCATTAATGAGAAACTTTATAATATATCTTATCAGAGAAATTGCCTTATTCTATAGATATGAACTGTTTCTCCCCCTTCCCTTTTTTTTCCTAAACAAACTTTGTCTCAGTGGGTTGAGACCCAGCTCTAATGGACTCCAGACACACTCTCCCTGAGCTCCTGCTGTTTCCTGGCCATCTGGCAGTTTCTGTGGCTTTTGTCCCTAGGTTTTTCAAATCCTGCTGATCCAGTTTTGAGGTCTGGATAGCCTGCATTTGAGTGCATTGATCTTGATTTTGGAGGTTGCAGCTTGGAAAGAAAGTCCTGGCAAGTGAAGAGAGCATCTGAAGCAGGTGTTTCTTCATTCTTGTATGCTGTGTTGGAAGTAGTGGCATCAAATCAAATCAAGAGCTGGGGCCTCGGTAGTTGGAATGACTCCCCTGGTGGGAATCAGGAGCTGTTTGCTGCCCTTATTATCCAGGCTGTGGTGGTTGTTAGTTTGTGATAAGTCTTCTGGAAAGGTTTTCTAAGCCTACTGGTGCATCTGTGTGCCCTTTTCTTCTATCTGTCTCTAGTGCATTTTTATCTGCTGCTTTCTAGAATGGAAATCTACATATTCATGAGCTCATGAATAGCAGATCTGTGGAAAATTGCAATTTTTCACTTTACATTATCTGTTGTGAATTCTGGGGTGATTTCCTACTGTTACCAATTATAAAAATGAAATGAAATCTGAGCTCCAAACGCCATATGGTGCTCCTCTTCTGAGCCCTGCTGTGTGCCCATACAGCAGTTTATGGCCACATATGGGGTGTTGCCGTATTCAGGAGAAAATGAGTAACAAAATATGTCCGGGGGGGGGGTGTTTTTTTTCTTTTACTGTTACCCCTTGTGAAAAAAAAAATCGAGCTAAAATACTCACCTTCAAAAAAAATTACATCACAGGTGTATTTTTTTAAATGGGGGGTCACATTCTGTTAGCAAAGCTAGTGATTTCCTCAAATTGACAAATCTGATTTACCTTCACCGCCCACTCATAATGGGATGGCGGGGATTGGCTGAGCCAGTGTAGTGGTATTTATGCCTTAGCTGCCGCCAGTAGGTGAGTGATTAAGTTTTTCTTAGATGGTTTATAGGTCAAGACTTGGTCTGGCCAGAATGATTTGGTCAGTTCCTAAAATAAATGTGCTATCACACACTGCCTGAATGGTTTCCTTTATTTGTTTCCAATAAGATGTGATGGGGGCAATTAAACCATATGTGAGAAAGGGAGCCGACATGTAACCTATATCTCCAACAGTTCTTATCTTGAGAGAGATTGTAGGTGGAAAGAAATTCCGGAGTTTTATACCAGTGAGTTAGTGGCTTATAGTGATTTTCCTGTAAGTGCACACGTATGGAGAAGCCATGAGATGAACAAAGGGCTGTCCGAACCTCTTCCTCTGAAAGGGAAATGTTCAACTCCCTCTCCCACGAAAAAATAAAAGCTGGTCTATAGTGGATCATAGGGGAAATAATTAAGGAGTAAGGTCTTCCCACCTTCCTTGGTAGTGGGAGTGATGTGGATAGAGCTACCTCAAATGAGGTGAGTTGCCTTTTAAAGGAAAAGGCCTGTAGAAATCTTTCTGCTACTGTTTGGAAATGTGCCATGTGTAGCGAGGTAATTTATGTGGGTTGGATTAAAAGGGTTATCCAAGTTATATTTATTGATGACCTATCATCAGAATAGGTCATCAATATCAGATCGGTGGGGGTCCGACACCAATCAGCTGTTTGAAGAGAAGGCGCGCACTGTGCCAGCGCTGCCTCCTCTTCATTGTTTACCTGCTTGCCGTAACGGTGAGCAGGTGTAATTACACCCAAGCCGTCCCATTCATTTCAATGGAATGGCTCGTTCCTATACATACTAACATAGTAACATAGTTTATAAGGCCGAAAAAAGACATCTGTCCATCCAGTTCGGCCTGTTATCCTGCAAGTTAATCCAGAGGAAGCCAATTTTCCTCACTTTAGGGGAAAAATTCCTTCCCAACTCCAATCAGGCAATCAGAATTACTCCCTGGATCAACAACCCCTCTCTAGTAACTATAACCTGTAATATTATTAGCCTCCAGAAATACATCCAGGCCCCTCTTGAACTCTTTTAGTAAACTTACCATCACCACCTCCTTAGGCAGAGAGTTCCATAGTCTTACTGCTCTAGTAAAGAATCCTCTTCTATGTTTGTGAACAAACCTTCTTTCCTCCAGACGCAGAGGATGTCCCCTCGTCACAGTCACAGTCCTGGGGATAAATAGATCATGGGAGAGATCTCTGTACTGACCCCTGGTATATTTATACATTGTTATTAGATCTCCCCTCAGTCGTCTTTTTTCTGAAGTGAATAACCCTAATTTAGATAATCTTTCTGGGTACTGTAGTCCACCCATTCCAGTTATTACTTTAGTTGCCCTCCTCTGAACCCTATGTAGCTCTGCTATGTCTGCCTTGTTCACAGGAGCCCAGAACTGTGCACAGTACTCCATATGTGGTCTGACTAGTGATTTGTAAAGTGTCAGGACTATGTTCTCATCACGGGCATCTATGCCTCTTTTGATCCAACCCATTATCTTATTGGCCTTGGCAGCAGCTGTCTGACACTGGTTTCTACAGCTTAGTTTGCTGTTCACTAAAATTCCTAGGTCCTTTTCCATGTCAGTGTCACCCAGTGTTTTACCATTTAGTATGTACTGGTGACTTGCATTATTCCTTCCTATGTGCATAACCTTACATTTGTCAGTGTTAAACCTCATCTGCCACTTCTCTGCCCAAGCCTCCAGTCTATCCAGATCCATCTGTAGCAGTGTACTGTCCTCTTCTGTGTTAATTACTTTACACAGTTTAGTGCCATTTGCAAAAATTGATATTTTACTGGGCAAGCCTTCAACAAGATAATTAATATATTATATATATTAATATATTGAAGAGAATAGGGCCCAATACTGACCCCTCTGGTATCCCACTATTGACAGCGACCCAATCTGAGAATGTGCCGTTAATAACCACCCTCTGTTTTCTATCACTGAGCCAGGTACTTACCCACATACAGACATTTTCTCCCAGGCCAAGCATTCTTATTTTATATACTAACCTTTAATGCAATACAATGTCAAATGCTTTGGAGAAGCCCAGATATACGGCATCCATTGATTCGCTGCGGTCAAGTCTAGAACTTACCACCTCATTGAAACTGATTAAATTGGTTTGACATGACCGATCCCTCATGAAGCCATGCTGATATGGCGTTATTTGCTTATTTTCATTGAGGTACTTCAAGATAGCATCTCTTAATACAGGTGACCTTATGTGTAGCGGCTGAGAAGGATTTTTGACGGTCTGTAAATTGTATAACCCTGAGTAGTAAGAATGAAAAGCCTTGGCTATATTAGATATCTAGGTGAGAGGTGGCCCCTGGGTCTCCTTGATTTTGTGAATGTAAGTCCTCTCTCTTTTTGATTAAGGAGGATATGAGTTTACCTCCTTTATCTCCATGCAAATATATCTTGTATTTAAAATATAGGTGTTGTTTTGCCCCTCTGGGTTCCAGTATTTGTTTAAGTTGTTGCCTGAGGGAAACTAGCTCTTCATGTCTAGCCTGTGAAAAAGAAGTCTTATTGAGTTGTTCAGCTTTGACTATTTGGTCCAGGAGGAGATCTATTTTCTGTTGTCTCTCCCTCTTAGCACTTGAACCCACCGCAACAAACACCCCTCTTAAATAGGTTTATGTGATTCCCATAATAATGAGGGTGAGGTCTGCGAAGAAGAGTTGTTCTCAAAAAAGCAATTGGAGTTGTCTAACAAATGCATGGCGAGCTTCTGAGTCAAGTAAGAACTCTTTCAGCCGCCATGCCCACTCCCCACGGAGTGTCACAGAACGGGGTGCATGGTCTGAGATAGTGATTGAGCCTATTTGGGCTGAGGAAAAGAGGGAGAGAGCAGAAGGTGAGACAAATATGTAGTCTAAACATTGAAAAGAGTTATGGGGGATAGAGTGAAAAGTATAATCTCTCGTGGATGGGTTGCGATACCTCCACACGTCTACCAAGCGTAGATTATGTAGTTTGTTAGAGTTTGCCTATTAATTTGATAGGAACTTCAGATTTAGATGTAGTGGAGTCAATGTTTGGGTTTAAAGTGACGTTTAGATCCGTACCTATAGATACTACACCCTCAGCAAATAATTGCAATGTATCCAGAACTTTCAATAGCCATGGAATTTGTCCTGAGTTGGGCACATAAAATTTAGCTAATGTATACATCTGTGGTCCTATTTCACCTTTTACCATTACAAGCCTCCCCTCTGTATTATTAAATTGTTGTTTCAAGCTAAAGGGAATGGAGTTATCGATGGCTATTGACACTCTTCTAGAGGCTGATGAAGTAGTACTACTATGGAACCGTTGCGAGAAGGGGGATCTAGGAAGTTTGAGAATTTTGTTTGTCCTAAAGTGAGTCTCTTGTAAAAAGAGAGTGCTGTTTTTTGCGGAGTAGCAGAAAGATGTGGCTTCTCTTATTTGGTGAGTTAAGGCCTTTTACATTGAGAGTAGTTATCGTATGATCCATCTATAGAGGAAGGTGGGAAGAGGGAAGCAGGAGAGGTAACAAGGGTAGTAAATGTAGTGGAAATTAAATAGAAAGAAAGATAAAGAGAAAAGCGTCAGCCTTTGTGTTGATATCTATATTAGTATAGAGAAGATGAAGGGGGGGTGGTCGAAGTGTAAGCAAAGACTATGTCCCGACCAACTGTATATCCGCAGTCCTACTGAGAAGGTAGACATGAGAACTAACATAAAAAATAGTAACCTTCCACACCAATATTTGGTGTAACAGAGCTTGTAAATTAAATACCATATATTTGGCCTTTGTTCCTGAAAACTAAGTAAAAGCATTATAAACAGGACCCTGAGAGCCATGGTAAGACATATTAGGAGTGCTGGACCCATAGATAGCATGGCAATAAGGGAAATATGCTGTTCACCAGGTCATGAACAAAGGGCCAGTGACACAAACTTTATACGTCTCGAGCATAAGACGGGATGTTAATGTTATCACAAAACAATGAGAGAAATAATAAATGCAGAGAAAGAAAACTAAAACGCCTTTGTCTACGGCGTTAAACATATATAGGGCCTGAACGGCCTAATAAAATATCCAAGACCATGACCAATGTCACAGCATAGCATGCAGCAACATGAGACTGGTTGCTCGCTCCGATACTCCCGTGCTTTGAGCACTTGCGTATCAAAGGTCTCCTAGGCCTCAGTCAGGCCTGGTTACTATGAGGTGCCTGTGGGTGTCAAAGTCTTAATAAGGACAGGTAAGAGACTTTTTTATTTTATCTGCCAAAGGTATCGCAAAAGAGCAAATCCCGGTACCGAATCGATACTGATATAAAAGTATCGATTCAGTATCGAAATATCGATACCCGTGACAACCCTAATTGGAAGTGGCTTGAGACGCTTGCGGTCCCTGTCGCTTGCTTCTGGGAACTGGAATCCAGGGCTCTTGCGTCAGCAAGGATGGCATCGCGGCAGTGGTGTCTGGCGGCAACCAGGAAGGGATCTTGATCGGCTCCATGTCCAGTGACTGCCAAGCCTTGGCATATTCTTCTGGCGCGTGGATTCGTATGCTCCTACTGTTGTGTATAATAGAGTCCAAACGGATAGAGCCAGGAGTAGGCAATGTTTTTCTGGCACAATTGTTCAAGCAGAGGTCGGAGTATTGGCCGTTTAGCAATTATACATAGGGCCACTTCTTGATCAAGTGCAATTTCTGTGCCAGCATATATCACAGGGGCTTTCTCCCTTGCCGCTTTTAGAATCTTGGCTGTGTCTACATATGAGAGTAACCCACATATCACATCTCGTGGGGGTTCGAAGGTAGATGGCTTGGGCCTAAGGGATCTATGTATCCTTTCAATGACCACCCCCTGAGTTGCAGCCTCACCGATCAGCCCGCAAAGACTTCAAGGCGTCCTTTTGCAAGGAGTCGGACGACCAGGATTCAGGTAGTCCTTTTATACGAACATTGCGTCTCCTGCTTCTGTTTTCCTGGTCCTCTATTAGGGTCAGAGCTTTGTTGATGTGGGCCATATGGTCTATGGACCAGGATTCAAAGCCTGTTGAGTTTGCTATGATGGCGGCGCACTTGTTCTCCAGCCCCTCCACTCTTGCTCCCACATGTTTAATTTCGGTTTTGATCTCAAAGTTTGAAGAGAACAGGAAGCAGGGCCTGGGTGATAGTAACATAGTAACATAGTTTGTAAGGCCGAAAAAAGACATCTGTCCATCCAGTTCAGCCTGTTTTCCTACAAGTTGATCCAGGGGAAGGCAAAAAACCCTGTGAGGTAGAAGCCAATTTTCCTCACTTTAGGGGGAAAAATTCCTTCCCGACTCCAGTCAGGCAATCAGAATAACTCCCTGGATCAACGACCCCTCTCTAGTAACTATAACCTGTAATATTATTACCCTCCAGAAATACATCCAGGCCCTTCTTGAACTCTTAGTGAACTTACCATCACCACCTCCTCAGGCAGAGAGTTCCATAGTCTCACTGCTCTTACCGTAAAGAATCCTCTTCTATGTTTATGTACAAACCTTCTTTCCTCCAGACGCAGAGGATGTCCCCTTGTCATGGTCACTGTCCTCGGGATAAATAGATGATGGGAGAGATCTCTGTACTGACCTCTGATATATTTATACATAGTTATTAGATCTCCCCTCAGTCGTCTTTTTTCTAAAGTGAATAACCCTAATTTTGATAATCTTTCTGGGTACTGTAGTCCACCCATTCCAGTTATTACTTTAGTTGCCCTCCTCTGAACCCTCTCCAGCTCTGCTATGTCTGCCTTGTTCACAGGAGCCCAGAACTGTACACAGTACTCCATATGTGGTCTGACTAGTGATTTGTAAAATGGCAGGACTATGTTCTCATCACGGGCATCTATGCCTCTTTTGATGCAACCCATTATCTTATTGGCCTTGGCAGCAGCTGTCTGACACTGGTTTCTGCAGCTTAGTTTGCTGTTCACTAAAATTCCTAGGTCCTTTTCCATGTCAGAGTTACCCAATGCTTTACCATTTAGTATGTACTGGTGACTTGCATTATTCCTTCCCATATGCATAACCTTACATTTGTCAGTGTTAAACCTCATCTGCCACTTTTCTGCCCAAGCCTCCAGTCTATCCAGATCCTGCTGTAGCAGTGCACTGTCCTCTTCTGTGTTAATTACTTTACACAGTTTAGTGTCATCTGCAAAAATTGATATTTTACTGTGCAAGCTTTCTACAAGATCATTAATAAATATATTGAAGAGAATAGGACCCAATACAGACCCCTGTGGTACCCCACTAGTGACAGTGACCCAATCTGAGTATGTATACCGTTAATAACCACCCTCTGTTTTCTATCACTAAGCCAGTTACTTACCCACATACAGACATTTTCTCCCAGGCCAAGCATTCTCATTTTGTATACTAACCTTTTATGTGGTACAGTGTCAAACGCTTTGGAGAAGTCCAAATATACGACATCCATTGAGTCGCCGCGGTCAAGTCTAGAACTTACCTCCTCATAGAAACTGATTAAATTGGTTTGACATGACCGATCCCTCATGAAGCCATGCTGATATGGAGTTATTTGCTTATTTTCATTGATGGTTGTTTTAAAGAAAGCATTGGATGTGGCTGCTAGGTCCGACACACCCCCTTCACTTATCCCGCCACTAAGCTGGTCGGAGTCGTCCCTGCTCTCTGGCGCTGCTGCGTCTTCTGGCGCCATCTTGGAAGGCTTCTGCTGGGAGCAGGAGGTCTTCTCTTACAGGAATTTATGAATGTCTGATGAATGTTTGTGAATCACCTAGGGCATCAGCCCGTCTATCTTTGCCATATTTGACCATGTCTAGGCTATAAAAGATGCTCTATAGATTGCTGGTAGGGACTTTTGTGGAGGAGCTCGTTTCTCACGCGTCTTACTCCATCAGCGGTCAGGCTCCACCCCCTCAGGGGCCCTACATTTTCTGAACTTGGTGTTTTTGCATTTATGTATTTGAAGAATGCTTTAAAGCTGGTCTTACTTTCTTTGGCCACCTGTATTTCATTGTGTATTTTAGCTGATTTTATTACCCCGTTATGTTAAAGGAATATTAATTATTAATGTTTTGTCTGATGATAATAATAATAGGCGTAAACCAACTACTGTGAGTTCCGCCTATTTATCCCTTTCTTTTCTACCTATTACCTGTTTTCCCTGCTCTGTGTACTGTATTACGGTGACTATAAAAAGACTCTGTATACTGTATTCTATTAATAAAATATTTATTAAACAATAATAACACTTCTCCAGTCTATTAATTCAGACCATATCTAAATATTTATATATATATATATATATATATAACTAACTACACTACACAGTCCCACTTACAAATTCCACCCACAAACTAACCAACCGCAACACTAACACACAAACACATATATAGCAGCACCCTCCCAAGCCTATGTACTAGCTGTCCCTAGGGGTAAAAAGGGTTCAATACAATACAGGGGTTACAGGGCAAAACGGGTGAAGGGTAAATGCAGTGATAAGGGCACTGTGGGGGTGAATGCAGGGACAGGGCAATGCAGGGGTGTAATGCAGGAACAAGGCAGGGTGAATGCAGGGGTTTGGGAATAATTAGGGAGAAATGGTTAGTTTAGGGAATAATAGGGTTATAGGGGTACTCAGCCAGATAATGCTTATCTCTAGGGGGTTACTGCTCGTTCCAGGGGAGATCTGCAGTTGCTGCTTGGCGCAACTCATGTCCCCTGTGGTGATGACTCCCCCTGTGGTGATGACTCCCCCCTGTGGTGATGAGAGCTCTCAAGTCCCAAATGCTGGACTATGTATCTATCATAAGTAGGGGGAAAGGTGTCTGGCCATGGGGCAGAGCTGTGGAGAGACCATGCTATAAAAACAGGTTTAGCATGTCACCAACTGCTTGTTTGGGGTCTGCACAAAAGGGGCCTAGATACCGATCAGCTGTTATAAACCTTCACAATGCAAGCCATGGCCTGCAGGTTACCAACACCCGTGCTCATAGCAACCCTTGGCATGGACAGTTGATAAGCGTTGTTAGGGAATATTTAATACATTTCCCACTACACCTTACAAAATTTCTTTAGTTCTTTATACCTTTTAAAAGCTATGACCCCTTGATTTGTATTTCTTAAAAGCCCTCTTTTTGTCATTTATTTCCATTTTTACAATATTTGTTAGCCATTTGGGGTTTAATTTTATTCACTTGTACTTGTTACCTCTAGGAATGTATTTAACAATATACAGTACTTATCCAAAGTATATTTAACCCCTTAACGCCTAATGACGGCTTATCCCGTCATGGGCAGGAGCCGCTTGCCGCCCCATGACGGGATAAGCCGTCATGGCATTAAACTGTCACCATGTCTGATGACATGGTGACAGTGCTGAGACCCCGGCTGTTACTTACAGCCAGGGGTCTCAGCTAACCAGCCCGGGACCAATGGGGGCGGTCCCGGGCTAGCGATCGCTGTGATTGGCTAGTCTGTTCAGACTAGCCAATCGCAGCGATCGTAGCTGCAATAAACTAAAATGGAAAAAAAAAAATTAACAATATAAAAAATATATATATATCCCCCCCCCACCCCACTGTTTTCTCTGATGGCCGTTTGGGTGGGTGGGGGGGGAGATATAGCGGGCGGGCGATGTGCGGGCGGCTGTGGCGAGAGTGCCGCCCGCAATAATATTTCAGGATGGCGAGCGTTTTCAAGCAGAGTATCAGCATACAGCTGATACTCTGAAACTGCTGACATCGGTGCTGGCACCGATGTCAGCAGTTTAACCCCTTCCATGCCGCGGTCCGTAGGGACTGCTGTATGGAAGGGGTTAACAGGGAGGGAGCTCCCTCCCTCTCCCATCGGGCGCTGGCAGCGCCGATGGTGTGGCCAGATGAGAGGGAGGAAGCTCCCTCTCCCTTCCATCGGGACGCTGCTCTGCTGTGGCAGCGTCCCGATGGTTACCATGGCAACCAGACGCTTTCAGAAGCGTCTCGGTTGCCATGGTGTAAGCTAAGCCTCATCAGGCTCCTGCTAAAGGCAGGAGCCTGACAAGGCTTCGCAAGAGTGAAAATGCACTGCAGTACACTATACAGTGTACTGTAGTGTATTATAGAACAATCAGACCCACTGGATCTTCAAGAACCAAGTGGGTCTGAGTCTAAGAAAGTGTAAAAAAAAGTGTAAAAAAAAAAAAAAAAGTGTTAAAAAAATCCCTTTTTCCCCCCAAAACTCAAATTTGAAATTAGTAAAAAAAGATAAAAAATACCCCAAGCATGTTAGGTATCGCCACGTTCGTAACAACCTGCTCTACAAAAATATCACATGTCCCAACCCCTCAGGTGAACACCGTAAAAAAATAAAAATAAAAACAGGTTCAAAAAAGCTATTTTTGTCACTTTACATCACAAAAAGTGTAATAGCAAGCGATCAAAAAGGCGTATGCCCCTCAAAATAGTACCAATCTAACCGTCACCTCTTCCCGCAAAAAATGAGCCCCTACCTGAGACAATCGCCCAAAAAATAAAAAAACTACAGCTCTCACAATGGAGACACTAAAACATGGATTTTTTTTGTTTCAAAAATGAAATTATTGTGTAAAACTTAAATAAATTAAAAAAACTATACATGTTAGGTATCGCCACGTTCGTAACAACCTGCTCTACAAAAATATCACATTAGTTAACCCCTCAGGTGAACACAGTAAAAAAAAAAAAAAAATAAAAAAAAGCCAGAACAGCCATTTTTGTTTACCTTGCCTAACAAAAAGTGTAATATAAAGTGATCAAAAATCATATGTTCCCCAAAATAGTATCAATAACACTGTCACCTTATCCCTTAGTTTCCAAAATATGGGCACTTTTTGGTTGTTTCTACTGTAGGGGTGCATCGGGGGGGCTTCAAATGGGACATGGTGTCTCAAAACCAGTCCAGCAAAATCCGCCCTCCAAAAACCATCTGGCGCACCTTTCCTTCTGCGCTTGGCCATGCGCCCATACAGTAGTTTACAATCACATGTGGGGTGTTTCTGTAAATCGCAGAATCAGGGTAATAATTTTTGAGGTTTTTTTTGCTATTAACCCTTGATTTGTTACAGGAAAAAATGGATTAAAATGGAAAATCTGCAAAAAAAGTGAAATTTTGAAATGTCATCTCCATTTTCCTTTAATTCTTGTGGAATACATAAAGGGTTAACACAGTTTGTAAAATTAGTTTTGAAAACCTTGAGGGGTGTAGTTTCTAAAATGGGGTCATTTATGGTGGTTTCTATTATGTTAGCCCCACAAAGTGACTTCAGAACTGAACTGGTGCTTAAAAAAATGGTTTTGGAAAATGTCTAAAAAAATTTAAGAATTGATTCTAAAATTCTAAGCCTTCTAACATCCCCAAAAAATAAAATTACATCTACAAAATGATGGCAACATAAAGTAGACATATGGGACATGTAAAGTAATAACTATTTTGTGAGGGATCACTATCTGCCTTAATAGCAGAGAAATTCAAAGTTTGAAAATTACAAATTTTTCCAAATTTTCTGTAAATTTAGGATTTTTTTATAAATAAAGGTGATTTATATTGACTCAAATTTACCACTGTCGTGGAGTACAATGTGTCACGAAAAAACAATCTTGGAATCAGTCGAATCTGTGAAAGAATCCCAAAGTTATGAATTGATAAAGTGACACATGGCAGATTTTAAAAATGTGGCTTCGGCATTAAGTGTAAAAGTAGCTTCGGCCTTAAGGGGTTAAAGGGGTATTCCCATCTCACAAATGTAGTTTGTATAGTTAGATATAGCCATACCAATATTATTACTAATAGAATGTATTTATATAAAATGTACAGTTTAGAAGATTTACCTATTTGTATTTCCATTGTCCCACACACATCAGTCAGGCCGTTGCCCCTAGTTACGGCCACCGCGGCCATGTAGTAGCGGTGGCCGGCTTGCTCTTGTTCAGACCCGCTCTGAGGTAACTGCTGTATTGTGAACGTACATTGCATCAGCAGAAGGAAAGAAGCACCAGATGGTTTTTGGAGGGCAGATGTTGCAGGACTGTTTAGACACCATGTCCCATTTGAAGCCTCCCTGATTCACCCTGCAATAGAATGTTACAACTGACACTCTTATACTGCTCGGCAATCCTGAGAGAGTTGGGGAGGGGGACAACTGAAGGCACTTAATTTATACATTTTACAAGGTTCTGATCCCGATCTGTGGGGATCTGAACCTTTTACCAGTGGGTCAATTTTTTGATTGGTACAGACTAGCCAATCAGAGTGAGCTGAGCTGAGATCCCTGGCTGTGTGTAACAGTCGGGATCTCAGCGCTGTCACCATGTCTGCAGACATGGTGACAGATTTCTGCCATGATGAACCTGTATGGCATGGTGGCTTAAAGGGGTTATCCAATACTATAAAAATGTCCCCCATGTGTTGGGCCCCTCACAGTGAATATACTTACCCTGCTCCCCGTGCTGCTCCTGGTCCCCGCACCGCCGCTTCTCCCCGTGTGCAGATTAAAACATCCTGTGTCGGGGAGAGAGCAGCCAGTGGCAGACGGGGACGAGCCTCCCTAGCATCGCTGGTGACGCTAGGGAGGCTCGTCCCTGCCAGCCAGCCCGACGACACTAAATGTTTTCATCCGCGCAGAGGGAGAAGCAGCAGTGGCGCAGGGTAAGTATATTCACTGTGAGGGGCCCGGCATATGGGGAACATTTTTATAGTATTGAATGACCCCTTTAAGGCAGTGCAGTCCGTGACGTACAGGTACGTCATCATGGCTTTAAGGGGTTAAAAGCACTGTACACCTTTGGGGGCAATTATTGCATTGAACTTATTTTGAGCTAAAAATAATTTTTTCGATTGGTCTTTATTAAAAATATGGAATTCTTCTTTGTGTATATAGCTCAGATGCTCTACTAGCTGCCTGTGGATTTTCTGTCTTTTCCTTCATTTGAGGAGCAGATGGACGCCTTATCTCTGCTCTCTGATCTTCTAAACACTCCATAACCCTTAGAGGACCCTGAGATTTTCCATTTTTGCGTGTTTTTTTTTTCACTCCCCGCCTTCCCATAATCCTAACTTTTTTTATTTTTCCGTTCAATAGCCTTATGAGGGCATATTTTTTGTGGGACAAGTTGTACTTTCTAATGGCACCATTTAGGGTTGCATACCATGTAGTGGGAAGCGGGAAAAAAAATTCCAAATGGGGTAGAATTGGGAAAAAAATGCAATTCTGATAAAGGTTTTTATTTATTTTTACATTGTACACTATGCGGAAAAATTGACCTGTTATCTTCATTCTCTAAGTCAGTACGGTTACAACGTTACCACATAATTTTTCTTGTGTTTTAATACTGAAAAAAATTAAATCCTTTTGAGAAAAAATAAAATACATTTTATCACCATATTCTGACCTCTAACTTTTTTTGTAGTACTGTGTACGGGGCTCATTTTTTGCAGGGCAATCTGTACTTTTTGGTGATACCAATTTGAAGTGTGTGCGACTTTTTGATCACTTTTTCTAAAAAAAATTATTGGGGAGCTGAAGTGACAAAAAATGGCTAATTGGCTGTTTTTTTTTCTTCTTACGTCATTTGCTGTATGCTATTAATATAGTCCATATTTTAATTGGCAGAAACCCGGCGGCTGTGTCGCCCACTGCTCGTGCGAGCGGGCGCCATGTTTAAAGACCGGACTTCCTCTGTACATGAACAAGGGGTTTAAGCTCAATCCTTATCTTACTGATAAGAATGTGGCTTAAATAAGTGTTTGTGGCCTCTTAGTTTAGATATAAGGGTTATTAGATGATGGACCAAAGTGAAAGTACCAGTCACACAATTGGAGAACCCCTTTAACTGTTTTTCTAAGAGTATAAAATGTCCTCCCATATGCCGAGCCCCCCCACATGGTATATACTTACCCCGCTCCCTGTGCCGCTCCTGGTCCCCGCGCGTCTGCTGCTGCTTCTCCCTGCACACGGATGAAAATATCCAGTGTTGGGGGGAGCAGCCAATGGCAGACGGGGACAAGTCTCCCTAGCGTCACCCTCGATGTTAGGATGACCTGTCCCCGCCGGCCCCCCAATACTGGATGTTTTCATCCAGGTGCAGGGAGAAGCAGCAGCGACGGTGTGGGGAGCGGGCTAAATACATTACCTGTGAGGAACCCAGCATATGAGGGGACATTTTATACTCTTGGAGAACTCCTTTAACCCTTTGTGACTGGCTCAATATTTTAATAAAGGCCAATTAAAAATGATTTTTTGCCAAAATGACTAAAATGCAATCATAAACAAAAATTACCTCCAAAGGTGTACATAGCCATTTAGCATTAGTGTCATTATGTGACAATAGTTGCTCACACTCTATGTCCTGAAGTGCAGCGCTCAACCCTGGGAAATTCACGTTTTTAAAATTGTGTTTTTGCCGTACCGACCAAAGTTTGTTTTTTTACACTTTATTTGGAATATAATTATATTGTGGTTACTGCTGACAAGGTTTTCATAGAAAGTGACATTTCCCACAAGCTCTGCATTGTTAGAAACTAGATCCAGCAGAGCATCTTCTCTAGTAGGATCTTCTACAAACTGGCCCATAAAATTATCCTGAAAAAAAAGCTGAGAAATGTTCTCCCTTTTGCAGAGGCAGAACCATGTTCCTAATCTATGTTTGAATAGTTAAAGGGTTTCTGTCACCAGTTTTGGGCACATAAAACAGGATGACATTTGCAATGTGCAAATGTCACCTGATGCCCAAACTGGTAATAATTTTTTTACTGGTGCCCCCGTTTTTGTAATAAATGAACTTTTGTAATATGTAAATTAATCTCACTAGGTGCAAGGGGCGGTAACCCTGCACCTAGGAGCGCCGTTTCCCTACCTTTATTCACGCCCCCTTTTCTTGTGATGGACAGGGCCAGGCAGCTCGCTCTATGTGCTCCTGGCCCTGTCCGTGCTGGAAATCCCGCGCCTGCGCCATGCGGACTTGATTCGGCGCAGGCGCAGTGAGTGCCGATGGCTGCCGGGCTCCCGGCTTCCTCACTGCGCCTGCGCCGCCTTCTCTTCCGGGTGTACTGTGACGTCATCGGCGCAGTGAGGCAGCCATCGGCACTCACTGCGCCTGCGCCGAATGAAGTCCGCACGGCGCAGGCGCGGGATTTCCAGCACGGACAGGGCCAGGAGCACATAGAGCGAGCTGCCTGGCCCTGTCCATCACAAGAAAAGGGGGCGTGAATAAAGGTAGGGAAACGGCGCTCCTAGGTGCAGGGTTACCGCCCCTTGCACCTAGTGAGATTAATTTACATATTACAAAAGTTCATTTATTACAAAAACGGGGGCACCAGTAAAAAAAATTATTACCAGTTTGGGCATCAGGTGACATTTGCACATTGCAAATGTCATCCTGTTTTATATGCCCAAAACTGGTGACAGAAACCCTTTAAAATCTCCCATTATCAATACGTGCGCCTCCCGCTCCATTTGCACATACAGTTGATCTTTTATCTCCTCAGTGATATTGGGGGTCTATAGATCACACCAAGAATATTTTGTTTCATTATTTTCTTCCTTCTGTAATTCCACCGACTAAGAGTCGTAATTCTTTCCTTATACTCATTCCCTGTAATGTCTCCTGATGCCGCATAACATCTGAGAAATGCTGGGAGGTTTAGTTCTCTCCTATTGTAATCCTCTCAATATAACATCTACTGATGCCTCATAATAGTTTGGACATGCTGGGAGTTATAGTTCTGCCCACTTATCCAGATTCTACATCTCCAGCAGCTCCTGGCAACTGTCCATTTTTCTACCATCCTTCAGCGGATGGTGATATATGGCATCCGTATGAGGCAGCCACTTAACGTATCTGTCCTGTGTATGCATTAAACCTAGGAGAAAAACGTAATGTGAACACAGCCTTACACACTTTTATAATGACCAATAACTAGTGAGGAAGATATGATAGATTTCAGAGAGATGGGGGAAAGATTGCATCAGAACAGACATTTTCTCTCACTGACTGTCGCTACAAACTGTCTAGGTTATGTTTGAGTGGGGGGTGGGATTTATCTTGGTAGATTTTGTATTATGCGTCTTTCCCAGGCCCTTTGAAAGGCAAATCTAACTATGGTACTATTTCGGCGTGAGGAGGGGGATTTTTGCAGGTAGGTTTAGTTTTTTGCGATTTATTTTAGTTCCAAATCGTGGAACTTTCCAAGAAAGGTAAATCTGACTTAGACCTCATTCAGTAGTCACTATTTAGGAAAGGGAAGTGGGATTTATCTTGGTAGATTTAGTATTCTGTAGCTTCACTTGGTGGTAACCACCTTTATTTGTATTAGGAGATTCCTTCCAACAAAATAGCGACACTTGCTGTATAGACAAAATTTTATCCAAACTGATCCCAACCCCCTCCTCCCACACTAGCCTACATGTAGTAGCATGAGAGGATGTGGTGGGGGAAGGGAAGTGGAGTAAACAGTGCTGCAGCCTGAGAGAACAATGCAGTGGTTTTCAAATTTATATTTCACGGTCTGCAGTTGTAAAATAAAAAAGACACAAGTTAGGTGGTGTTGGTTCGTGTGTGTGTCTAGCTTTAGTTCCACTTTAATATCGGCTGACATCTTCCCTTGCTGTGATGCAGGCTGTGTCTCTAGCATGGAGACGATTAAACAGATGCTAGATATGCTACTGTGGTATGTCATTCCAAGCTCTTTCAACTTAAAGGGGTTGTCCGAGTTATTTTTTTGTTCTTTGTATGTTACTAACTTGTCAAGTATAACAACTTTCCCATATACTTTGTGTTTCTAAAGCTGCTGGTTTATCAGAGTTGACTGAGGGTCGCATGACCTGTGATGTCAGCTTATCTCCATGGTCTATGATGTTTCGTGCACAAGCCTCAGATTTCAGATAACAGTCTGTACACGAGACGTCACTGGCTACGCCCCCTTTCTTTGCCGGGCTGCTATCTGCTCTCTCCCTGGATTCCTTCAGATAAAACATTAACCCCCTCAGCCAGAACACACTGAGGGCGCAAGGCTTTACAACAAATAGTAGCTGCAGCAGTGAGAGGAGACAAATGCTGGGCAAGGAGCTATAGAGGAATTGTTTTGTATAAGAACAGGTAGGGAGAATTTCCTGTGTGTATCAGCAGTTTCATTGTACAGCTGGGACTTGTAGTCCTACACATACAACATGCTGCTGAGTATTCCAGCAGACAGACATGTCACTCAGCACTTGCATTCACTGCCTTTGCAGGGGAGGGGGGAGGTGCTGAGATTGTTGTTATTGCATGTAAACAAAGGCCAGAAGAGAACCAGGGAAATGAGGAAATATAGATTTTTTTTTTTTTGCCTAAAACTTGCTGAACTTCGTTATATATTGCTGCCCATCAGATTTACAGTGCTATATTTTTTTTTCCTAACTTGGACAACCCCTTTAAGGTACCTTTACACAAGGCAATTATTGTGTAAATTATCATTAAATCGAGCAAAACTATAAGATTGAACAATGTAAAATCAGATTTTTCGTTGATGCGATCATTTGTGTGGGTACAAAACTCATTGTTGGACATGAACAATTTCATATGTGCAAACAGGAATCGTTCACTGTATGTATGATTACAATTATATTTGTGTAAATGCAACTGTCTGCTTTACAAACGATTATGAGTTTGTGGACGATAGGCGAGTCTAAAGGAAACGTTCACTACACCAAGGACACTTGTTCGTCGCTCAATCATACCAATTATTTGTGTAATGATACCTTTAGACAGGTAGTTCAGCCAAGTTGGCTGTGGTTCATGGAAGATCCCTCACCAGATATGAGAGATCTGGCACTCAAACTGGTCAGCTGAGCTGCTGGATACTCTGGAGATCACGTTGTGTAGCTCGTGAAATGTGTAGGAGGATATTATTTTGTTGGAAAGCCATGTCTCCAGAATCAAAAAAGGTGGTAGGACTGGTTCTGGACAACATCCTGGTTACAGTTCCCTCCATGAATAGCAGACAAGGACAGCCATGGTAGCTAATGGCACAATACCATGCTGTTGGTCCTATGAGTCTCCACAGTATACATCAGGGGGTCAGCAACCTCCGGCACTCCAGGTGTTGTGAAACTATATCTCCCATCATGCACACTTGCTTGGCTATTCTATAAACTCCCACACAAGTGGAAGGAGCATTCTGGGAGCTGTAGTTTCACAACAGCTGGAGTGCCAAAGGTTGCTGATCCCTGGTCTACATTATGGTAATATGAGCTCTCCAGTACTCCTGCAAACTCTAAGGCCCTCAATGGCAAACAGTAAGGTTCACTAATGAAAGCAGGTTTTGCCTTGGAATTTAGGATTACAGTACACAAAATAATTAAGAATTAGCAAGACTGATCACTTTATCACATATTGACTATTACATTGTTTTGTTTTTTCGTTATTTTCAGCTGGCAGCAGAAGAGAGTTTACCCATCACGCCTTTCTTTACATTGTTGGAGAATAAACGGCAACAAAAAAAGGTGGTGAAGGAGGGAAATTTGCAACTGGAACATTCTTCGTTCGCAGTTTGCAAAACTGAAGAATCTCATGCTGTTAAAGAGGTGTGTATTGCTTTTGTTTTATCATACATTTTATATTATTTGTTTTACATCTAAAATGTAGACCTAGGAAAGAGATGTTCATGAATTTAGCAAAAAGCTTGTATATTGATATATATATATATTTTTTTTTTTATTTTTTTTTTAGCTTCTTCACACCCCAGCTCATGTGCTACCACCTGCAGCCATCTTGTGTTCTTTGTTTGTGGATTATTTATTGATTCCCCAGCAGCATAAATGGTAAACCTTGTTACATTCCAGTTTATTTTCCAGTAATCTAATATATAAAGCTGAGTGTGTGTGTGTGTGTGTGTGTGTGTATATGTCCGCTAAAGGAATCCGCACCATCACAGCTACAATCACGAAATTCGGCACACAGGTACACCAGGTGTCCGGGAAGGTTTTAGAATGGGTCTCAGCTCTCCAGGACATACCGTTCCTGAGATATTCCCAAAAAATGCATTAGCCAATAGAATCCTGGTCACATGACCCTTATCAGCCAATAGAAGCTCGCAGGCAGTCTCCACACACCAGGCTTCCCTAACAACCTAGCCAGTTCACTGCTGTAGGTCTGCTTTTAACCCTTAGACTCCCAGCTCTGTACATGTACGGCGCTGGGGCGATGCAGACACATGGCGCCCCGCTCGCACGTGCGGCAGGCGTCATGGCCGGCAAGTCTCTGCTGTTTCTAACAGCAGAGACTTGCGGTTACTTACTGCCATCGGCGGCGTCTTCATAGGCCTTTAGATGCCGTGATCACATGTGATCACAGCATCTAGTTGCGTCTAAACCCGGAAGCGTGCACTTCCGGGTGGTGTACAGACACCCCGTGTGGCCAATCGGGGTGTCTGTACACGATCTGAAAACTGTAAACCTCACTGATGAGGTTTACAGCTTTCAAAGTGCAATTCTTATTCTGGCCACTAGATGGCAGGCCAGGATAAGAAATTAGCAATATCGGTCATTAATTCAAAATGAAAAAACCCTCATTGCTCATAAAGAAAAAAGAAAAAATACAATCTATTTGCTCATATTTGAGCTTTAAAATAATCACAAAAAATTAAAAAAAATGTTAAAAAAATATATGAAAAATAAAAAAAAAATAAAAGTTTAAATCGCCCCTCTTTCCGTATAATTAAAAAATAAATACCTAAATAACAATAAATATAGACATCATGGGTATCACCGTGACCGAAAACGCCCGTACTTTTAAAATATAAAAAAAATTCCAATACTGCGAATTGTGTGGCAGAAAAAAGCGTCCAAATGGCGATTCGCTGTTTTTTGTCGCTTTTTAAAAAAATAAAATAAAAAGTGATCAAAAAGTCATACACACCCCATGGTATCAATAAAATCAATAAAAACTTCAGATCGCCCCGCAAAAAATGAGCCCCCATACAGCTCCGTACACATAAATACCAAAAAGTTATAGGGGTCAAGATATGACAAAAAAAAAAAGGCCAACTTTATAATTATTTTATCACTTATTTTATCAAAACACAGGAAAAACCATACATATTAGGTATCGCCGGATTCGAACTGACCCGTAGAATGAAAGTAACTGGTCAGTTTTAATGAACATCGAACGCTGTAAATAAAAAAACCCGTAGAACTATAGCGGAATAGCGTTTTTTTTTGCAATTTCACCCGATTTGGAATTTTTTTCCTGCTTCCCACTACACCATATGCAATATTAAATGGTGGCGTTGGAAAGTACAACTTGTCCCACAAAAAAAAAGCCCTCATACAGCTATGTGAACAGAAAAATAAAACAGTTATGGCTGTTTGAAGGCAGGGAGCGCAAAACGAAAACGCAAAGCCGAAAAAACCTCCGGGACTGAAAGGGTTAAGGGGCAGAGCGCTGTGGATAACACTGTTAAAGGGATATTCCGGTTACCATAAATATAACTTATGTTTTAGACTAATTCATCATCAATCATTACCTAATATAATGTAAATTTCACATATTTACCGTTCAGTAGTAATAAAAGATGTTTTGTTCCAATGCTACCAACTTTCCTCCTAAATTACTATGGCATCGACCTGTAATTCAGGCCACCTTCAAAAGAAGGACTTAAAAGCCCCACCCGAGGTCCCACTAAGTCACGCCCCCGGCTCAGTCAGGCCATACCCCTTCCACGCCACATTTGACCGGGATTGAAAAAATGAAGTTAAAAATCAACTTCTGTCAGCTGCAGGGGAGGGTGACTTTCTTCCTGCAGCTCATGCTCAGACTGCACAATGCTGCTATCTGAGAGTGAGCTGTTCAAAAGTACATCCCTGTGTCCAATCCATCCAGGCCCTGCGCATGACAGAGGGAGTCTGAAAGCCAGACTGTCCAGCCTCCCCCCAATGTGAAGCCGTGCCACCGGTCCCCATGAAGCCACACCCCTAAACAAGAGGCCACGCCCCCTGGTTCCATGAAGACACGGAAGAGAAGCTGTCTGAGCGTGAGCTACTGAAAGGGTGGATATCCCTGTTTCTGTCCAGGTCCTGCACCGGACGGTGGACAGGGAGTCTGAAAGCCAGACTTTCCAGCCTAAAACCGGACCTCTGGCCACCCTAGGGGCAGGGCGGGCTGATGTTAGGGTGGCCAGATGTCCAGCTTTAGGCTGGACAGTCCGGTTTTCTGGCTCCCTGTCCTCTGTCTGGCACAGTGCCTGGACGGACATAGGGATGTCCACCCTTTCAGTAGCTCACGCTCAGACAGCATCTCCTCCGTGTCTTCACAGAGCCAGGGGGCGTGGCCTCATGTTTAGCGGTGTGGCTTCATGGGGACCGGGGGCGCTGCTTCACGTTTGGGGGAATGGCCGGTGAGTTCCGGCTTTCTGGGCTGAAGACAGTGGCCAACCTAGCTGCTGTGGAGGTCACAGTTAAAGGGGAGGGTGCTGTGGATGTTTCTGTTAAGGGGCAGGCTGCTGTGGAGGTCACTGTTAAAGGGGCGGGCACTGTAGATTTCACTCTCGATATCTTTTAACGACACACACAAACATTAAATGAAATAGATTAAATATACCCGGGCTAAGCCGGGTCCTTCAGCTAGTTGTCTTATATAATTTGAATATGTTTTTTTTTATGAATGTGCTATTGTACCTATAAAATAGAATGGATGGATTCCTCTTTAGAGAAGATCCAGACTGCTCCTATAAGGGATAAAGCAGAATGTTTTATATCTATTTAGTATTTATCACTTAGTTGTCTTTACAAAAAATTAATCGTTGCATAACTATAGTACAGGCAACCAGAAGAAACTATGCCATATGTTTTATCAGTGAGAAATATCTAATTCTCCTTTCATCAGCTGTTTACCTTTAATGTTGGTCAGCAGCATATGACTTCCATATATATATTGAATATAAAAAAATACACCTGTACGATCTCATTGGTTACAGACATTTAGGGTACCTGTTCTGGGGGCTTTTTTTTATGTTAGGGCTCCTTCCCACGAACATAAGGGCTACATGCCTGTGCTGTGGATCGCAAATAGTGGTCCGCAATACATAGACACTGGACGTGTTCCCTTTGTGCTGCAGACCCATTTACTTGAATGGGTCCGCGATCCGTAAGATACAGCAAAAGATAGGACGTCTTCTATTTTGTGGTTCGGAGGCAAGGACCTGAAAGCCCATGAAAGTAATTTGTAGTGTTTCCTTGGGCTTATGATCCGTGTCTCCACTAAACAAAACATAGGACCTGTCCTATCTTTGGCCATATTTTGCGGATCACGGACCTATCCATGTCATTGGGTCTGCATCTGCAGCATGGAGTGCACATGGCCAGTGCCCAAATATTGTGCATCCGCTGTTTGCGTTCTGCAATACTGGCACGGAGCCCTTACGCTTGTATGTGTAAGCTGTAACACGCAGAATTTGCTAAACATTTCAACCCTTGAATGGAGTGAATCCGCAAAATATAAATTGACATGCTGTAGACTGCACAACATGTTAGTTTACATGCAAAAAAATAAATGTAGCATGTAGAAGAGATCTGTTAAAATCTTATTGACTTTGCAGGTACTGCATTGCACTTTTTTCAATTTGTGAATCAGGAAATTGCAGGAAATCCTTACATAACTTGTGGAATCTTAAGAGAGTTACTAAAAGCTTGTTACCCTAACACATGTAGCACCATATCAGTCTATAGGCCCTGTGTAGAATTACATTTCATCCCCATTTAAACAGCACCTGCCATTATTAAATCAGGCATATTGCTTGTAGGGTTCATGATGGTGATGAAAATTATACCCATCCGTAAAAAAGTGTCAGTATACCATGGCTACTGACCAGCACTGGAGAGATGAGGTGCACAGAGCAGATAGATTGCACCCCTAAGTGCACTAAAGCCCTCACAGATATAATTTTAATTAGCAGAATCAATTCTACCAGGTAATGTGCCTTGTTTAATAAGGGTGAAAAGGCTGACAGATTCACTTTAAAGAGTTTATCTGGTAACTTATATTGATGACCTATCCTCTGTGAGTGCCACTGCCTCTTCCTTGGCTATGTGACCTCCTCCTACATGTTGTACTAAGACCACATTTGCAGGCTGGATAAGTAGTGTACCGGTCCAGCCATCTGCCCTTGTTAGTCCGCAGGGATTCTGTGGTGCTTGCGGGATTAGATAATTGGAAAGTATTTTTCAGTAGCTGCTTTTTTCAGATGCTGTTAAAATGCTTTAATCAGGGTGTTAAATCATACTTTGCATTGAAAAAATTGACATTATAAAACAGGGATTTAGCGCCAAACAGTTGAAAAACATTGATGGTTTCACGTATCCAAATGTTCAGTTATATGTTTGAATGGATTGATATTGTTTAAAACAATTTACATTTAATATTTGTTACAATACATATGTAAATAAAGCAATAAATTAAAAAAATTAAAAACATTGCATTATAATTCTTTGGCTGCAGTCTGGACCTGCACTTATTCTATATTCCACAAAGAAAAAAGGAAAATCAAATCAGCTCACCACGCCATTTCTGTTTCAGCTGCAGTAACTTTGTACCATAAAAAAATGCAATCAAAATCTTCAGTCTTTATTTCATTTTATTAAAAAAGCAGAAGAATACATGGAAGGTACATACAATGTGTTTCAGACAGTTATGCTCTAGCCTTAAAGGGAGTCTGTCACCTCATTTTCACCTATATAGCTAACAGCAGTGCCCCACAGACGATTGCATACACATCTCAGACATACCTGTGTGCACTGTGTGTGTGTATTCCTCGTTCAGAAAAAGCACTTTTATTCTGCAGGAAAACAGCTCACAAGTGCCCGGCGCTGCTGCAAACCAGACTGGAGGGGGGAGGGCAGCTTTAGCTGCTCATATCTTGGGATTAGTAGCAGATAGAACAATGGTTCTGACCTTCTTTGAAAGCTGACATTCCAAGTATATCATAAGATATAGCTGTTAGAAATCGAGTCAGGAGAGAAAGCTGTTTTTAGTTTCAGCCGGGCACTTGGGAGCTGTTTTCCTGCAGAATAAAAGTGCTTTTTCTGGACATGGAATACAGACACACAGTGCACACAGGTATGTCTGGAATGTGTATGCAATCTTCTGTGGGGCAGTGCTGTTAGTTATATAGGTGAAAATGAGGTGACAGACTCCCTTTAATCATGGCACTGCATCATGTCAGACTCCTGCCTGTCTGATATTGATGACTTAGGGCTCATGCACACAAACGTACTTTCTTTCCGTGTCCATTACGTTTTTTTTGTGGACCGTATGAAGAACCATTCATTTCAATGGGTCCGCAAAAAAAAGGAAGATACTCCATGTACATTCCGTTTTCCGTATTTCTGTTCCGCGAAGAAATAGAACATGTCCTATTATTGTCTGCATTACGGAGCAGGATAGTACTGTTCTATTAGGGACCAGCTGTTCCTTTCCACAGCGTACGGAATGCACACGGACGTCATCTGTATTTTTTACGGATCCGTTTTTTGCAGACTACAAAATACATATGGTCGTGTGCATTAGCCCTTATCCAGATGATAGCTCATCAGTATAAATTTCAGGATAACCCTTTTAAATGCTTCACTTTGGTTGTTGAGCTGAAGGAGGTTCTTATGTGTGTTATGGTCTTACAGCATGTACATCTCTTTATTGCATAATCATTATGTTTACGGCATAATTATAATGTTTACTTGTTGATTTGCCAGGCGTTGATTCTCCATCTGTGCACATTGTGTAAGTCTACTTAGGCCTACTAAATTATTTACTTTTCTGAGGTTAAGTTGGAGTTTAAATGGTAGATGAGGTGTATGAAATGGATTGTTTTCCAGAATTGATATTGAGAATCTTGTATATTTGAGAATGAAAGGATTTGCAAGTAGTGACACAATTTGCTCTTCTGCTATTTTCCATTACCATTTCTATTTTGTATTGTAGCTTCCTGTGATGGTTTTTGGCCAAAAACTTCACACCAAGGCTGCTATACTTTAATTTTTTTTTTATCTTCATTATATATTGTAGATTACTTATTTCTTATGTGGGGAGGAACAGAACAGATTTCACTACAATTGTTTGTACACTGAACACAAATGGGGAATCAAATTAACTATTTATACTTCACTAAATTTCACTATTATCAGTAAGGACCAGATAGAATTCCTAGATATTATCGTTATGCATGCAGTCAGTTCAAATGGATAAAGAAAAACTGTACCGAAAATTCAGACTTTAGTCATGTGAAAATCCTCTAAACATGATTTAAACAAAAGAAATACACCAAGCGAATAATAAATACTGCATACAAAGAAGGGAGCCACTCTGTGTCAAGAGGAATTTCTCACAATCAACAAAAGTACAAAACAGAATTGGTGAAGGAAAATAGCTAAAGAGCAAATTTTGGCACTACTTACTGTTAGGCAGTGGGTGTGTCAACTGAACAGATTTGACTTGGGGCTACGCCTAAGGTCCCTTTCAGACGAGCGAATGTCTCACTGCGGACTCGCAGCGAGCCAACCAGCCTGAACTTCCAGCAATGCCAGTGTCACATAGCATTATATTGATTTATGATGCTATGTAACCCTTAAGTTCTAGAATGTATTGGATAACAGTGACATAATGATGTTAGTGTTATCCAATACATTCCAGAACGCTAAGGGTTACATAGCATCATAAATCAATATAATGCTATTTGACCCCGGAAGTAGTGGGAGTTCAGGCCGGGTGCTGCGCTGCGAGTCCGCAGCAAGACGCTCACCTGAAAGGGGCCTAAGGGTGGTATACTGGCAGCCCCCTGGACTTCAGTGGAAGAGAATCACCTCCTGGAGTAGTCTGTTTGGTTGACCACTGAGAGGTGGGGGTCGAGAGACTGGTGTGGAGCAAAACTTTTCTCATGAACGGGGCAGGCAGAGTACATGTAATCGGATAAACAATTAAAAGTGAGGGTAGGCATCTCAGGGATATTCCAGAAATCAGGGGGAGGTCAGGTCAGGAAGAGAAAGTTCTAATCTGGGAAACAGGTAGAAGTCTGTACATAGGCAAACAAACGTAATCACCACATCTTTAATTATGTACCCAAAAATGGTACCAATGAAACTGTCACCTCATCTTGCAAAAAATAAGACCCCCACATAAGACAATAACTCAAAAAATAAAAACCAATGGCACCCGCAAACCAATCCATCAAAATCTGCGCTGCAAAATCCATATGGAGCTCCTTCCGTTCTGAGTCCTGACATGTCGCTACAGCAGTTTACCACCACATATGGGGTGTTGCTGTATTCAGGAGAAAATGGGTAACAAATTATCGGGTGATTTTTCTCCTATTAGCCCTTGTGAATATGAAAAATTTGGGGCTAAAGCAACATTTAATTGGAAGAAATGAAACTTTTCATTTTCACAGCCAAGTGTTTCCAAATTCCATAAAACGCTTAGGGGCTCAAAGTGTTCAGTACACCCCTTAATATATTCTTTGAAGGGTGTAGTTTCTAAAATGGGGTCACTTTTTGAGGTTTTCCACTGTAGGGGTATGTCAGGGTCTCTTCAAATACAAAATGGTGCCTAAAAACCATTCTAGCAAAATCTGCCTTAAAAATCCATATGGCGCTCCTTTCCTTCTGACTGCCACATGCCCATAGAGCAGTTTACCACCACATATGGGGTATTTCTGTAAACTGCAGAATCAGAGTAATGTATATTGAGGTTTAGTTTGCTGTTAACCCTTGCTGTGTTGCAAGAAAAAAATTAACTTGAAAAATCTGCATAAAAAATGAAATTTTGAAATTTCGCCTCCATTTTCCTTTAATTCTTGTAGAACACCTAAAGGGTTAACAAAGTTTGTAACATCGATTTTAAATAAGTTGAGGGGTGTAGATTCTAAAATGGGGACATTTATGGGTAGTTTCCATTACGTAAGCCCCTCAAAATCACTTTATATCTGAATTGGTGCTTTAAAAACCGGTTTTGGAAATTTTGTTGAAAATTTGAAAAATGGCTTCTAAACTTCTAAGCCTTCTAACCTCCTAAAAAAAAATGACATTTACCAAATGATGCCAACATAAAGTAGACATATGGGGAATGATGACTGATAACTATTTTATGAGGTATTACTGTCTGTCTTAAAAGTAGAGAAATTCAAATTTTGAAAATTGTGAATTTTTTGTAAATTTGGGATTTTTTTAAAATAAAGGAAAATATATTGACTCAAATGTACCACTGTCGTGAAGTACAATGTGTCACGAGAAAACATTCTCAGAATGACTTGGATAAGTAAGTGTGCCAAAATTAACACACAAACTGACACATGTCAGATTTGCAAAAAAAAATGGCCTGGGCAGGAAGGTGAAAACTGGCCCAGGGTTGAAAGGGTTAAAGATCTAAAAACACTGATGTAGCAAACTAAACAAACCAAAATGTTTGTCAGATTCAGAACTTGATCCAGTGATTTTTATTTCTTATTCTTGCATTCCGGTATTGTCTGATACGTACCTGTACAATAATTATGCATATTGCGAGACAGCATATGAAAATGATCGCCTACCTATCGTTTCATGTCTGCATTTATTTAGCAGGGTGCACAGAAGACAGTTAATTGGTGGTATTATGGTGCATAGAAGAAAATAAACGTGTGGCACTGCTGTATCAGACAGGAGGATTAAATGAGTTTTCTACGATTTTACTACTGGTGACCTATCATCTGGATAGGTCATCAGTATTTGATTGTGGGGGTCCCACACCCGGGACCCCTGGCGATCAGCTGTTTGAGAAGGCCGTACATTGTGTAGCGGCTGTGCTTGGTATCACACTCAACCCCATTAAAGTGAACCCCCATTGCACCATAAAGCAAGTCAACCCACTTTATACTCAAAATAATGTGAACTCCTTATTGCACCCTAAAGTATGCAAACCCGTTATTGCACCCTAAAGTATGCGAACCCCTTATTGCAACCTAAAGTATGTCAACCGCCAATACACCCTAAAATAAGTGAACCCACTTTTTACCCTAAAAGTAAGTTAAACCATTATTTTACCCTTAAAGGGGTTTTCTGAGATTTTTATACTAATGACCTATCCCAGTGATGGCTAGCCTCCGGCACTCCAGCGGTGGTGAAACTATGATTCCCAGCATGCTCCATTCATTTCTGTAGAGTTCTGAAAATAGCTAAGCAAGTGTGTATCTTGGGAGTTGTAGTTTTACCACAGTTGGAGTGCTGGAGGTTAGCCATCACAGAACTATTCTCTGGATAGGTCCTCAGTATCTGATTGGGGGAGGGGTCCTGACCCCGGACCTCTGCTGATCCTGTGACTGCCGCCACCCTCTCTGCTTTTACTAGGCCAAGTGATGACACATAGGAGCAGCTCAGCCCCATTCAAGTGAATGTGGCTGAGCACAGTACCAAGCACAGTCACTATACAATGTATGGCGCTGTGCTTGGTAAGCACAGAGAAAGCCGTGGCACTCACAGGAGCGCTGCTGCCTTCTCAAAACAGCTGATCGGTGGGGATCCCAGGTGTCGTACCCCCTACTGATCAGATAATGATGACCTATCGAGAGGATAGGTCATCAGTAGTAAGATCCCGGAAACCCTCTTTAATACTTGGAATCTTCATCACTCTCCATCAATAAAAAATGCTTCTGTATTCCTAGAGTAAAAGCCACAGTGAATGCAACCTCCCCCCTCCCCTAACAAGCAAAGTGAACCGTTTTCTTGCATCTAAATTCCCTTCAGTACAGTCACAGTTGCTTTTTCTGTGGGAGTATTTGGAGATTTTCCTGCTGAATCAGTAGAAAAACATAAAATCGGTTCTTAAAGGGGTTGTCCCATCTGCACTGTTCACTAACCTTTCTCCGCCACAGATTAATATTACTGGCAGGCTGCGCACTGTTGATGTCTTCGCTTGTTGCCTTCAACTATGTGGAATAAAGGAGCATTTTTATTTATCTAGGTGTAGGACTACACACATTGGTTGGTCATTATGCCCTGAAAATGTTTTTTTTTTTTCATCTAAGACCTCTATAGACTGACAGACCTATTGCTCTGCTCTCTGTAATTTTAATAGGCCTATATGGAGACAGCAGCGCATATTTGCTGACACTTACCTATTCAGTCTAAAGGTTTCTTTCAGGCTTCCCAAAGCCACAAAAGGAGAATATCTTGTGGCTATGCCAAAACGTTCAACTATACAAAAACAACTTAAACATGTTTTGCTGTTTCTTACCATTTGACATTAACAGTAAGATTAATGTGCACAAGTTCCCAAAAAGTAACATGATATTGCTATTGTTTTATACAGTATATACCATGACGGCAATGATTTAGACAGGGAGAGTGAGAAAACAGAAGAGGACTCTGATGAACATCTGTACGAATCTACAGAAATCCAAGATCCTACTCTGACTGGCTGTTCTTATGCAAGTCCCTTTAAACTTCTAAAATCTGAAGAAAAGGAACTAAGAAAGATAAGAAAGAAAGATTATACTTGGGTGACAGCTTTGTAAGATACTATGTTATAAAAATATTCTAAATTTGTTGTATAACTCCTTATTTTTTATTTTTTAAATAAAGCTTAAAATGACATTTCCCCTTAATCAATAACCAATATCTTAATTCTATCAATGTGCCTAATGTTTTATGTATAAAAACTATGGCTTCCTTGTCTGAAATAATGTATCTTTTGCTTGTTTTTTCAACTTCCATAAGGCCTTGAACACATACGTTGTGTGGCTCCCACGTTTCCTGGACCGAGCATTGCTCCTCTGACTCAAACTCAAAACATCATACTGATTTATGATGCTGTTGAGTTCCTTCCTGACCGTCAGTTCACTGTATTGTACTCATGGTATTGTCAGTACAGTACAGTAGACTTGTGGCACGGCAGAAACTCGCACTCATGATGCTGAGAGTTCAGGTTAGAGTAGCAGGAAATTATACCAGCACATGGAGCATGTTTCCCGGGCCGAACATGCTTGTGTGAAACTGGCCTAAGAGAGTTTACACTGGTGTTTACCCTTTTAACTCCCGCTAGATAAAATAAGATGAGAGAAAAAATGTTCTCCTTCCTTGTAGATTATGACAGTTTTATTTTAAGCTTTTTAAATGGGTGTAGTGTTTCACTATGAACGCGATGTCATAATGACTCCAAAAGAAAACAGACGTAAAGGTGGGCAAGGTCTAGCTGTAAATGTATTTTAGACTCCTTTGTCAAATGTGGTTGAAAATAGCAGGTGTAAAATGTAATTTAAAAAGTCAGAAAATTCCAAATGTGCAAGGTTTATTAAGAGTTGGGCCTTTTTACAGCGGCCCAATCTAAGTGTCTTCTGCAGCAGATAGCAGGTGCTCTGCTCTCCCATGACAACCAGAGCTCCTGCTCTAATTCCCCAGACTGTCAGAAGCACTGATCCAAGTCGTTTAACCACTTAAATGCCATGCACAATAGCATCTGCAGCAGCATCAAAGAGGTATACAGAATGAGTGGACTCCCTATCGGCATCCTGCAAATGACATTTCTGGACTTTCACAGCATTGTAGTCTGAAGCCTAATGAAGGCCCAGGCCTGTAAGCCATGTTTCCTAGCTAGCTGCACCTCTCTGCTGCAGCCTTCTGGTGACAGTATAGCACTGATAATGTAATTCTTTCGTATTGCTTAACCCCTCAGTGACCACCCATACGTGTTTTTACGACGGTTACTAATGGGCCTTGGGCTGGATCGCTGCCTTTTTACGGTGGCACTTCAGCCCAAGCTAGCGCTATAATAAAGCACAGGAGCTTCACGCCTGCAGGGTTTGGGGCAATGATCAGAGACCGTGAAAAGCGGTCTCTGATCATGTGATTGCTGTGATACAGTGTATCACGGCGATCACCAACACTACCGGTAGTAAACTCTAGTGCTAGGATCGGATTCCCCAGCCCCTGCACTAGTTCTCACTCCTCAAGAGAGGAGAGAGAGTAATTAATTATGCCCTTATCGGGTCCCCCAGCACCCCAATTGGGCCAATATGGCCCCCAATATATTTAATAAATGGCAGGAGCCCCCTCCCCTTTAAAATCTACAATATGGTGCAGACATGCACACTAGTTACTGTGCTGAAGATCTGCCTTCAGCACAGTAACAATCAGGGACCATTACTATTGGTCCCTGATCATGTGGTGTCCATGATAACCCTATCATGGAGATCACATCCATTATATTTACTAAACATAGCCAGGACAGAGGCTGTGCTTCTGTCTCCCCTCAGTGCAATTGTTCTGTGAGGAGAAAGAGAGATCAGACTTCTGTCCTGGCTGCGATTTACTGTGAAAAAAAGAAAAATCAATTCATAAACTATCCGTCCATAACTGGTGGGTAGTAGGTGTCCGTCACCAAGTGCCTGTTAGTCAATCAGTGGGCGTCCGTCATAAGGCGTCCATTAGGGGCAGTCTGTCACCATCTTTCATTAGGGACCGTGTCTGTCTGTTGCTGGCGGTCAGAGGCCATCTGTTACTGTCTGTCTGTCACTGATGGTCAGAGACCATCTTTCGCAGTCCATCAGTGGGCATCTCTTAGGGTCCATCCATAATTGTCAGTCAGTGGACGCACCTCTACTGAACTTTTAATTTTTTTTAGGGTGGAACAAAAATACCAGACTTCCAAAAAAGCAAAATTCAGCCAACTAGGAGAGGCCATTGACCTAACTGGGACAAAATCCTCAAAAATAAAAATACAGCCGCAAAATGTACATACCTTATGGGAAAAGGTTAAGGAAAAAGAAACAACTGTGGATAAATAGAACAGAAAAGAAAGCCTTTAAATCACTAAAACAGGAGGGTGGTGAGGAAGCATTGAAAAACTATAAGGAAAAAAATAAAATATGTTACAGACAAATAAAACCAGCCAAAATAGAGACCGAGAGATTAATCTCCAAAGAGAGTAAAACTAACCCTAAAATGTTTTTCAATTATATAAATGGTAAAAAGTATAAATCTGAAAGTGTTGGCCCTTTTCAGAGTGATGAGGGGGGAGTTGCAGAGAGCGATGGGGAGAAAGCAAAGCTGCTGAATATTTTTTTGTCCACTGTATTCTAAGTCCAGTAGTCGGGTCCTGAACCAGTTGGGATAGGTAATTGTCTTTGGTTATTTACAAGAACCTGTTTCCTTTGAGATGTACAGGTTTCAGTTTCCCAGTCTATATCTGGGTAGTTGAAGTCCCCCATAATAACAACCTCATTATGATCTGCCGCCTTGCCTATTTCGTTTAGTAGTAGATTTTCTGTGGACTCTGGTATATTAGGTGGTTTATAATAAACTCCTATTAGTATTTTATTATTGTTTTTGCCTACATGTATTTCTACCCACAGTAGACGTTATTGTGGACGATAAAGTTCTGGAATTAATTGTGCAGCAGACTAATCTGTACACCACAGTTTGCTGTACAAAAGCTCACATCTATCTATATGAGAGGGTGGGACCCCCATAAGTGTCCCTGAAAGTAAAAAAAAAGTTTCCTGGATATGGGCATTGTAAAAAAACAAACACACATCCGTCCGATCCTATTGGTCTGCGAATGCTTTCCACTCTACAATGTGTTTGCAGCAGTTATGTTGAGAAACCTCTCAATCTTTAATGCCGTTTATACATTTTCCAGATAATTCCCAAGTCCGCCCCCAGAACTGACCCAGCCTAAAAAGATTAAAATAGACAAATCGCCAGGACCGGATGGCATGTCCTAGCCAGATCCTTATTTCTGATATTTAAGGACTCTATACAGGGGGTGTTCCACAGGATTGGTGCATAACAAATGTGGTGCCAATATTCAAAAACGGTCCCAAAACAGAGCCCGGAAATTATAGGCCGGTAAGTTTAACATCTGTTGTGGGTAAACTGTTTGAAGGTTTTCTAAGAGATGCTATCTTGGAGTACCTCGATGAAAATGAGCAAATAACTCCATATGAGCATGGCTTCATGAGGGATTGGTCATGTCAAACCAATTTAATCAGTTTCTATGAGGCGGTAAGTTCTAGACTTGACCGCGGCGAATCAATGGATGTCATATCTGGACTTCTCCAAAGCATTTGACACTGTACCACATAAAAGGTAGTATATAAGTATATAAAATGAGAATGCTTGGCCTGGGAAAAAATGTCTGCATATGGGTAAGTACCTGGCTCAGTGATAGAAAACAGAGGGTGGTTATTAACGGCACATTCTCAGATTGGGTCACTGTCACTAGTGGGGTACCACAGGGGTCAGTATTGGGCCCTATTCTCTTCAATATATTTATTAATGATCTTGTAGAAGGCTTTCACACTAAAATATCAATTTTTGCAGATGACACTAAACTTTGTAAAGTAATTAACACAGAAGAGGCAATACACTGCTACAGATGCATCTGGATAGACTGGAGGCTTGGGCAGAGAAGTGGCAGATGAGGTTTAACACTGACAAATGTAAGGTTATGCACATGGGAAGGAATAATGCAAGTCACCAGTACATACTAAATGGTAAAACACTGGGTAACACTGACATGGAAAATGACCTAGGAATTTTAGTGAACAGCAAACTAAGCTGTAGAAACCAGCTGCTGCCAAGGCCAATAAGATAATGGGTTGCATCAAAAGAGGCATAGATGCCCGTGATGAGAACATAGTCCTACCACTTTACAAATCACTAGTCAGACCACACATGGAGTACTGTGTACAGTTCTGGGCTCCTGTGAACAAGGCAGACATAGCAGAGCTAGATAGGGTTCAGAGGAGGGCAAGTAAAGTAATAACTGGAATGGGTGGACTACAGACAGATTATCAAAATTAGGGTTATTTACTTTAGAAAAAAAGACAACTGAGGGGAGATCTAATAACTATGTATAAATATATCAGGGGTCACTACATGGGAAAGATCTCTGATCTATTTATCCCCAGGACTGTGACTGTGACAAGGGGACATCCTCTGCGTCTGGAGGAAAGAAGGTTTGTACACAAACATAGAAGAGGATTCTTTACTGTAAGAGCAGTGAGACTATGGAACTCTCTGCCTGAGGAGGTGGTGATGGCAAGTTCACTAAAAGGGTTCAAGAGGGGCCTGGATTTCTGGAGGGTAATAATATTACATGTTATAGTTACTACAGAGGGGTCGTTGATCTAGGGTGTTATTCTGATTGGAGTCGGGAAGGAATATTTTCCCCTAAAGTGGGGAAAATTGCCTTCCTCACAGGGGTTTTTTGCCTTCCTCTGGATCAACTTGCAGAAGAGGGACACCCATTACTGTTCCTACAGATCGTTCTGGACACTGTCCTTTATATATTCTGTAGGTGATTGGTTTCTACCTTGCCAGGCAGGGGCCTGCCATGGTGTACTGCGTCACTTACTGTAGCATGTTCGTCTCTCAGATAGGGATTGATGGGGCTAAAGAAATGTCGTACAACCAGTCACTGTCCTTAAATGCCAGCTTGTCATTATAGCCCTATTGGTGTTCCTGTATCTTGTGAACAAATTGGAATTAGCAACATAGTTGGAGACATTTTGCTTCATTTTCTTGGACATGTTGCCTTTCACTACAGTTCAGCTTTTTTCTACAAAAAGTAATTATATGTCAGACCAGAACGCTGCTTCAACAGCATCAGAATGACTGAAATGCAGGACAACTGCTTTGTTAGCAAGACATAGTTATATGTACAGGTAAATGCCCTTTTAGAAATCTGACTCCCTTATAAATGCACAGCTTCACTTCTCATCACTATGCGCCACAAAGAATGTGGCGGATTTCTAAGACAGTGATAGGGTTAACCATCTAAAAATGTTTTCTCTCCAATTTCCTGTGCGAATTTTGAATAAAACCATATATACCCAATATTTTATCCTATAATAATTTTGCGCTCAACACACTCTCACTACACCCCTATATGCATGCTTTTGTGTAAAAATGAAAAAAAAAACAACATTTTTCCCACCTGCTTAGCATTTATCTCTTCAAAAACTAGATGAATTCTTTAAGGTCTAGTTTTCAAAATGGGGTCATTTATGGGGGTTATTATAACTTTGTTAGCTTAACGCCATTACGTGTGTGCAATGGGGCCCGAACCATTTTCAATTTATTATCTGAAAGCCACCAGGTGCTCCTTTATGTTTGGGCCCTGCCGTGAGTCAAGACATAAGATTAAGGTCACAATGGGGAGATACATTTTGGGATATACTTCTTCATTTTCATGTGCTCTGTAGAAAAAAAAAACTTTAAATTGATACTTGAACATTTAATTTTTTTCTTTCTTTTTTTTTTTTTTTTTGCCTTCGCATTAATTTCTTTAAAAAAAATGGGGGGGGGGGTGTCATAAAATATTACACCCCTGGATGAATACGTTAAGGGGTCTAGTTTTCAAATTGGAGGTCACTTTTGGGGTGGGGGGGTTTCTATTATTCTGACACAAGCCTTTGCAAACTTGGCTTGTTGCAGGAAAAAATGTGTACTTCAGCAATTTTAAAGTTAATGTTAAAATGGTAAGACTCCAAAATTGGAAAAAAAAGGAAAAGTTTTTTGTAAGCGCAGCCAAAATAAATGTGAAAATCTATTTCTGATAAAAAATATTGAATAGTATTTATGTATGTGAAATATTGCAGTTAAAAATGGGAAAATGTCAACTTTAAAAAAAAAGTATAGATTTTTACATTTTTTTAAATAAAGATACAATATGCGTATCAGTAAAATTTTACCACCTAAGTAAAGTACAATATGTCATGAGAAAACAATGTCAGAATTACTTTGATGTGTAAAACCTTTACGAAGCTATTCTCTACTAAAGTGACTTCCAAAATCTGGCTTGGTCATTAAGGCCCAAACAGGATTGGTCACTAAGGGGTTACGGAGTATAAGAGAATTATAGAAACATTCAAAAGATCGCTTATTAAAGTCTGTTAAATTGTTTAAAAAAATTTAAAAAGTTTTAAAAAATCCAAGTATTAAAAAATACTATTTTTCCCTAAAAAAATGCTTTTCAGTAGAAAAAATTGCAAAATCCACGTATGTATTTGGTATTGCGACATCCCTAATGACCCACACTACACAATTCTCATGTAATTTATCCTGCACAGTGAAAGTGATGCTGTAAAAAAATAAATAAATAAAAGGATCACGCCGCATGGGAGCTTGCAGGGTTGTGCTAGGCCTTCCTCTGTCAACTCTCCATCATAAAAATCTAAACGATTTTAGCTACCACCACTAGTAATATCTGGCTAAAGAGACACCTTGCATTAGACAACAAACAAGTATACTCTAAGGGCTCATTCAGATGACTGTATCCGTTTTTGCGGTCCGCAAAACACTGATACTGGCCATGTGCGTTTCGCATTTTACAGGACAGCCAGCCCTATGATGGAACTGCCTATATGCAATTGCGGACAAGAATAGGACATGTTCTATCTTTTTTGCGGGGCCATGGAAAGGAACTACGGATGTGGACAGCAGACGCTCCTCTTAATGAGCCCTTAAACTCACTATGCTCTATAGCAACGATGGCCAACCTGCAGCTCTCTAGCTGTTGCAAAACTATAACTCCCAGCATGCCCAGACTGCCTACAGCAGGGCATGGTGGTAATTTGTAGTTTTACCACAGCTGGAAAGCCGCAGGTTGGCCATCCCTGCTCTATAGCTTTCCCGGGGTCAATACACCAATATTAGTAATGCTTTTTGTAAGGTGGTGGCTTCATTAGAACACAAGAAGGCTCTTATTAAAGTGGACATTTAATATAAAAAAGGACAGTGTACAAAAACGTGGATCATAAGAAAATACAACATAAAATATACAGACCGATACATAGAATGCAAAGGGACAATTTGGAAAATAAAAGGGATAAAAACTGAACTTAATGTATTATTTAACCGTTTAAGTCCGATTGCCTGGGGTAGATTTTGCCATTTCATCAAGCTAGTTGACCCCCAAAGAAATGAGTTTGCTACAATGGCCAGTGAATGTTCATGTGTTTTTTACTATGGGTTTTTATGATATCTGCTGTACACTAGTTCTTCCTCAAAATCCTTCTATTAAGATATCTTTTCTTGTGGGACTCCTAGCAACTTTGTATTGCCTCCATCCAATCTATTATCACGTTCTGCACACATGCATACCAAACATGAAGGAAGTAATGGCAATCTTGAGTGAATTTTGAAGCACACTGCCCAAATATGGATTAGGCCAAGTATTTCTTTGATGTATATCGGATTGTAGGGGTTTTATCTATGACCTCGGCTCGAGAGGACGCTAGCCTTTTATGACCTCTCTAATAGTTCTGACACGTCTATGAAGGGTTTGTACCACTATCCCTAGGTTTTATGATAGGGCTCTCTGGTCTATGTGAAGTGGTTCCATTTTACTGATTGTATAGCTACAATCTGGCCTGGCTTTGGGGAGGAGACTTGGATGCTGTTATAACCCACTACCAGAATGTCGAGAGACGGGTGACTACTCCAACAATCATTTTGATATCTATATCACACCTCCCCTTTTTTGATGGCATGGGATTATTTATACATCCATCAATATCCCAAGCCAGTCTCGACCTTCTCTTCCTGGCGGGACAAGTCATCAGCATTGCCGTGATTGCTACCTTTCTTGTGCTGAATTGTGAAATTATATTGCTGCAGGGTCAAACTCCATTGCAGCAGATTCCCGTTATCACCTGCCACCATGTGTAACCAATTAAGGGGGTTGTGATCAGTCAGTACTGTAAATCTGCGTCAATACAGATATGACTGCAACTTCTGCAAGGTCCACACAATGGCCAACCATTCCTTCTCTACAGTGGCACATGCCACCTCCCTTGGTATCAGCTTCCTACTATAGTATATTAGGTGATGTTCCTTCTCCTTTGGAATTACCTGGCTGAGGACTGCACCTAAGCCATACACACTGGCGTTGGTCTGTGCCACAAATTTGCGGGAATGATTGGGCTTTTTTTTTTTTTTTTTTTTATAGAGCTGCCGGAGACAGTATAGTCTGGAGTCTAACGGCCTATTTGTGGAAATTTATTTTTCGTGAGGTCAGTTAATGGCTTAGGAAGGGTGATATCATTGTGGACATGATCAATAGTGACGATATAATCCACGTTGTTGAGGCGCTGATGAATTCGGTTATACCATCTCTTCTGACTAGGCTAGGCCATGTTCTTATGGACGTGACCAGCCATGGTTTGCAATCTCTACTTCAGGGATGCTCAACCTGCGGTCCTCCAGCTGTTGCAAAACTACAACTCCCAGCATGCCTGGACAGCCTACAGCTATTAGGGCATGCTGGGAGTTGTAGTTTTGCAACAGTTGGAGGGCTACTGGTTGAGCATCTCTACTGTACCTGAATCTAAGGATATAGGCATGACCGAGACCTCTTGTGTAACCAGTTCTCCCTCCCAGGATACTTTGAGATCTAGGGGGCCCCGTACTCCTTTTCCATACATAGTGAGAATCCTGTTGATGCCTGAGGTACTTCTCTGTAAGCAAATAACAGTTGTAGGAGATAATGCTCCCAGTCCCATCCCTGGGACTCCACAAGCATCTTGAGCATCTGCTTGAGGTTTCCATTGACCGTTGGTCTGTGGATGGTTAGAACTGGCCACCAGTTGTTGCACCTGTATTTTCTTACAGAGGCACTTCATTAGATTTGACATTAACTGGGTCCCCTGATCCATCAGCATCTCCTGTGGAAATCCTACTCTCAAGAATATGGTTAAAAGAGTGTCTGCTACGTTATCTGCTCTGATTGAGGATAGAGTGACAGCTTCGCAATCCACTACCGTTAGGATGAAACCCTTTCCAGAGCTGCTGGGTATAGCTAAGGGCCCTATAAAATCCAGAGCAACCCTCTGGGACGGTTCATCAGTCAAAAGCACAGGAATTAGGAGAGCCTTGTGAACAGTCCACACTTTCCCCATCCTAATACAGGAAAGGCAGTAGTTGGTAACATCATTTCCCATACCAGACCAACGAAAATGTTGTTTTAAGCGGTCTTTTGTCTTGCATATACCTAGATGGCTGGCAAAAGGTATCTCATGGACTTCTTGCAATAGCTGTTCCCTGAACAGGTGAGGCACTACCAGTTTGCCTGCCTTGTAAACATTGTGGCTTTGAATCATCTGTCAGTACAGTTGGCCCTGATTCCATGTTAACTTCTCAGTGTCAAACTCTTAAGGGGTTTTTTGGCCATTTCCCTCAGCTTCTATAAAGTCCCGTAGGTCTGCAGAGATGCCTGAAAACTTGTCCAGTGTCAGAGTTGGCTGATATAACCCAACGAACTGATCTCTTGTGTTAGCTGGGGGCAGTCAGCTGCTGCTGACCCCCTCCTTTTGTAGTGCACACAGCAAGGGTGCCAACACGCAATTCCTAGGAGTGGTGGGTACTCTGGATATGTGTCACTACAGCAATGTAGGTAGAATCCTTCCCACCGATCTTCTGTTGGACAGTTGTGTGGGGAACAGATTCAATACCTGTACACTATACCTGTCCTATCTGCATCAGACATTTCTAGACCATTCCTGGCTACATAATTATCAGCTACTTCTAACAGATCACTGAATACAGAATTATTACAGAACTGTAACACATCGCTGGATACAGAGTTGTTACATACCACATCCCTGATTACCAAATTATTACTGTCGGGAGCATTGTAATAGTCAGACTTATCACATACTACTGGGGTTGATTCACAAGGAGTTGTAGACATGCAAGGATCCTGCCCAACATTAGAAGGTACATACTGCAAGACTAAGCAACCTAGATCAGTGCCTAATAACACATTCGTTGGAATATTATCAGTCACCCCCACCTCCATCACTCTGCTCCCACTCCCCAGTCAAGATATATCTGGGACATAGGCAAGGCTGGGCTCACTCCTCTACTCCCAGTAAGGGCTCTTTCACACGAGCGGATGCAGTCCGAGGAATCCGCTGCGTGACAGAGAGCCAAGCCCCGTTCAGGACAGCAGAGGCACAGAGCATTAACATGATTGATAATGCTTCGTGCCTCTCTGTGACCTTTTTTACTACAAAATCACAGTGACTACTTTATCTCACTGTGATTTTGTAGTAAAAAGATCACAGAGGCACTGAGCATTATCAATCATGTTAATGCTCCGTGCCTCTGCTGTTCTGAACGGGGTTTGGCTCTCTGTCACGCAGCGGATTCCTCGGACGGCATCTGCTTGTGTGAAAGAGCCCTAACAGTCTGGGTTTAAGTCTGCATCACTCACAAGTTCTTGGTGAGCCGAGATGCATAAGTGAAGGCGAGAGGGACTGCTGGGTAGGGGTTGAGAAGGGGTTAAGGAAAAGAAAATGGCAGCCGGGAAGAGGTTATGCCCCTGCGGGGGAGTTTTGGTTAGGCTGGGTAATGGAGAGGTAGAGGTAATGTAGGCTGGCAATGCTACCACCCCCAAGTTCTGATTGGCCAGAGGAGATGGTAGTGGCCTGGGGTTTAACTAGTTAAGGAGGACTAGGGGACACCCTCTTTCTCCTGCATCTGAATGGGAAACTTCCCCCCAGGTATGGCAGATCAAGAGCTTCTGGCTGCCTTAGCAGCCCGTATTCAAGCAGAGCCGGCATCGGTATCGCATAGGCATCATTGTTCCTGCCATGCTTCTAGAGCTTCCAGGCGCAGTTGCAGGTCGGGCCGTTCTAGATCGTCTAGATGGCGTTCCCCTTCTTCATCAGAGGTGTCCTCCTGTGGTTCTGGATCTGGTCGATTTCCCACCCCCCGCCTGTGGTCTCAGTCCGTTAGGAGCCCATTTGGACGAAATAAAATTTGGTCTAATCAGTATGTCGATATTTGGTCATTAATTTCGATCGATCAACATACTGTTGATAAAGAAAGGAGACCTAACGCGGAGAGAATGATTGACCGCAGACCTAAAGTGGCTAGGACCATTGGTAACTGGTTGCAAGCGTTCACCGTATTAGGTTACGTCATGTCCCTCAAACACCCGGAGAGGTCAGCTGACCTTTTTGTATACATGGATTCCATTTATAGTGCCTTTAAAGCTCATGGGGGTTCTGCATGGTGGCACTATGATGAGGAGTTCCGCCGCCGTTTAGCCCTGAACCCCGAAATTGGTTGGGGAATAAAAGCGACCGATTTGTGGATCCGGTTAATGATGGCTCAAAAATTGTACCCCTTTCCATCCGCGGCCGCTGGCACATCTACTACAGCTCAAGGACCAGTGGCCATGCGCAGACCCGGAGCGTGTTGGCTCTTCAATGAAGGCCATTGTAAGTTCTACACTCTGTGTAAATACAATCATGAGTGCTCGGTTTGCGGAGGCCCCCATGCAGCAATTCGTTGCGCCTGCAGCACACCTGCGGCTAAAGCAACAGCGATCGCTAGTGGGAAAGACGCCAGTGAGCATGGCCGCAATGTCCAACTGGCTCGACAGGTACCCCAATAAGCAGGCGACTGGACAATTACGAGTGGGCTTTACTTTCGTTTTTTTATCCCATTTACTTTCAGCCGCCGCCCTTTTGCCCCTTTAACACGAGCGGGAGACTCACATGTCTCCCACAACGCATCTACAGGGATGGACTCCGCACTGACAGGGATCGCATAGAATTATATGCGATCCCAGTCAGTGCCGGAGTCCAGCCCTATAGATGCGTTGCGGGAGACATGCGAGTCTCCCGCTCGTGTGAAAGGGGCATTATTTTGCTTCCAATTTGAAGTCAGCTAGAGATAATCCTGAAGTGCTGAGGGATAAGCTGTTTAAAGAGGTGGCCTAAGGTAGAATCATGGGTCCATATTCATCTCCCCCATTTTATAATATTCGTGTTTCCCCGTTGGGAGTGATTCCTAAACGTGAACCGGGTAAATTCCGTCTCATCCATCATTTGTCCTTCCCTAAAGGCGTTTCGGTTAATGATGGCATTCCTAAGGAGGACGCCTCGGTGTCATACTTGCCATTCGATCGAGCTGTGACATTGGTCCATTTGGCAGGTAAAGATGCTTTATTAGCCAAATCAGACATTGAAGCTGCGTTCAGGCTGCTCCCAGTGCACCCCGACTGCTACCATCTGTTGGGATGTATGCTTGACGATTGCTATTATTATGACACTTGCCTGCCAATGGGATGCTCCATCTCGTGTCATTGAATGTGTGGTACGTTATGAGACAGGTTCAAACTCCATCATTCACTATTTGGATGAATTCCTTTTCATTGCTCCCGGGGATTCAACTCGATGTCAGTTCCTTTTAAACACTTTCCGTTTTTCATGCAGCGTTTCGGAGTTCCCCTTTTCCGCCCAGATCCTTACTTTTTTGGGAATAGAAATTGATACTTCCGAGATGGTTTTCCGATTGCCAGAAGACAAATTAAGTAAATTGGGGAGTTTAATTCAGGGATTTTGCGCGGTCAAGTCACGCTACGGTAGATGCAAAGTTTACTAGGACTGTTAGTTTTTGCGTGCCGCATCATGCCCATAGGCAGAGTGTTTTCACACTGTTTATCGTTATCCACGTGTGGCATTAAGCACCCGGACCACCACATCCACCTCACGAGATCATTGAAGGCGGACTTGCGGGTTTGGCACAATTCCTCCTTCATTATAATGGTCACACGTGCTACCAAAGCCAGGAGGTGCCCTCGACGGAGCTAGAATTGTTCACGGACGCGGCAGGTAGCACGGGGTTTGGAGCTATGTTGGGTAATAAATAGTGCTCCGCGCCATGGGCAGAGACCTGGCGCCCTGCGTTTTTTTTGTTCAAACATCGCACTCCTGGAACTATTTCCCATCTTCGTGGCGATCCATATCTGCCGTGAGGAATTCCGAAACAGACAGGTCTGTTTTTGGACCGATAACCTAGCAATAGTCTTCGGCATTAATAAGTTGACATCGTCCTCCTCCCCCAGTACTGGCGTTGCTCCGACAGCTGGTACTACGATGTCTGGAGCTTAACATGTGGTTCAGGGCGCAACATGTACCGGGGTTTTCTAATGCTGCAGCTGACGCTCTTTCTCGGTTCCGTTGGCAGGAGTTTTGGATCATCTCGCCGGAGGTCATACATGCCCGCCGCATCTGTGGAACCTGGTGTTCAGCGTTGATGCCGTTAGTGAGGTCATCCGTGATGCCCGCTACATGGTCTGGACATGGTAAGGCATGGGATGAATGGTGGGCACAAGCTGACGCATCGCAGGTAGCAGCTTTGCCTCAGTCTGCGCATCAGGTGACCAGTTCTTATTTGTTAAGGCTAAGGGAAAATAATGTGTCTGCTGTTGTCGCACAGCGTCGGTTAGTGGGCGTGAGCTTTCATTTAAAACTGCGCAGCTGGCCAGACGTAACCCACCATTTCGGCGTCCGTCAAGCTCTTAAAGGTTGGCTGAAAGAATATGTGCGTCGGGAGCGCAGACGCCCAGTATCGTATTCCTTACTTATGAGGCTATGTGAAGTATTACCTTCAGTCTGCTCATCGGCTTACGAGTCCTCCTTATTCCGCATGGCATTTAGCTTAGCGTTTTTCGCCGCCCTGAGGGAATGTGGCGCTCACCCCCTCGGTTTTGCGCATTTGCGTCCGTCGTTCAAAAACTGACCCCTTGGCACGCAGTACATGGCTTCCATTATACAAGGTAGATGGTATTCTTTGCCCAAATGCTGCGATGCAGGAATTTCTGGACGTCAGGCCTTCCGGTCAGCCGCTCCTTATCCATGCTGATGGTTCCCCACTCACGCGCTTTCAATTCCTAACCATATTCCGCCGCTGTTTGGTTGCGCTCGAACTTAGTCCCGCTGATTTTAGCACCCACTCTTTCTGCATTGGTGCGGCCACGGAGGCGGCTAGAGCCAACTTGCCGGAAGCTGAGGTCCAGCGGATTGGGAGGTGGCGTTCTGCCTGTTTTGCTGCTTACGTGCGGCCTCATTTACTGGTTTGATCTTTTGTAGGCCCAGTTCAGCAGACGATCTGCTTCTTGGGACACTCCTACATCTTTTGGGCGGGTCAACGGTCCAGGTGGTCGCAGTTTGGGCTTCCGCAATGTCCACGTCATGTGGCGGGGAATTAGAGGCCTCCGTTGGTCCCAGGTGCTACTGGAAGCGGTGGAGCTCAGCAGAGTAGTGTCTACGCCATTGGTGCTAGTTTTGCATGCCGGGGGGCAATGACCTATGTTTACTTAAGGTTGCTGAATTACTCAATCTGATTAGAGCAGATTTAGAGCGCATCCCTACCTTTTTTAACGAGGTCGTCTTAGTCTGGTCAGAGATCGTCCCAAGGGTGATGTGGCAAGGAGCCAGGGATGCCCTGGCCATCGAAAGGGCGCGCCGAACGGTGAATTCACGAATATCCCGTTTTGTGCAGTCTCGAGCTGGTGTGGTCATCAGACATAGGCAGCTTGAAAGCGATAACTTCAGCCTGATGCGGGCGGATGGGGTGCATTTAAACGATATCGGGCTCGATATCTTCCTGTCAGGCCTTCAAGACGGAGTGGAGCAGGCCTTATTTCTGTTGGGCGGGGGTCGGAGCGCCGTGTAGGAGTACACGGGCTCCTCGGTGGAGGTCATGATCAGTTCGAAGGGGAGTGGAAGGCAGACTTGCCACAGGGAGTGCTGTGGGCATAAGGCTTCTATACTCCGAAGCTAAGGTTCATTTGATAAAAACATGTTAAATGGTTAATAATAAAGCTGTGATCCTCACCCAACCAAATGTGTTAAGAGGTTTTTGTTCACCGGCTGCACATGGGCTGTGGGCAGGGTAGGTAGCTGTCCCAGCAGTCTGGTCAGACCAGGGTCATCTTAGCCCCAGTGTCTCTCAATCCCATAGTGACTGTATTACCCACTGTAACAGACTGCATGTTCTTACTGGATGTTCCTTCCTGTCCACCCACATAAAATAGCATAGATGGGGCAACAGGCGATTTGGGCAAAGGGTTTGGTTTCTTTCTAAGGACAAGTCGTGCTAACATGCCCTGGCTTGTTGCACAAAAAGAACTTGTGGGTATCAAACACAGGTTTGGTGGGGGGAACATGGGCAGAACACCCATGGGGTTGGTTGAAAGGGACAAGGGTGTTGGTAGTCTGCTTACCCCCTTTCCAGCTGGCACCCGCAGGCTTCTGCAACTCTGGTGCATGGTTGGCAGTATAGGCATCTGCAATCTTTGCTGCTTGTGCTGCATCTTTTGGCTCCTGGTTCAGTACAAACTGTCAAACCTCTACGGGACAAATATGCAAAACTGATCTTTCACCAACAGGTCCTTCAGGGCCTCAAATGTCATAACTGACAACCCCTTGGATCCATTGCTGGAAAGTGGTGCTGAGTCAATCTATTACATCAGAGTAGCTGTCATGTGGTCCATGCTGGAGAGTCAGGAGTCATTTGTGATGCACCTCTGGGGTGAGTTTATACATCTGGATTAACACCTGCTTAATGAGCTCATAATCCCCATCTTTGTCACAGGGAAGAGCTGCAAACGCTTCCAGGGCTTTGCCTCTTAGCCCTGTGTTAATTTGCACACCCATTGCTCACAAGGCAGCTGGTACTGTGAGCAATTTTTTTTTCCAAACCTCTGAGAAAGGTATCCAGGTCCCCATCCTTCTCCATCCCCGGGAAATGCTCCAGAGGGGGTTTAAAGGTCACCATCTCACTGCACTCACAGTTCTGTGGTGTAGAACTGGACATTTGGATTTGTGCTAGCGTTAGCTGGTACATGGGCTGCTGGCACTGGGCATCATCTTCTAACTGTGCTTGGATGAACTCCTCTTTCTTTAGGTTAGCTCCATCAAGCTCTCTGAGCTCACATAGGCTGAGTAACTCTGCTTTCTTTTGACTCTGGTATGTATCTGCCATTTTAGCAGGTGCTTCCAAATTAAAACTAGAAAAGAAAAACAGAGAGGGAAAAGGGACAGGCTGTTTGCACATATATACAGATGCGTCCACACTTAACTTATCTCCAAACTCAGAGTGGTGACAGTTTTGTCCTGATAGCAAAACAACATGATATCGCGAGATTGTAACTAAACTCTAAAAAACTGCAATACACGTCACAACCACTGGGCGGTGAGTGCTCCACATTTAGCTGATTGCTCAGCTGCTTTTTCTTTTGTTTAGAGCTGCTGGCCTCAGATGTGAGATATTTATCGGCAGACCAAGCTAAATGTGGTGAGATCTATTGAGAATATTTAATGTGCTACAGTCAAACACATGAGAAAAAAGGAAAACTAAATAGAGTATCCAAACATTGTGTGTTATCGTCAACTGGACTGTGTATCTAATCCTATCTTAAGTAATACTGTCTACAGAGTCGTGTATCTAAGCCTATTATGTGTGATACTGTCTGCGTAGCAGTGTATCTAATCCTGTCATGTGTGATACTGTCTACAGTGTCGTGCATCTAAGCCTATTGTGTGTGATACTGCGTAAAGAGTTGTGTATCTCATCATATCATGTTTAATACTTTCTGAAGAGTTGTGTATCTAATCCTATCCTGTGTGATACTGTCTGCCGAGCTATGTATCTAATCCTATCATATATAATACTGTCTTAAGAGTTGTGTATCTAATCCGATCATATGTAATACTGTCTGCAGAGTTGTGTATCTAAGCCTATCATGTGTGATACTGTCTGCTTAGCTGCATATCTAATCCTACCTTGTGTGACAATGTCTGCTGAGCTATGTATCTAATCCTACTTTGTGTGATACTGTCTGCTTAGATGTGTATCTAATCCCACCTTGTTTGATACTGTCTGCTGAGCTGTGTATCTAATCCTATCATGTGTGGTACAGTTTGCAGAGTTGTGTATCTAATCCTATAATGTGTGATACTGTTTGCAGAGTTGTGTATCCAATCCTTTCATGTGTGATACTAACTGCAGAGTCGCGTATCTAAGCCTATTGTCTGCTGAACTGTGTATCTAATCCTATTCTGGGTGACAGTGTCTGCTAAACTGTGTATCTAATCCTATCATGTGTGATACTGTCTGCTAAGATGGGTATCTAATCCTATCTTGTGTGATACTGCCTGCATATCTATGTATCTAATCCTATCATGTGTGATACTGTCTGCTAAACTGCATATCTAATCCTATCATGTGTGATACTGTTTGCAGAGTTGTGTATCCAATCCTTTCATGTGTGATACTATCTGCAGAGTTGTGTATCTAAGCCTATTGTGTATGATACTGCCTGCTAAGTTGTGTATCTAATCCTATCATGTGTGATACTGTCTGCTGAACTGTGTATCTAATCCTATTCTGGGTGACAGTGTCTGCTAAACTGCGTATCTAATCCTGTCACGTGTGATACTATTTGCAGAGTTGTGTATCTAAGCCTATTGTGTATGATACTGCCTGCTAAGTTGTGTATCTAATCCTATCATGTGTGATACTGTCTGCTGAACTGTGTATCTAATCCTATTCTGGGTGACAGTGTCTGCTAAACTGCGTATCTAATCCTGTCACGTGTGATACTATTTGCAGAGTTGTGTATCTAATCCTATCATGTGTGATACTGTCTGCGTATCCGTGTATCTAATCCTATCATGTGTGACACTGTCTGCTAAACTGCGTATCTAATTCTATCATGTGTGATACTGTTTGCTGAACTCTGTATCTAATCCTATTCTGGGCGACAGCGTCTGCTAAGGCGTGTATCTAATCCTATCATGTGTCATACAGTTTGCAGAGTTGTGTATCTAATCCTATCCTGTGTGATACTGTCTGCTGAACTGTGTATCTAATCCTATCCTGTGTGATACTGTCTGCTAAACTGCGTATCTAATCCTATCATGTGTGATACTGTCTGCTGAACTGTGTATCTAATCCTATCATGTGTGATACTGTCTGCTGAACTGTGTATCTATTCCTATTATGTGTGATACTGTTTATGAAACGATTAGATGTATGTGTATAGAGTGTGATACTGTCTGCTGAGCTGTGTATCTAATTCTATTTGGGGTGATACTTTCTGCTGAACTGTGTATCTAATCCTACCTTGTGTGATAGTTTTCTGCTGACCTGTGTATCTAACTCTATTAGGTGTGATACTGTCTTGAAGCTATTGTTGTATCTTTATAGAGTGTGATAGAGATAAGGAGCTTTCCTTTGTGTAAATACTGTACACTCAGCCACTGCTCAGTTAAGAGAGGTGGGGGAGGTGCTCATGTATTTCAGTGCCTGCATTTCCCTGTCTTGTGGATGAGGCCTGATTACCAGTTAAGTAAGGCTACCTTCACATTAGCGGCAGCATGGATCCGGCAGGTGAAGGGTGCCGCCGGATCCGTGCTGCCGCAGGGACATGTGTGGGGCCAGAACCGCGCTCCCTCTCCACACATGTCACACAGTACATATACACAGACACACAGACATATACACATACAAATACACATGCATACTTACATGCTCCCGGCAGGTCTCCACAGCGCAGAAGGAGCAGGACGGCGCACACATAGGACAATTCCCCACATTGCCCTCTGCTGGGCGCCGGGTTGAATCGTCCTATGTGTGCGCCGTCTTGCTCCTCCTGCGCTGTGGAGACCTGCCGGGAGCATGTAAGTGTGTATGTGTATATGTCTGTGTATGTATGTATGTGTATATGTCTGTGTATGTATGTCTGTATGTGTGTGTGTATGTCTGTATGTGTATTTGTATGTGTATGTATGTCTGTATGTGTGTATGTATGTATGTGTGCAGGTGACGGATCTGTTTACCATTGTGTCACACTGAACGTCCCCATTGACTTTCATTGGGGGTCATGACGGATCCGTCTTGGTGCGGATGCCTGGACCGGAGAGTAAACCGTTTTGCTCTCCGGTCTGAAGTCGGAACGGAATGCTTTTAGGAGCACTCTGTTGTCTTCAGTTCAGTTTTGTCCCCATTGACAATGAATGGGGACAAAACTGAAGCATTTTTTTCCGGTATTGAGCCCCTATGATGGAACTCAATATGGGAAAACAATAACGCTAGTGTGAAAGTAGCCTTAGAACTATAAAGGAAGGATTTCTACTTCTGGCTTTGGCTCCTGGTATATTAGCATTCAGCATTATACTGTAGCTTCTCACAACTGTCCTATCATCTAAGTGTCCAGGCCTCATATTTGCTGCTTATGTCAATGGTCCAGTCTCCATTCCCTGTGTCTTTATTACCTGACTATTCACCATTGTATCCTGCTGTTGTTTGATTAGTCCCTGATTAGGGAAATACAGTCCCTCCTCTATTGTTCACACCTAGACGTGTAAATGTAAGGCTACTTTCACACTAGCGTTTTTAAATTCCGGTATTGAGTTCCGTCAAAGGGGCTCAATACCGGAAAAAAACGCTTCAGTTTTGTCCCCATTCATTGTCAATGGGGACAAAACTGAACTGAAGACAACGGAATGCTCCTGAAAGCATTCCGTTCCGTCTTCAGACCGGAGAACAAACCGCAGCATGCTGCGGTTTGCTCTCCGGTCCAGGCATCCGCACCAAGACGGATCCGGAATGACCCCCAATGGAAGTCAATGGGGACGGATCCGTTTGGTGTGGACACACCAGTAATCCGGATCTGTCCTCCATTGATTTCCAATGGGGGGTCATTCCGGATCCGGCATACATACACACAGACTACATACAAACAAACATACAGACATACATACAAACATACAGACATACATACATACTGCACATACTCCCGGGACGCCGGCAGCAGGTCTTCACGCGCCTCCTGCACGCTGCGATGACGTTCCCCACTGCGCCCAGCAGAGGGCGCTGTGGGGAATCGTCATCACTGCGCGCAGGAGGCGCGTGAAGACGTTCTGCCGGCGTCCCGGGAGTATGTGAGTATGTATGTATGTCTGTCTGTATGTATGTCTGTATGTTTGTTTGTATGTAGTCTGTGTGTTGTTTTAATGTGTGTCATGTGTGAGACATTGGTCTTCATCCAAAATGCAAACTTTCTAAGTGCACAAAATCATATTATACCAGAATTGTAACTAAATATTCAATGCAAACAATGTTTCTGCTTCTCACAACTATCACCCCTATTTTCCTGCACTGCCTAAGGCCCCATTCACACGACCGTATGAATGGGGCCATATCTATCCGCAAAAATGCGGGAATAGATGCGGCCCCATTCACCTCTGGTGCTAGCTCTGTGCCGTGGCTCTTTTGAAGCATGTCCTATACTTGTTCGTGCGCACGGACAAGTATAGGCATTTTCAATGGGGCCGCACAGCGTGTGTTCCAAGCACTGCGGAACACACGCCGGGCAGCCCCCGTATATTTGCGGGTCCGCAGTAATGCGGGCCCACAAATATACGGTCGTGTGAACGGGGCCTAAAACCCCTGCACCCAGCAAGCAACTTCTCATCTCTCCCTCCATCTGACCTCCTGCCCAGATCTGTTCTACAATAAAAGCCTTCCTCTCTAGAGGGAATTTTAAGAAAGAGAGAGACAGGAAACCCTGGGAAATGAAATCCTTGCTGCCGCAACTCACAATGAATGGGGCCAAACGGAAGCGTTTTTTTCCAGTATTGAGCCCCTATGACGAAACTCAATACCGGAATTTAAAAACGCTAATGTGAAAGTAGCCTTAACTGGTAATCAGGCCTCATCCACAAGACAGGGAAATACAGGGACTGAAAATACATGAGCACCTCCCCCACCTCTCTTATCTGAGCAGTGGCTGAGTGTACAGTATTTACACAAAGGAGAGATCCTTATCTCTATCTGTATCACACTATATAAAGATACAACAATGGCTTCAAGACAGTATCACACTTAATAGAATTAGATACACAGGTCAGCTGAAAACTATCACACAAGGTAGGATTAGATACAAAGCTCAGCAGACAGTATCACACCTAATAGAATTAGATACACAGCTCAGCAGACAGTATCACACTCTATACACATACATCTAATCGCTTCTATAGACAGTATCACACATAATAGGAATAGATACACAGCTCAGCATATCACTAGATAGATACGGTGGCTCAGAAGACAGTATCACACAAGGTAGAATTAGATACACAGTTCAGGCAGCGTACACACATGATTAGGATTAGATACACAATTTAGCAGATGCTGTCTCCAGAACGGTTAGAAACAGAGTTCAGCAGACATATCACACATATAGGATTAGATATACAACTCTGCAGATAGTACACACATGATAGGATTAGATACAGATATGTAGGCAGTACCGCCAGAATAGGATTAAGATACCCATCTTAGC
>ONZH01009995.1:0-16109 GCA_900303285.1 Rhinella marina | reverse complement strand
TACATGGAGATGGCCCCCCGGGTGAATGCTGCAAAAAATAAAAAATAAAAACTATGCCAAAACAACCATTTTTTTCCCTCTTGCCTCACAAAAAGTGTAATAGCAGGCGATCAAAAAGGTGTATTTACCCCAAAATGGTACCAATCAAACCGTCATCTTGTCCTGCAAAAACGATACCCTACCTGAGACAATCGCCTGAAAACTTAAAAAAATAAAACCATGCCAAAACAGCTATTTGTTTTCACCTTGACTCACAAAAACTGTAATACCAAGTGATCAAAAAGTCTTATGTACCCCAAAATGGTACCAATCAAACCGTCATCTCGTCCCACAAAAAATGAGCCCCCACATAAGACAATAACTCAAAAAATAAAAAATCAATGGCACCCACAAACCAATCCATCAAAATCTGTTCTGCAAAATCCATATGGCGCTCCTTCTGTTTTGAGTCCTGCCATGTGCCCCCACATCAGTTTACCACAACATATGGGGTGTTGCCATATTCAAGAGAAAATGGGTAACAAATTATGTGGTGCTTTTCTCCTGTTACCTTTTGTGAAAATTAAAGATTTGGGGCTAAAGCAACATTTTATTGGAAGAAATGAAACTTTTCATTTTCATAGCCAAGTGTTTCCAAATTCCGTAAAACGCTTAGGGGCCAAAGTGGCCAGTACCCCCCTTAATATATTCTTTGAAGGGTGTAGTTTCCAAAATGGGGTCACTTTTTGAGGGTTTCCACTGTAGGGGTACGTCAGGGTCTCTCAATTACAAAATGGTGCCTAAGAACTATTCTAGCAAAATCTGCCTCCAAAATCCGTATGGCGCTCCTTTCCTTCTGACCACTGCCACAAACCCATAGAGACGTTTACCACCACATATGGGGTATTTCTGTAAACTGCAGAATCAGAGCAATGTATATTGAGGTTTAGTTTGCTGTTAACCCTTGCTGTGTTGCAAGAAAAAAATTATTAACATGAATAATCTACCAAAAAAGTGAAATTTTGAAATTTCACCTCCATTTTCCTTTAATTCTTGTGGAACACCTCAAGGGTTAACAAAGTTTGTAACAGCAGTTTTTTTTATAACTTGAGGGGTGTAGTTTCTAAAATGGGGTCATTTATGGGGGTTTTCATTATGTAAGCCCCTCAAAATCACTTTATATCTGAATTGGTGCTCAAAAAAATGGTTTTGGAAAATTTGGTGAAAATTTGAAAAATGGCTTCTAAACTTCTAAGCCCTCTAACGTCCTAAAAAAGTAAAATGACATTTACAAAATGATGCCAACATAAAGTAGACATATGAGGAATGTAAAATAATAAGTATTTTTGGAGGTATTACTGTGTATTTTGAAAGTAGAGAAATTGAAATTTGGAAATTTGCAAATTTTTCCAAATTTTTGGTAAATTTGGGATTTTTTCATAAATAAGGGTGAAATATATTGACTCAAATTTATGACTGTCATGAAGTACAATGTGTCACAAGAAAACAGTCTCAGAATGTCCTGGATAAGTAAAAGCGTTCCAAAGTTATTACCACATAAAGTGACATGTCAGATTTGCAAAAAATCGCCTGGGCATGAAGGTGAAAACAGGCCCGGGGTTGAATGGGTTAAACATCATCACAAGTATTGTAAACACCAATACTACAGTCTTGTCGACATAATGACATATACTAAACATTCTCTAGTTAAGACGTTTATGCTGGAACAACATAAATATCCCCACCATGCCTGATGAAGGGATCATAACATCAGCCTTTTGTCATCCTCTATCCCAGCTAACCATTAAAGGTATCAACCACTGAGAACTCTCAACATTTTTACTAAACTTAAAACACTTCTCTAAAGAAACTGAGTAAAGCAAACTGCTGCCCCATCCTGCTCTTCAGGGAACAGATATCTATTTAAACACTTCTCTGGGAAACACTGGGCAGGAGCAGATTGTACCCTGGAAAGTAGGGTGGGCGCAGCAGAAACTTCTCTGAAGAAACTATTTAGTAGAGGCAAATAGCTGCCCCCCTCACGTTGCAACAAATCGTATGAAATTGTTAGACAACCACACAGTCCTGAGTACTTACAAGCTAAATACAGACACTCACTCTACCTACATAGAGCTATATATCGCCATAAACAGCTCCACTTGTCGGGGTTCGCAAGGCTATTTATGCCATTCCCGCAAAAGTGTCCTGCGCAATACCAACATTAGTGAGTGGCCAGGAACAGTATCCCATCAGGGATCAAATTCACTACTTTCTACCCCTCTACCACAACATATTTATTCAAGCATCCCACTTCTGACACCAATTGTTTTACTGTGAATTCTATGATGCTAGAATAAATAGGTCCACACACAATAGCTAAGTGGAAAAAAATATATAGTTTACTTAAATGATAAACAAAAATACAGAAGAGTAAACAAGAATCATAACAAGTACAATAAACAAGAATAAAACCAAAGATATACTTAGCTATGAGTTAAAAATACATCTGTCCGGGGGGAGCCCTCCACTGGATCACCAGGGATACCCGGTTGCGAAAGTAGTTGACTTCTTGACATGGCTGCACCTGAGCAGTCATGTCACTCCTGAACATCTGCATGTTCCATGGACCCCCCCCTTGGGCTTACAGACACTCACTTTATATACCTTAGGTGACTATTGATTAACTATGGACACTTGTAAAGATTAACCTTTGTTTAGATGAGGCAATGTTTGCGAAGTGTCCAGGACACAGCCATAAATGTAAAACCAGACCCCAAATACACAGACTGTATGGTCAACAATAGAACAATAGTACAATAGTAAAGATAAAACAACTATGAGACAAAGACAGCAGAGTAAAGAAAGGTATACAAACAAGAAGACATAAGTGAATTGAATATAAAGAAAATTAATACATTCGATATACAAGAAATCAGTGTGGCCATATGTAGGATCTGTGGTCAGAAAGTGAAGCGTTGCCAGGGTGCCAATGTTCTCACCATGGACCTGTGTCAATACATAGAGCGTCACCATAAAGTGGCCTGGGAAAACAGTGGTGCTAATGTAGAGGTACAGCCTGACACATCTCTTAGCGGCCCACACCCCTTCTCCTGCAGTCAAGGCTCCACCACCTTAGCAGAAGGGAGCTATGTTTCCTTCCCATTATCTACTTTTCCTGATGCTCCCCCTTCTGATCACGCATTTTGCAAGCAATCAATCATCAAGGTGATTGCAATGAAACAACATTATGTGTGCACTCATCCAATGGTGCAGAAGCTGCTCCTAGTCAAGTTGCTGGTAGTACAGTCCCTCCCTTTTCATGTGGTTGACTCTTCACCTTGCAGAGAACTGACGGCTTGTGCCGAGCCAGCCAGCTCCTTCCCGCTATAGTAGAATCAGTAGTAGAGATGAGTGAATCAAAGTTGATGAAGTGGAATTTGATCCAAATTTCAGGAAAAATGTGATTTTGAAATTCCTTCACTTTTCGTCGTAACTTATTGTATTTTTTCTAAAATGCCTGCTGCACATGTTAGAAAGAGGAAGTAAGAAGCCTGGGAATGAGGGGTTACCCATAATGCCATGCAGAGAGCCAATAAATAGATAGACAGCCCCTGTGATGTCAAAGCCCTATAAAAAGTCTCCTCCTGCCTGGTCTCCACAATTTTCCAGTGAACTTAGTGCAGGAAGATACATTACAGGCACTAGGGGCAATGATTAGGAAAGACTTTATTAACAAAAAATTACTACTGAGCAGTTAAGGGACAGAATATTCATACTGTAGGGATATAATAGGGAGGCATTATCCACACTATAGGGAAGAGAGCAGGGACCAATAGAAGAGTGTAAAGCTAGGCTAATAGGAGCTATTCTATTACACCTTGCTGCTCTAATTGGGGTTAAAATGTGTTCTAATACTACAGATTTTAGGTTGTATGCATATAATTTGGGGCATTCATTGTGTTTTATATACAATTCAATCAGCTGGTCCTTGATTGTCTAATTGGGGTGAAATTAATTGGGGGATGGTAGCAGCAGTCACAGCGACATGCCAGAGCTGGCAGTTTCATCCAGCGGTTGTGTTTTGACCAGCAACCCGGCTGTCCTTGAATGGTTGACTCGGTCTTCAACTTCATCTCAGCCAGGAGTCGGTCCTCTGACACAACGCTTAGTTGGCATGGCCCAGTAACAAGCTCTGTGCCCCCACCTGTTCTGAACCTGCCTCTTTCATTTTCTGTTCCTTCTGCTCGGGAAGTACTGTATGCCGTTGCCTCTGCTCCATTTTTCAGCAAGGACAGTAGCTTTTAGAGGACAGTCAGCAGCTACTGCCCAGCCAACATGTGGAGGAGAGATCCACTGCTTTGTTCGGTAGGCAGACAAGTAACGACGATAAGAGTCGAGTGGGAGCTGGTGTTGCGAATGGTCAGGCATGTGACCCTGAGACTGGTGAGGGTGACATCAAAGACGTGCAGACAGTAGTTGATGATGTAGCCAATATCATGTGGGAACCAGCGGTGTGGTAATATGAGAATATTTTGTCAAGCCACCAGAGAACATCAGCATGGCCATTTGAAGAATCTGTGGGCGAAAAGTGACGCATGGACAGGGTGGAAATGTTGCCACCATGGCCCTGCGTCAACACGTGCAGCGTTACCATAAAGTGACCTGGGAAAACTATGGCGCTAATGTAGTAGTACAGCCTGAGGCAGCAACTGCTGCATCACCCAGTAGCCCTCACCCCTTCTCCTGCAGTTAAAGTTCCACCACCTCAGCATAAGGTAGCTGTGTTTCAGTCCATTAATCTGTTGGTCTATATGCTCCTCCTCTTCCAACTCCTTGTCACTCATTTTGTCAGCAATTGATCACTAAGCCGTTTGCAAAAAGACAATAGTATGTGTGCACTCTTTCCACGTGGTGGATTCTGGACCTTTCAGAGGACTGATGGCTTGTGCACATGTATGTTGAAAAGAAGTTGTGCCAGTCCTTGAGCCTGTTGGTGTCTGCTAAAGTTCATGGTAGTGCTGACGTGTGGAGCTGAAACTATGGTCATGTCAATATATGTTCTTTACAGCCCACTGGGTAAATGTGGTTCCTACCCATCCACACCAGCAACTTGGCTAGGTGAAGGCACTGCCGCCTCCATGTTCTCAAGCTGTGAGTCCTGCACCAATATCCTCTTATGCCTCCTCATCCTCCACCTTGTTCTCAGCCTCCACTGTAGGCACAATTCGAAGTTCTACTCCAGCATATCACCATGGAGGAATTGCTCCGTGTCCTTCAAAAGGAAATTGAACCCTGGCTGTTTCCTCACAAAATTAAAATAAGAACCATGGTCACTGACAATGGGAAGAACATCATGTCCATGTCAGAGAGTCAAGGAGGGCTGACCATGTGCCCTGCATGGCGCACATCTTTAATCTGGTTGTAAACCAGTTCCTGAAGTCTTCCACCCAACTGCAAGATGTCTTAAAAATGTCAAGGAAACTGTGCATGGACTTCAGCCACTCTTACCATGCAAAACACACCATCCTTTAACTGACTGAATAAGTGAAGTGATTCTAAGAGTGACACCTGTCAACTGTCATACTGATGCACAGCTACTGTTTCACTACCATAGCTGACTACCTATGTATGTTTCTGCAATGGACAGTGTTCTACACCAATATGCGGGCTCTTTGCAGCCAGGAAATACTTGACTTTTAATGCCCTTCATCACAAATAAATTCAGATCAAATTAAAATTTATTTTAGAAAATTTGGCAAACCAGCCAAATTCGATTTTTTTTTTTAAATTTCCTCATCTGTAATTAAAATGTTATAATGTTATACTACTGTATTAAAAAAAAATTCTTAAAAAATAATTTGGTTTTGTGTTTGGGGATTTCAAGATATTGCTGATATTGTTTTTTTGTTTTACTGTATTTTCTGTGACCATAATGTATAATGTTTACAGTATGGGTCATTATGGATGCAGTGTATTTAAGGTTGCCACCTTTCCAAACAAAAATAACATCCCAGTTTACTTGGGTAAAAAATAGGTATGGTATTGGGGCAAGGTGTAACATACAGTGTATAAGGGATGGCTCTCTATCAGAGGTCGCCAAAGACTGACTTTTCATCAAACAGGGGGTTTCAAGCTCAAACAGTGCTTTATTTGTCACACAGCACATCACACTTCCAAGTTTGGCATCACTTGGCACCATGAAGTCGCAGCTTCACCTCACAATGTGTTACATCAACACAAAACAACAAACACTTGCCCGGCTAGGCACTCACTATACAGAGGTTTTCCCTAACTCACCTCTAGGTCATTATTTACACTGCGGTATTTGGCAGCCTCCTAGCTGTGACCAGTGCAACCCACCAGTCCTACTGGTGGAAGCAGCAAAATACCTTGGGGGCATATGGTCCAGCAGTCCTCCCGACAGAAGTGCAACACTTCTCTTCTTCAGGCATCGCTGGGCCCCCCAAACTCAGGCTTCCTCAGCCTTGCAGCTGCCCAGCCCTCCTGGCTGGAACTGAAGATGTCTGAGTTATGGTATCAATGATTGTCCTAAGTGATTGGATAAGCAAGTTCTCATTTTTTTACTCCTTTTCTGGAAAACATGACTTTATATATAACAATAATATGCTTTCTGTTTGGTGGGGTGGGGGGTATAAATAGAATATACAGCCCATTGTTACGCCTCCTTCTGGGATCATTAACATTTATATGGGGAGAATGAATTTATGCCTCTACTCCTCTTCATGTAGCTTGTTAGCATCTCCCCTCCAGCCTCTGTCTCCTCCACACTGGCCGAGATAGCAGACAGCTGAAGGGAGGCTCTAAGCCTTATTTTATAGCTGAGAATCTAAGTTTTAAAACAAGTCCAGGATTGTGGCGTCATACAGCCAGAGATAGCACCTTTAGAAACCAGGTTGAAAATGAGATTGAAGTAGCTACCTCCTGCTTCAGTTGGCTGTATTTAGATGAGCGAATTATTCTAAAAATTATTCGCCAAATAGATTCGTATATTCGAATAGATTCGTATATTTGACGAATAGATTTGTTGTATTTGCGTACAAAATATACGTTATTCTGAGCTATTAGCGAACATTTGCTCACTAATAACGAACGTTCATTTAAAAAATGTACGCAACTTCTTAGAAGATATACGCATGAGCGTACAAATACTCAGCGTACTATTGTCTACGCGATTACGTAATACGCAGGCACGCCCGGCGAGAGGCCGCGGCGTTCACTCCTCAGAGGCAGAGCGAATATTCGAAAATGGCATCAAGGTGATCCTCATTATTTAGCTCTGAAGAGCTGAAATTCCTGATCCGGCTGATGGACAGAGAGGACTACGATGGCACACACCGCCATCCAAACCAGCATAAGGAGAAGGTGATCCAGCAGGTGATCCAAGGCCTGCGCCATCGTTTCCACACCGTGCGGACCCCGGGCCAGATCCAGCGGAAATGGTCCGATCTGAAATTCAAAAAAGTAAAAACATGTAAAAAAAATTAGTGTACTGCATTGTATATATACCAGCAGTCACTGCCAATAATGCAAAAAGTATAGAAGGACAACGTGGTCGTGCGTAGTGCGCTGCAGTAATTTTGTTTCATGCTAGGCAACGCCTCTCTAACTATCGACCCAAACAACTTAAGTGTAGGTATTCTAGTCATTATTGTTAATGGTGCTGGCCGTTCTCCCGTTTGTGTCAGGCAAATGCACTAGTTCGAAAGAAAGTACCCTTATATGCCCCTTCATAGTTAGCGCTTCCTCCTCCTACACACAGACTCAAAGACGTGCCCATGCTGAAGCTATGGTCAGTGGGCGATATCCAAAGTATTCCTACCGCACCGTGTTAACGATATAAAGAAAGTTATTGCGACAATAACGTTATCTATTGCTATAAATACCATTTTAGAAGAAAAAAATATGATATGGCCCGCCTCTCACACCCATAATCTCTTAATAGTAGTATGTTTTAGTATTAAAAAGAGTTATCATCTAACAATTGTGTACATTTTTATGTTGCAGAGCACCGTGAACGACGGCGTCACCACCGTCGAGGCAGGACGGCCCCTGAAGTACCTGCAGCCTCCTAAGTGTAAAACATATTTAATTTATTTTTCATCCAAGCTACGTGGGAGTGCAGCTGCAGTAAGAGCACTAGTGGTTAGGAACGGGATCCTCCAGCCCCAAACTATTCCCATGTAGCTAAAACTGTTCATTAGAGTTGAATGTAAGGCTACTTCTACACTAGCAACAACCCGGATCCGGCGGGTGAAGGGTCCCTCCGGGTCCTCGCTGCCGCAGGTACATGTCTTGGGCCGGAACCGCGCTCCGCCCAAATTCACTGTAATGGGGGTGGGCCGCGAATTGGACCCCAGCACGTTAACCCCTGCTGAGAGGCAGCCGGAGCAAAAATACAACATGTAACGGCTGCCTCTCAGCAGGGGTTAATGTGCTGTGGCCGGATTCGCGGCCCACCCCCATTACAGTGAATTTGGGACGGAGCACGGTTCCCACCCCACACGTGTACCTGGGGCAGCGCGGATCCGGAGGAACCCTTCACCCGCCGGATCCGGGCTGCCGCTAGTGTAGAAGTAGCCTTAGGCCATTATTTCCTGACTTTTGACAGCTGCTGCACCACAGAGGAGCCTCTCTCACCATCCTCCACCCCAGCGAGCGAGGACCCCACCTACCCCTCCAACACCACCAGCCCAGCAATCAGAGGTACAAGGTAGCTAAAAAGAAAAGTGTAATTGGTGGACTTTTAGCTCAAATTTTGAAGACAGAATGTATGTTTTATCTTTGGTAGCTCCAACCGACAGGGAGCCGTTTTCCCCTGGACCATGGGAAGACCACGCCGTATGGGTGTCCAGTAAGTACTACAAAAGGCTCAGTCAGTACAGAATAAGTTGCTCCAGTACATTAAAGTTTAGATTTTTTTAGTGGGACAACCACTGTAACTCAATCATACAAACTAAGTACATAACTGTTTCCACCCCTACAGACATCCCCACTGACTTCGAAGTGGAGGCTGGACCATGGGTCCAGGCTCTATGTTGCCTCTCGGCTCATTCGTGGCCTGCAGTTGGAGCTGCAGAGCTGCAGGACATGATGGCCTGACGTCGGCAAAGGCCGGCGTAATCTTATGTTTTTGTTCCTTTCTTTTGTTTATTATATTATTTATTTCTTAAATATAAGTTTTTAGTTATTACTAGACATGAGCGAACATGCTCGTCTGAGCTTGGTGCTCGATCGAGCATTAGGGTATTCGCATATGCTCGCTACTCGGATGAGCATATCGCGATCCTCGAGGAAATGGCAACTTCCTCTTCCTGCATGTTAGCCGTCTTTTTTCAGCCAATCAACACGCAGGAGAGTCTTTGGTACCTCCTAGCATCACGTGGGGCCCCTACAAGTCGATAGCAGGGATTGGCTGGCCAGATCAGATGACCTGGGAATATAAGAATCTGGTCCCGCGCTGCTTCCGTCATACGCCGTCTGCATGAGATTAGGGATAGAGCTGCTGTCTGTCAAGGAGAGTGTTAGGGCCTGAATTTAGTTGTTGGTTAGGCAGGAATCACCCACAAAGAACCCAACAGCCCTTCTAAGGGCTACAAGCACGTTTTATTTTTTGGTCTCCTCCTTGCTGGGACTTGTAGTGCAGCGACCGCCATCTTGGCTGCACACTGTTAGGGCGTGAAATTAGAATCTGGTTAGGTAGGAATCATCCACAAAGAACCCAACGCTCCTTGTAAGGGCTACAACGAATTTTTTTTTGTCCTCCTCTCGGCTGCTGGCTGGGACTTGTAGTGCAGCCACCGCCATCTTGGCTGCACATTGTGCACTGGTGGCAGAAAGGGGACAGCACATGGTCCACACAGACCCCAGTGAAATTGCCCAAAGTCCTCTCAGTACTCATTTTTGCTGCTGCTGTACCTTGGCTTGCTGGGATCTGAAGTGCAGTCTAGGGAATACGTTTTGTCACTCAGTTATATAAACTACAGTCCAGTGAACAATTGTGAGGTGTGCGATACACTAGCCGCAGTCTAGAGAATAATTTTTTTTCACTCAATTATATAAATTACAGTCCAGTGAACAATTGTGAGGTGTGCGATACACCAGCCGCAGTCTAGAGAATAATTTTTTATTCTCAGTTATATATCCTACAGTGCAGTGCAAAATTGAGTGGTTTGCGGTGCAATAGCTGGAGTCTAAAGACTACATTTTTTTTTTGCCTCAGATAGAAATTCTACTGTCTACGGTTTAGGCCTCAGATATTAACTCGACAGTTTGGTGAATATACAAAATGTTGAACCCAAGGGCTAAGGGTCGAGGACGAGGGCGTTCAAGTAGTGTAGGGGTCAGAGGCCGTGGTCCTGGGCAGGTTGACACTGTACATGCTGATGAGGGAGCAGTGGAACGCCGCAGAGTTTCGCTCCCTAGCTTCATCTCGCAACTTACTGGGTCACGTGGTACACCACTATTGCAACCACAACAGTGTAAACAGGTGATGACGTGGATAGTGGACAATGCGTCCAGTAATTTATCCACCACCCAGTCTTCCACACAGTCCACCCACGCTAGCCAAGGGAGTAGACCTCTGGCTCCTCCAGCTCATTCTCCTTCCCCCGAGCCTGCCCCCCCCATGGAAATATGGATTCAGATCCAGCATACTCACAGGAACTCTTTTCAGGACCCTACCCAGAGACAAAAAAACACTGCTCAAGAGCAACCTGAGCAGTTGCTCTGTCCCGATGCCCAAAATTTAGAACTTTCACAGTCTGTGGGTGATGAGAGTCTGGACTTAGTGCAAGTAGTGCGTGAAGAGGTGTCGGATGATAATGATGATGATACACAGTTGTCAGACAGTGACGTTGTTGTCAGGGCAGCGAGTCCGAGGGGGGAGCAGAGTGAGGAATCGGAGGAAGAGCTGGTGGATGATGAGGTGACTGACCCGAGCTGGGTTGGTAATCCAACTCAAGACAGTGCTTCTGAGGGGGAGGCAAGTGCAGCACCAGAACAGGTTGGAAGAGGCAGTGGGGTGGCCAGAAGGAGAAGCAGGGCCAGAGCAGGTAGATCAGCAACTGTTTCACGGAGTCAAGCTCCCGTGCCGAGGCCTAGATGTTCGCAAGTCTGGAGGTTTTTTAAAGAAAGTGAGGATGACCGACGGACTGTGGTGTGCAACCTGTGCCACACCAGGATCAGCAGGGGAGCAACCACTACCAGCCTAACCACTACTAGCATGCACAGGCATATGAGTGCTAAACACCCGACTCAGTGGAACCAAGGCCGTTCACCGCCTGCGGGTCAAACCACTGCCCCTTCCCCTGTGTCACATGCTGGCTCGGCGAGTCAACCCCCCGCCCAGGACCCCGGCATGAGCACCTTCCGCCCTACAACCACCCCTTCGCCTCCACTATCCTCCACAACCTCCACCAATGTGTCCCAGCGCAGCGTTCAGCTGTCTTTGCAGCAGACATTTGAGCGCAAGCGCAAATACAATTCCAACAACCCACATGCCCAAGCCCTAAACATCCACATCTCCAAATTGTTGAGCCTGGAGATGCTGCCCTATAGACTGGTAGAGACTGAAGCTTTCCGCAACCTGATGGCGGTGGCTGTCCCTCGGTACTTGGTCCCCAGTCGCCACTATTTTTCCCGATGTGCCATCCCAGCCCTACACCAGCACGTGTCAGAGAACATCATCCGTGCCCTGACCCACGCGGTTAGTGATAAGGTCCACCTAACCATGGACACGTGGACAAGAGTTGCCGGGCAGGGACACTAAATCTCACTGACGGCACATTGGGTTAACTTGGTGGAGGCTGGGACCGAGTCTGACCCTGGGGCCGCTCATGTACTGCCCACACCGAGGATTGCGGGGCCTACCTCGGTCACGGTTTCTCAGATGTACTATGCCTCTTCCTCCAACCTCTTCTCCTCCTCCGAATTACCATCCGTGGGCACGGCGCCTTCAGTCGGTAGCTCTAGGCGCAGCAGCAGTGCCGTGGGTAAGCGCCAGCAGGCGGTGCTCAAACTGCTGAGCTTAGGTGACAAAAGGCACACCGCCCAAGAGCTGTTACAGGGCATCACGGCACAGACCGATCTGTGGCTGGCACCGCTGAACCTCAAGCCAGGTATGGTTGTGTGTGACAATGGGCGTAACCTGGTGGCGGTTCTGCAACTCGGCAGACTGACACATGTGCCATGCCTGGCCCACGTGTTCAATCTCATAGTTCAGCGGTTCCTCAAGACATACCCCAATTTGTCTGATTTGCTCACCAAGGTGCGGCACATCTGTACGCATTTCCGCAAGTCAACCACAGATGCTGCCATCTGGAGTTTACCAGCAGCGCAGAGCGATTGTAGACTGCCAGATGTCAACTTCCACCAGAACTGGTAGTCAGGTCAGTCAGCTTCCTCAAGTCTACAATGAGGAGTGGACATGGAAGTCTAATATCTGTCAGGTGTTGAGCAACTTTGAGGAGTCAACACAGATGGTCAGCGGCGATGCCGCCATTATCAGCCTCACCATCCCGCTGCTTTGCCTGTTGAAAAACTCACTGCTCAGCATGAAGTCAGAAGCTTTGCGCTTGTCACAGGAGATGGGGAAGAAGATACGTCGCTTGATAGCCAGAGCACCCTCCGGTCTGTTTCTCAGCGCGTATTGGAGGAGGGGGATGAGGATGAGGAGGAAGAGGAGGAGGAGAATGTTGGCGAGACAGAAGAGGGTACCAATGCTCAGTCCTTCTTAACTCTTGAGTGTGTATGGGCTGAAGAGGAGGAGGAGGAGAAAATGGAGAGACAGGTCAGTGAGGAGAGGGAATTCTTGCATTTTGGGACTCTGGCGCACATGGCAGACTTCAGGTTAGGCTGCCTATCCCGTGACCCTCGCGTTAGAAGCATTTTTTCAAACACCGATTACTGGGTGTTCACTCTCCTGGACCCACGGTACAAGCAGAACCTTTCTACTCTCACACCTGTAGAGGAAAGGAGTATGAGAGTGAATCAATATCAACAGGTCCTGGTGCACAAGCTGAAACAATCCTTCCCATATGACGCCGCTAGCGGCAGATGACGTGGTTCTGTGGTCCAAGTAGCTGGGGAGAGGAGGCAAGCAGACAGCTTGTCCAGCACTGGCAGGGGAACGCTCTCCAAGGCCTTTGCCAGTTTTATGTCACCCCAGCAAGACACTGTCACCTGTCCCCAGTCTAGGCAGAGTAGGAAGGAGCTGTACAGAAAGACGGTGAGGGAGTACCTAGCTGACCATACCAACGTCCTGCGTGATCACTCTGCTCCATACAACTACTGGGTTTCAAAGTTGGACACATGGCCTGAACTGGCGCTGTACGCCTTGGAGGTGCTGGCCTGGCCTGCCCTACTGCTAGTGTGTTGTCAGAGCAGGTATTCAGTGCAGCTGGTGGCGTCATCACCGATAAGCGTACACGCCTGTCAACTAACAGCGCTGACAGGCTGACGCTTATTAAAATGAACAAAGCCTGGATTTCACCGGAATTCAAATCTCCTCCGGGGGAAAGCAGCTAAAGAATAAGATTCCTTATGTTTCCGATTCCTCTCCTCCTCCTCCCTCCTTTCTTCATTGCCAAACGCTGACCCAAAAGGGAATTTTTTTAGAGGGCCAACTGGCACTCTTTTAAGACAATGTTTCCGGAGGGCCACCTACAGGCCCTCTCTCCAAACAATTTTTCAGGAGCCTTAACTACAGACACTGTAAAACAATTTTTCAGTATCGTCAACCACAGACAGAAAAAAAAAATTTTTTCGGAGGGTCGACTTCACACACTCCAAAAAAAATTTTTGGGAGGCTCACCTACAGCCATTTGACTGCAATCTCAGTCGGACAAAGGCATTGGTGGTGTCACCACCATGCTGTGTCAGGCTAAATTTTTGGGTGGTTCACCTGCTACCTCAGTCTAACTCGATCACTCTGTTGTCACCGCCGCCATAAAGGGCCTCGATAAATTTTTATGTGCTTCACCTGCTCCTGCACTGTAACTCGGTCACTCTGTTGTCGCAGCCATACAGGGTCAAGCTAAATTTTTATGTGCTTTGCCTGCTCCTGCACTGTAACTCAGTCACTCTGTAGTTACAGCCATACAGGGCCTCAATAAATTTCTATGCGCTTCGCCTGCTCCTGCACTGTAACTCGGTCACTGTGTAGTCGCAGCCATACAGGGTCACGCTAAATTTTTATGTGCTTCGCCTGCTCCTGCACTGTGACTCGTAGGGTGGCCACTTGCCGAACCCCAAAAAGGAGGACATCACACCCTGAAAAGGAGGACATCACACCCTGAAGAGGAGGACATCGTACCGGGGACAGTGGCGCACAGTAATTCAATACAACACCGTGCAAGATACTACTTTATACAGAATACATGTACATATACTATTATGAACAGAAGTCAATTAAAAAAAAAAAAAAAAAAAAAAAAAAAAAACTTAATTCTAATACTGTACACGTAGCTTCGACTTTCAATATAGCACTCCACATAACCAAAGCAAGAAACCCATCACAACTGTTGTACTTACCAAAATGTAGCTTCGACTTTAGATATAGCACTCCTGTACGTTGGCCAGGAATTTCTTGAAATTTATGTAGAATTTACGACGGTTATGCAGAATCTGTTATGGACAGAATGCAAACATTAATCTATATAACACATAGGCAAAGCAAGAAACCCATCACAACTGTTGTACTTACCAAAAGGTAGCGTCGACTTTAGATATAGCACTCCTTTCCTTGCTGCCTCCAATTGCTGACCACTTAGAGCTGTAACTTCTTTTTGGCATTGTTGTATGTGGCAAAATCTTAGTATCTAAATGGACTTTCTGTGGCTAACCACTACTTATAATACTGTAAAAAAAAAAATGAAGGAAAATTTATTGTGATTTTGACACCCCCGCCAGTCAGACAATGATAACGTAGCTTTTTTCAATTGTTGGGTAGGCTTACCTGGCAATAGCAGAGCACAGTTATGGTGCCGACTACAGTAAGCTACAGAGTCAGATGGATTCCCCTTGTAACTAGTCAGGTGGTGGTTGTGGCCAGGAACTGGACAGTCAGTCAACTAATCCAGATAAGGTGGAAACTATGGATCAAACCAGAGAAAAATAAACAAAAGAAATCAAGGGATTCAAAGGGACTAAGAAAAGATGTTTTTTTTACCCAAAAACAGAACCAACCCTGTCCATTGTTTGTGTCTGGTATAGCTTGGCTTCACTTAACTGAATAGAACTACTGCACTACTAAGCCACACACAACTTATGGACTGGTGTGATAAATTATTCTATATAACAGATAAGCAAAGCAAGAAACCCATCACAAGTGTTTTACTTACCAAAAATTTAGCTTCGACTTTAGATATAGCACTCCTGTACGTTGGCCATGAATTTCTTGACCTTTATGTAGAATTTACGACGGTTATGTAGAATCTGTTATGGACAGAATGCATACATTAATCTATATAAAACATAAGCAAAGCAAGAAACCCAGCACAAGTTTTTTACTTACCAAAAATTTAGCTTCTACTTTCGATATTTGACTCCTTTCCTCGCTGCCTCTAAGAGTTTTGCATTGGCCAGGAATTTCTTATACATTTCAGTACAGTCTTCGACATAGTTCACACAGATTTGAAGCTCAGCCTTTACGCTGTCCACCTCCAGACGGTTTCTCTCATTTCTCCACGCTGAAGACATCATAGAAAACACACGCTCTGTGTGAGCATTACTACATGGGATGGAGAATATATAAGCACTGACAACCTTCAGACTTTTAAGAGGCAAATCAGACTTCACAAACAACTGTAGATATCTTTCCTGACTGCTGCTGTTAGCTGCCTCTGGAGAAGTAATAAAAGTCTCTAAAGTGGTATACTCCTCATAAAGGCTATCCATATCAATACCTTGCAGAAAGCAGGCTTGGACTGCTTCAGAGAATTCTCCAAATGGAACAGGGCTTCCAAGACTCAGTCTAGATATTTGGTTGTGAAAGCTCTTTTCAGAGAAATCATATCTGTCATTTAAGTATTTCTTTGCCCTTTCGTAGAAGAGAACAAAGCTTCACATTTTCTAGCTAGATCTGGAGTAAGCTGTTTCAACCTGGAGTTCAC
>ONZH01009994.1:0-340288 GCA_900303285.1 Rhinella marina | reverse complement strand
ATTCTGGAGTATATGGAAATTGCCATTATAAAAACTGAAGCAGTAGACTTTGTAAAAATTAATATTTGTATCATTCTCAAAACTTTTGGCCATGACTGTACAACTTGTTATCTCTTAAGATTTGCAACACCTGCCTCACATGATCCTGATGTGTCACAATATCTGGAGAATAGATTAGTATGTCATCCAAATACACGACTACAAACCTCCCCACAAGATGATGAAAAATGTCATTAACAAAATGCTGGAAGACAGCAGGAGCATTGGTCAACCCAAAAGGCATGACCAGGTTCTCAAAGTGGCCCTCAGGAGTGTTAAAGGCCGTCTTCCATTCATCCCCTTCCTTGATCCTGACCAGATTATATGCCCCCCTTAAGTCCAACTTGGAGAACACCTTGGCATCCACAATCTGGTTAAACAAGTCAGGAATCAAAGGAAGGGGGTACGGATCACGGACAGTAATCCTATTGAGTTCACGGAAATCCAGACATGGCCTAAGGGATCCGTCCTTTTTTTTAACAAAAAAGAACCCTGCTGCCACAGGAGATTTGGAAGGCCTAATATGTCCTTTGGCCAAACTCTCAGCAATATATTCCTTCATGGCCGTTCTCTCAGGTCCAGAAAGGTTATACAGCCTAGATTTAGGCAATCTTGTTCCAGGGATAAGATTGATAGGACAATCGTATTCCCGGTGAGGGGGTAAATCCTGACATCCACCTTCAGAAAATACATCAGAGAAATCCGATATAAAAGAAGGAAGAGTCTTAGTGGTTAAAGCAGAAAAAGATGTATTAAGGCAGTTGTCAACACAATAATCGCCCCAATCCACAATTTGTCTAGTATGCCAGTCAATGGACGGATTATGTTTGCTTAACCACGGTAATTCCAACACCACAGGAGCAGGAAGACCTTCCAACACAAAACATGAAATAAGCTCCTGATGAAATTCACCCACTCTTAATTTGATATCATGCACCATCTGAGACAAACACTTCTGAGAGAGAGGTGCAGAATCAATGGCAAACACAGAAATCCTCTTATCCAAAGAACTTGGTGACAATCCATGCATATGGACAAACTGAGCATCAATCAAGTTCACCCCTGCCCCGCTGTCAATAAACACCTCAATTTTCACAACCTTTGATTCTAGCGCCACCTCGGCAGTCAGGAGAAAACGGGTACTGCAGGATGAAGACAAATGCACATTTTCAGTCTCCCTACCCACTCCACCAAGAGTGAGATGAGAATTCAACGCCCCCTTTTCTTTTCTCTCCTTTAGAGATAGGAAGCATGGACATACATTGATAAAGTGTCCTTTCTGACCACAGAAAAAACACACTCCCTTTTTATTACCAAGATGATTGCGGGTGGCTACAGAAGTGGCTCCCCCTAATTGCATAGGTTCATCCCCAGACATCAACCTAGGGGAATATTCACCCAAAGTGTCATAGGAAGCTGGTACACTATGTGATAGTACGTCCTGAGAGCGGGGGCCCCTAGATCGCTCTCTCAGGCGCCTATCCATGCGCACAGCAAGAGACATAGCGGCTTCCAAAGACACAGGGGTTTCCTGAAAGGCCAAAGCGTCCTTCAGCCTTTCAGACAAACCTTGACAGAATTGGCTACGTAAAGCCGGATCGTTCCATTCAGTATTGGTCGCCCACCTCCGAAACTCAGAGCAATAAGTCTCAACCGGCCGCTCACCCTGACAAAGGTTACGTATCTGGGTCTCCGCCAGGGAGATACGATCCGGGTCATCATAGATAATCCCTAGGGTCTTGAAAAATTCATCTACCGACCGGAGAGACAGCGATCCGGCCGGTAGAGAAAAGGCCCATGACTGCGCATCCCCTTTAAGCAGCGAGATGACCACACCAACCTTCTGTTCCTCATTACCAGAAGAATGTGGACGCAGTCTGAAATACAATTTGCACGCCTCCCTAAATAGAACAAAATTATCACATTCCCCAGAAAATCTATCCGGGAGGGGGACCTTAGGCTCCAAACAGGCCTGACACTCAGCACCCCCAGAACCACCAGCCTGTGGTCTCTGAATCTGGTTGCGGATGTCAGCCACCTCCAAGCTGAGTCCCTGCAGCCGTTCAGCCAGTGTAGTAATAGCATCCATGTCAGCACAAAAATGACATAAATTTTTGTTAGCGGCGGTTTATAATGTCACGCTCGGGTGTGGGGGGAAAAGCCACACCGAGCGTATGAGGGATGGGAACAGACAAAACCAGGGAACTGGTCACCTCCTGCAGGGGACCCTAAGACTAGGCCCTAGCTGGCTACCAGTATGAACTAACCCGGGTGGTAGGAAAGCTCATACACAGGAACCTAATCTGAGTAAACCCTAGAACACCCTGCAGTCTAATGACACAAGAGAGTAACCCGTTCCTCCAAGCGAAAGGAGGAACAGGAGACTCAAACAGGAATAACCAAAGGAAGGGAAAACACTTAACTTTAAGTAGAACTCAGCAACAGGATCTCAGCCGAGATCCACACCACTCTCAACCAGGGATGTAGCAGATATAAACCGCAAGGGATACTGGGAGAGGAAGAGGTAAGTAGGAGACAGCTAATTGCCAAGCGGCAACAGCTGAGGGAAAGGGGTGTGGAGAACAGCACCCAAACCACAGGGAAGCCTGTCAAACCTGTCACTTAGAAAGCCGCGCAGAACGTCTGATTCCAGACGCAAGACCACTCGTGACAGGTATCATTCAGCCATGTCTCAGTTATTCCCACTATGTCATAGTCCTCCTCACACATTACTAATTCCAGTTCACCAGTTTTATTAGTTAGGCTTCTGGCATTAGTGTACATACAATTAAGAGGTTGATGTATATTTCTTACCCTACACCTTTCCTTCTGAACTGTTCTAGTTCCTCCTTCCATTCCTCCCCCAGTTTCATTACCTTGCCCCAGGTCTCTATCTGCACTATCTTCCCCTCCTATAATGTAGTTACCCTCCCCCCCAGTCCCTAGTTTAAACACTCCTCCAGCCTTCTAGCCATCTTCTCCCCCAAAACTGCTGCCCCTTCCCCATTTAGGTGCAGCCCATCCCTACGGTAGAGCCTGTAGCCGACAGAGTTCTCCAGGAACCCAAACCCCTCCTTCCTACACCAGTTCTTGAGCCACTTGTTTACCTCCCTAATCTCCCGCTGCCTTTCTTGTGTGGCTCGGGGTACAGGCAGTATTTCAGAAAACACTACCTTCTCCAGCCCCTCCCAGTAATCTGTCAACCCGATCTGCGATGTGCCGAACTCGAGCGCCAGGAAGACAACACACTGTTCGACGATCCCGGTCTTTGTGACAGATTGCCCTCTCTGTACCCCTAATAATTGAGTCTTCCACTACCAGCACCTGTCTGGCCTGCCCTGCTCTCCTGGTCCCCTGCTTACTGGAGCTGACATTCCCCTGACTGGCAGGATGCCATACGGACCACAAAACACATACGGTCGTGTGCATGTACCCTAAGTCTGCACTATTTATCAAGGTTTTGGTGCATTTTATTTATTTATTTTTTTTAGCGTTTTATGGTGCAGATTTTCTGTTTATGTTAACCAGCACATTGGTGTCTATGGTGTGGGGAAAACCACTCTCTAGAAGGCGAAGAACTGATGTGCAAATGCCCTTAGTGTCCATATAACCTCTGTGTGTACAGTCATGGCCAAAAGTTTTGAGAATGACACAAATATTATATTTTCACATGATCTGCTGCCCTCTGGTTTTTATGTGTGTTTGTCAGATGTTTTTATCACATACAGAAATATAATTGCAATCATATTATGAGTAACAAACGCTTATATTGACAGTTAGAATGAGTTAATGCAGCAAGTCAATATTTGCAGTGTTGACCCTTCTTCTTTAGGACCTCTGCAATTCTCCCTGGCATGCTCTCAATCAACTTCTGGACCAAATCCTGACTGATAGCAGTCCATTCTTGCACAATCAATGCTTGCATTTTGTCAGAATTTGTAGGTTTTTGTTTGTCCACCCGTCTCTTGATGATTGACCACAAGTTCTCAATGGGATTAAGATCTGGGGAGTTTCCAGGCCATGGACCCAAAATCTCTATGTTTTGTTCCCTGAGCCATTTAGTTATCACCTTTGCTTTATGGCAAGGTGCTCCATCATGCTGGAAAAGGCATTGTTGATCGCCAAACTGCTCTTGGACGGTTGGGAGAAGTTGCTCTCGGAGGACATTCTGGTACCATTCTTTATTCATGGCTGTGTTTTAGGCAAGACTGTGAGAGAGCCGATTCTCTTGGCTGAGAAGCAACCCCACACATGAATGGTTTCAGGATGCTTTACAGTTGGCATGAGACAAGACTGGTGGTAGCGCTCACCTCGTCTTCTCCGAATAAGCTGTTTTCCAGATGTCCCAAACAATCGAAAAGGGGATTCATCAGAGAAAATGACTTTACCCCAGTCCTCAGCAGTCCACTCCCTGTACCTTTTGCAGAATATCAGTCTGTCCCTGATGTTTTTTCTGGAGTGAAGTGGCTTCTTTGCTGCCCTCCTTGAGACCAGGCCTTGCTCCAAGAGTCTCCGCCTCACAGTGCGTGGAGATGCACTCACACCTGCCTGCTGCCATTCCTGAGCAAGCTCTGCACTGCTGGTAGCCCGATCCCGCAGCTGAAACACTTTTAAGAGACGGTCCTGGCGCTTGCTGGTCTTTCTTGGGCACCCTGGAGCCTTTTTGGCAACAATGGAACCTCTCTCCTTGAAGTTCTTGATGATGCGATAGATTGTTGACTGAGGTGCAATCTTTCTAGCTGCGATACTCTTCCCTGTTAGGCCATTTTTGTGCAGTGCAATGATGACTGCACGTGTTTCTTTAGAGATAACCATGGTTAACAGAAGAGAAACAATGATTCCAAGCACCAGCCTCCTTTTAAAGTGTCCAGTGGTGTCATTCTTACTTAATCATGACAGATTGATCTCCAGCCCTGTCCTCATCAACACCCACACCTGTGTTAATGGAGCAATCACTGAAACGATGTTAGCTGGTCCTTTTAAGGTAGGGCTGCAATGATGTTGAAATGTGTTTTGGGGGATAAAGTTCATTTTCTAGGCAAATATTGACTTTGCAAGTAATTGCTGTTAAGCTGATCACTCTTTATAACATTCTGGAGTATATGCAAATTGCCATTATAAAAACTGAAGCAGTAGACTTTGTAAAAATTAATATTTGTATCATTCTCAAAACTTCTGGCCATGACTGTATTTCTGTGTATAAACATCCTGAGTGACTTGGACACATAGGGGCACGTTTATTAAGACAGGCATTTTAATAAAGTCCCTGCGCTGGATCTACCGGAGTCATGAAGAGGCGCAGGTCTCTACATAATTTGGGTGCATCCAATGCCAGTTCTAAATGCTGATTTTTACGGTTCGTCCCCTCCAACACGGTTGGATTTCTTGCGACTGCTGCGGTGCTCCCATTCATTTTTATGGGATCCCCACTACTCACGGATCCTGGCTGCCGCGTGACAACTGTTGCCGTGTAGCCCTAGCCTAAAAGTTCAGACTGCAGATCTCAGACTCCCTGTCGACACTGTAGCTAAACGATAGTCACAGTTCACACTGCCCCAATGGAACTGAGCTAAAAAGCACCCAAGAAGCAAGATCTGAGAAAAATAAATATCAGGTAATCATCTCCTATAGGTCATGACTTGTATATGATTTTGAGCATTTGACCAAAAGGTTGCTCTATTTGTTAGGGTGAATTCACACACTGCAGATTTGTTGCAGATGCTTCTGGAACTCAAAATCCGTTCCATTCATCTGAATGGAATTGTTTTGGCTGCAAACATATACATTTAGGCAAGCTCCATTGAGTCCCTAAGATGTGACCTGGCAGGTAATTCAGCTGCAGTGCATTTGAGGGCAATCCAGACTAGTGTATTTGCATGTCTGGTGCTGACTAGTAAGCAAATTACCGTGCACTTGCTGCTTCTGACATAGTCCACACTGTACTACAGATCTCATCTGTATGCTGCAGAAAAACGTGCCGTAGAAAATGACCTGCGGTGCAGATTTGAGATGCGCAGGATGGCAGTGTATGCTGTGGCTGGTAATTCACTGTGCCTGGGCTGTGACACTGCCACATGTGAATCCTTTAGGCAATTTAAACCAGGACGCCAGATAAGCCTTAATAATGGCCGATAAGCTTCTGCTCAAGGTTAGGTTCACATCTGTGCTAAAGATAATTCAGTAGTCCTAGAGGAACACACTGCAGGAGTTACCATGTCTTGGCATAGCTGGATACTGCTGGGCACTGCCAGATTTCCGTTCTCTGTAATAAGATCCAACAGGGATCTGGTGGTTTGATCACAGTATAGTCAAAGGGTGTGTAGCGGTATTCGGCTATGCCGGATACGGTAACTTTGGTAGGAACTGTGTACTGGATTACTTTTAGCACAGATATGAATGTAGCCTTAGGAGGCACAGCATGCTGGTCCACAACATTTTCTTATTGTGTTGGAGTTTAGCCTGCTGGAGATACGGATATAAGCCAATTGAGGGCCACATCTGCATGGCATTTGTATATTCTCTGTGTTTGCATGGGCTTCCTCTGGGTACTCCAGTTTCTACCACATAAACGTAGGAATTTAAGGTGGATTCACACAGCCCGATATTCAGGCAGATTATCAGGAAGAAATGTTCCTGCTAACGCTCATTCCCGACAATCTGTGTGTGTAAAGGTGCCACCAATTAGGAACGAATGAGCAAACGCTAGTTCATCAGGTGATCCTGTTGTTCATACAGGCACCTGTCTAAATGCAATAGCAATCCCTCATCGTCATACAGTGGAGGAGATCACTGCATGTAAATGCAGCGCTTCACCCCCACTGAACGAGGAGCCGACTGTCGGGAAGGAACGCTTTCTTCCCAACAGTCGGCTTTAGTTTGGCACGTGTAAACCCGCCATTAGACTGAGTCTCACTGGAGACAGTGACTGATAACAATGTCTGCGGAATATATTGGTGCTATCTAAACCAGAGAAATAATAAATGTTACACTGTTTTGGGTGGTATTTTGGCACTGTATAGTAACCATTATTTGGCGAGTGTGTGACAGCATTATTTAGGCACGAATGGCTCATTCACACGTCAGTATTCGGTCAGTGATTTCGAGCCCAAACCAGGTGCATCTCTAAACACAGAACAGGAGCAAATCTTTCCATAAGGCCTCATGCACACGACCATGGCCGTAGTGTGTCCCGCATACGGCAGGTCCGCAATACACGGGCACTGGCGGTGTGCTCTCTGCATCAGGGATGCAGACTCATTCACTTGAATGGGTCCGCAATCCGGGCGGTGTGGAACGGAGGCACGGATCTGAACCCCACGGAAGCACTTCCATGGTGTTTCTGTCCGTGTCTCTGCACCACAAAAAAATAGAACATGTTCTATTTTTTTTACGTTGCGAACAGTCGGATGCGGATCGCGGACCCCATTCAAGTGGATGGGTCCGCGATCCACATGCAGCAGCCCCACTGCCGGTGCCTGTGCATTCAACGTGGGCACGCCTGGCACAAGTTTGTGTGCATGAGGCCTTATACCTTATGTCTGTGAATTAAGTTTTAGGCTAGTTTCACATATGCGGCAGAGAACTGCTTGCCGGAGTTCTCTGGATCCGGCATTGCCAGATAATACTGCCTTCCCTCGGACCCCATTGAATATAATGAGTTCTGGCACAAATCTGGCTGCTACCCAGAAAATATGTCAAGAATTCGCCACACAAAAAATCTCTGCACGCGGCGTTTTTTTGTCCAGCCGGCCAGAACACCCGGCCACAGGTGTGAAAATAGCCTAAGTAGTAATGTTGTTTGTAAACTTTATGCTGTAATTATGTTGGAGCTGTGTAGGGTACTAGTATTTGAGGAGTTTGTGGTGTAATGTTATATAGACTCACTCACCTTAAATAAGAACTTCCTACAAAAATTTTATTCCATGTCCTGCTAGAAATGTACATGATATAATCTGTAGTGAATGTCATTTTCTTACCAGTGTCTGAATTTTTGACTTATATGGTCCTGAAGTTTCTTATCTGCGTCATGTGACCAGCAATTAGACCCACCAACTCACACATAGACTTATGTGTGGACAGAAAGTCTAATTCTCTATGTATTCCTATGAGACTGAAAGTGAGGCTCCCATAGGAATGAATAGAGAAGTGACTGGCTTTCTGTCCTGGGTCAGTTGGAGGTCAGGGAGTTGGTCACATGACCCAGCTACAATAAGAAGAGAGGTTTTTACTCACAGAAACAGTCACTGATAAGAAAATGACTATCACTACAGATTATATCATGCACCTTTCTAACAGGTCAGAGAATAAAAATTTTTGCGGGAGTTCTTCTTTAAGATATGGCTGCAGCTCCAATGTGATATGTGAGGAGGGGATGTGCCAGCTCTGTTGATTATATTAACTTTAAAGGGTATTCCAATGGTTTGAAGTTATACCCTAGCCACAGGATACGGCATAACTATTACATCAAAGGGGGTCCTACTGCTAGAATCTCCACTGATCATGAGAACAGGGTCCTGTACACCCTGCTGCCCCCTGAAATGAACGGAGCAGCCAGTCACACATGCACGTGGCAGCTTCATTCATTTCTATGGGAGTTCCGGAGATAGGCCGAGTACTGTCCGCTGCATTCATTGGAGAGGGTACGGGGCCCTAGTTCTCGTGCGACTCCCACCAATCTAATAGTTATCCCCTACGTCAGACTAGAATACCCCTTTAATGGACAAGCGGTAAGATCCGCCGTGAGATGTCTTGGTGAGACACTACACTGCTGTATAGAGATATGGGGAAGTGCTGGACCATCTTTGATCTCACTTCTGATGTCAGGAGGAGGCAGAAGCGTGTATAGAAGCACTGGAGAAGTCATCTCTGCCGGTTTGGGCACAAGCCCACATGGTAAGCACTCACCTTATCTGCTGCAACACTGCAAGTGACGTGCTGTCCTGTGGACTGTCCGTATGTGATATAATTGTTCTGCTGTATATCCCTGCCATTCCAAAGGTGCCCAAACACCATCACCCATATCCGGGTGTGCTCCTTACAAGTGTATGGTAGTTTTGGGCACTATATGGCACCATTATTTAGAAACTTTCTAGTGTCATTATTTATGGCCTTTATGGCTCTGTACATACTGGTGTCATGGTTTCTGTTTGCATGATGGTTTGGACAATGTATGGTATGATTCAAGGGCTTTAGGAGGTGATTATTTAGGACAGTGTCTGGCAGTGTTATTTAAGCACTGTGTATATGTATGGCGGTATTATTTAAGCACTGTGATTATGCAGAGAATGTGTGGCAGAATTATTTTGGCCATTGTGTGCTACTATTTCCATACAGCATATGGCATTATTATTTAGCCAGCATATGACAGAAATCTTTGGACACTTGAAGGTATTATTTTGATATGATATGATGTCATTATTTAGGGACTACGCAGTTCTGTTTATACTGGTGCCATTGCTTTTGTGTTGCTAAGAGCCATGATGGATATGACAGATTTGGACGCTGCATGGTACTATTAATCAGGGACTGCTATGTGATTATTTAGCAGTACTCTCACGTTTACAGTCTGCTCCTCAGGCAGTGTGTTATAGAGCAGGAGGAGCTGAGCAGATTGTTTTAGTAAAACTTGTCATTTATACATTTATATCACGGCTCTTTCTTTCCTTAAGGAGTCATGGAGGTGGTTATTTACCCCGGATAAGGGTGCATTCTGTGTGCTTCTGGATCAGTGCCTCCACGCTGCAAAAGATAGGAAATGTACTATCTTTGGCTGCATCATTGAGGTCAATGGGTCTGCCCTGCGATGCAGAGTGCATATGGCTGATGCCCGTGTTTTTTGTGGTCCGCAAAATAGGCACGGCCAAGCGAATGCATCCTAAGGGCTCATGCACACAACCGTATGTATTTTGCGGTCCTCAAAAACAGCTGCCCCTAATAGAACAGTCCTATCCTTGTCCATAATGCGGACAATAATAGGACACGTTCTATTTTTTTATTTTTTTTTGCGGAACGGAAATAAGGAAACGGAATGCACATGCAGTAATTTCCGTTCTTTTGCGGCCCCGTTGAAATGAATGGTTCTGCATATGGGCTTAAAAAAAAAACTGGAATGGGCACGGAAACAAAATACGTTCGCGTGTATGAGCCCTAAGTATGTAATCATCTCCAGCTGTGAATCACTGGTAGGACCTCCCACTTGACTACTAAGCTCGACCCCAAGAACACCATTTATACTTATGTTACGTTACCCCCCCACCAGCCTGAATTTGCCTGGACTATAAATGAAAATTCTGGACAGTCCCTGCGAATTTGGGACAGTTGGCAACTGTACATTACGTAGCCAGGGGCAGGTGAGGCGATTGCCTCAGGCAGCACCAGGTAGGGGAAACTGAAGGGCCATGGGCTGAAGGGAAGGGGTTAGGTTAAGAAATTGGCATTGGGGAAAGAGGGATGCAGTTTCAGTTTTCGCCTCAGGTAGCAGAAAGACTAGGTGCACCCCTGTACATAGCAATCTACCTCTGCTTAATTCCTCCTTGCATCACATTTGTGGTGACAGCTCTTTTATGGGATGATTTTGACCCATACATAGCAGTGTGATTTAGGAATCTAGTACTACAGCAGGGATGTTGAGCGTTATCATTTCTAGCACAGGCCACAGAAGATGTGCAGGCAATGTCACTAGCATCAGATGCTGCCTCCACTGTAAATACAAGGTCCAGGAGCCGAGCACATGAAGACCTTCCTTCCAGCCTCTGTAGTCAGATGATTCTCTCCCTCCCACCATCTACGCAGCGCTGCACGTCCAGGCCTGACATTACACCACATCGCCGCTAGAGGTCGTCAGACTTTTCCTGGCAGGTATCTTGCTGCACGGCTCCGCTGGTGTATCCATTACGGGGGTGCAGGTGAAGTCGCTCGCCGCTAGGTGGCGCCAGACTTTTCCAGGCTGGAGTCTGTCTGCTCGGCTCTGCTCTTGCTGTCATCACGGAGTCTCCCAGTTTGATAGTAACGCTGTGAATTGTGGGCAGGAGAGATCACACCCGCCCTCCACCCACACCCCGGGGAGCCCTGGACACTGATCCTCCAAGTGACCCCACCCCCACCCCCGGGGGAGACCCGGACCCCTGCAGCCATCAGTCTACCCGCTGGGCATCGCCGTCATCTGGAGCTGCTGGCACAAGTGAGTAACCGTGCACGGCTGCCCGTGTCCCAGACTGCAGGATGATGAGAGTAGTAGTGGTGGTGGAGCAGGGCAGGCTGCTGGGGTGGCACACGGGGTGGAGGGGGACACATAGCAGTGCCAGGGAGGCTGGAGAAGTGCCCTCGGGTGTGAGGACAGTTTGGGGTGAGGTGTCTGTGGGTGATGGACTGGCAGCAGTCCTGAATGTGATGGAGGTGCCAGTGCTGTGGGCATGAGAGTTACAAACCCACTGACCTGTCACCTGAAGGTTTCTTATCACCCACCATCAGACTGCCAGTCCTAGAAAGGGAACTGCCAGGATGGAAACTTTTATCCTAGTTGTCATCAGAATCAGGTAAGTCCTCTGACAAGTGGTGGCCCCGGGCCCTCATCTGTCTGCAGCAAGAACATGATGTGGGCCCCTGGCTGTACACCCCATTACGTCTCTACTGTCCACCAGGAATTGTGAGGCATGGACACACATGTTCTTGCCCACCTGGTCCAGGGCAGGGTAAATCCTAGGGGTGAATCTCCCAATGACTCTTACAATTCAGTACCTGTATCCAGTAATGTGGGCCGTTTTCAGTCGCTGTCTATGATGTTTATATCCTGAGCACTATGAAGTGACATTGGCTTCTCTCGTCTACTGCATTTTGTCCATGAAGGATCTCTAGGAGGTGGAGGTTGGTGATGTTAGTTGTTGCGGTGCCGTCTGTTTACATGTGGGTTAGTATACGGTGCCGTCTGTTTACATATGGGCCCGTGTTCGGTGCCGTCTGTTTACATATGGGCCCGTGTTCGGTGCCGTCTGTTTACATGTGGGTTCGTGTACGATGCCGTCTGTTTACATGTGGGTTAGTTTATGGTGCCATCTGTTTACATGTGGGCTTGTGTTCGGTGCTGTCTGTTTACATGTAGGCCCGTGTTCGGTGCTGTCTGTTTACATGTAGGCCCGTGTTCGGTGCTGTCTGTTTACATGTGGGCCCGTGTACGGTGCCGTCTGTTTACATGTGGGCCCGTGTACGGTGCCGTCTGTTTACATGTGGGCCCGTGTACGGTGCCGTCTGTTTACATGTGGGCCCGTGTACGGTGCTGTCTGTTTACATGTGGGCCCGTGTACGGTGCCGTCTGTTTACATGTGGGCCCGTGTACGGTGCCGTCTGTTTACATGTGGGCCCGTGTACGGTGCCGTCTGTTTACATGTGGGCTTGTGTACGGTGCCGTCTGTTTACATGTGGGCCCGTGTTCGGTGCTGTCTGTTTACATGTGGGCTCGTGTTCGGTGCCGCCTGTTTACATGTGGGTTCGTGTACGGTGCCGTCTGTTTACATGTGGGCTTGTGTTCGGTGCCGCCTGTTTACATGTGGGTTCGTGTACGATGCCGTCTGTTTACATGTGGGTTAGTTTACGGTGCCGTCTGTTTACATGTGGGCCCGTGTACGGTGCTGTCTGTTTACATGTGGGTTAGTTTATGGTGCCATCTGTTTACATGTGGGCTTGTGTTCGGTGCTGTCTGTTTACATGTAGGCTCGTGTACGGGGCCGTCTGTTTACATGTGGGCTTGTGTTCAGTGCTGTCTGTTTACATGTAGGCTCGTGTACGGTGCTGTCTGTTTACATGTGGGCTCGTGTACTGGGCCGTCTGTTTACATGCAGGCTCGTGTATGGGGCCGTCTGTTTACATGCAGGCTCGTGTATGGGGCCGTCTGTTTACATGCAGGCTCGTGTATGGGGCCGTCTGTTTACATGCAGGCTTGTGTTTCCAAATACAACTGGAGAAATAAAAGCTGAATTCTGATTGGTTGCAATAACTCCACTTTTTCACAACAGTTGTAATTGAGGGCTAGTGTGTCCTTGGATAAGGTATATGTATGTGTAAGTCCACGTATATATAACCAGTCTGTAGACACCATTGTGTATGTATACATGTATGACCTCAACCGCCTGCTCTATCATCTGAAAGCAGCACCGTCCCATGTCAGTTCACTTTCTCTGCTGAACCAGCAAGTGACTTTAAAGGGCATCTGTCAGCAGGATAAACCTCTAGAGGATTGTTCATCCTGCTGTGTAAAATGATACCTTGTTTATCATCTTTCCTTATGCTGTTCCATAAATTAGGTAAATTAGGGCTTCTGTGCACCAAGAGGTGGGCCCGAGCGCTGAGAGCACCAGCGCTCCTCCTCTCTGCACTGAGAGCCGCTCCCCCATCCTCTTGACAGTAATCTCATGCCTGCACCATAGTCTACATGCTCAGTCCATCCGCCTCTTCTTCCTCAGCCGCACTGATGACTCCTGTGCATGTGCTGATGATGTCATGTGCCACCCAAGCAAAGCCATGTGTCTCCTCTTCCCGGTGCAGGATGATGTCATTGGATCACGCACAGTAGTCATCTGTGCCGACAGGGAAGCAGGGACAGTAGTGCTAATAGTGAAGACTCCAGCGCAGGCGCGAGATTACTGTCAGTCAAGGGGCGGCGAGGGGGGGCGGGTTGGTTCTGAGTGCAAAGCAGAGGAGGTCCAAGTTTAAACATTAATAAAAAGGTATTTTTCTCATTAATGGCACATTAGAGGAACAGTGAGAAGCAACCCTAACCGGCATTATGGCTGGTTTAATAGGGTTGATCCTGCTGACCGATGCTCTTTAAAGAGGTTTTCCAGCAATAATATATAGATTTTTTTTTAGAATTGTTTAGAAAATTACTTCCATTTTGGCCGCCACTTGGTCCTTTTTTCCCTTTTGCATAGGTTTATAATGATAGCCTATCCTCTGTGTAGGTCATCAGTATCTGATCGGTGGGAGTCCGACACCCCGGACCTCTGCTCATCAGCTGTTTGAGATGGCACCTGTGCTCCTGTGAGTTCTGTGGCCTTCTCCCCGCTCACCAAGCACAGCGCCGTGTATAGTATAGTGGCTGTGGTTGGTATCACAGCTCAGCCCCATTCACTTCTATGGAGCTGAGCTGCTCCTAGGCCACGTGACTGGTGAACGTGACGTCACACGGCCAAGGGAAAGCTGAGAGAAGGCCGTGGCACTAGTGCGAGCGCCGGTGTCTTCTCAAACAGCCAATCGGCGGGGGACCCCCACTAATCAGATACCTATGTCCTATCCAAATGATAAGTCATCAATATAAAGATCTCAGAAAACCCCTTTAAGACAATTTTCACCTCAAAAACAAACTGCATATTAATTCTGTTCAGGCAATCATTAGTTATTATTATAGAAATCTCTTATGTAATGTGCACTACAGGTGGCGGTCTGTACCTCTTTTTCATTATTTTAGGATCTATTTTACGGATCTTGTCTATATATACTTGTATATCTATCTTTATCTATTTTTTTTGCAAGTTTTTATTATATGTATTATATTAGTTGCGCTTATTGTATTTCGATCTCTTCCATAGGGGATTACAGGAGTGAGCACAGAGCGGTTCTATAATGTCACCCCCCGTGACACAAAGCCGCCTGTATGTAGCGTGTGTACAGTATGTGGCGGTGAGTCCGGCTATGAGACACGGACTGTTGTGTATTTACAAGCTGTCTTTTATGCTGCGCTCCGGTGCTTGTCACATGCATTCATCCGGCCATCTCTGGGGAGGGATCCTGGCAGCATGTTACTGGTACTGTGGTGGAGTTGGCCGGCGTCCAGAGGAGGAGGAGAGCTCAGAGTATATATTACAGATTTGTTGCACTGAGGCGTACACTATACACACATCCTGATTTGGTCCCTAAATGTGACGCCTGAGCTGACACTGAGCACGTAAGATGTGCGCTGAGCAGTATTTGATGGTAACGTGATATATATATATGAGTGGCACCATTTATGAGCAAAAAAACCTGACCTTTTTAACCTTATCTCACACATCCCCATATATATACAGAGAGAGAGAGATTGATTTAAAGGGGATGTGTGAGAAAAGGTTAAAAAGGTCAGTTTTTTGTTTTTTTTTTTGGTCATAAATGGTGCCACTCATGTTCCTGCGGTTTCGGATATTATAGCTCAGCCCACACTTTAAAAAATAATAAAAAAAAAAATAGAAGGAAAATTCAAAAACGGACACACTTTCTCTTTCCATGCATCCCAGTAAATAAAGTGGCGCTGTCATCTCTCCTGACATGACTGCATTAGCATCTGCGTGGCTTCCCCGTGGAAAAACTTTTAACTGCATGCTGTGCAGTTCCTCTATTATTCCTGCTAGAAGATCAATTGCAATAAGGGGGCCTTCACACACCACAGAAAATTCCCCCAGGAAATCGCCACATCAAGACTTTCACCATGTTATCCTATGGCAACCTTATTCTGCAGTGAAAAACATACTTCACACAAGAAAATCAGCAGATTTTACCAGCTAAATATTCCGCAGTGTATGAAAGCACCCTAAAGGTCCAGCTGGGTGTTGCCAGTCGGGGGGAGGGTGGGTGTTCCTGCACAGTCTGACACTATTCAGTCCGTGCTGCTAGCGTCACACTGTGCATTGACACATCCCCCATTGGTAGCACCCAGTCGGACCTTTGTTGCAGACTGCTGGCAATTCGTTCATTATAGTAGGAATAATATAGGAATGGCCTAACATAGTCATAAAAATAGGTGGTCCAGGAGAGTTAATACATGAGGAGTAGTTACTGAAACAGACATTTCGGTAGAGGTGTATAAAGGAGTATTCTCATTTATGGCATATCCACAGAGTCTACTAGGTGTGAGTTCCTCCTCTGGGACCCTCGTCTACCAGGAATGTGGGGGTTCAGTGAAGACCTCTGCTTACTACCTCTATAGTCTGGGACACTGTGATGGGGTGACTGTGACTGCACCCACTTGTCTGTGATTCTCTTCTGCTGGACACTGAGGACTGTCATGGTGTCATATGCTTTGGTATTCCAGTGGGCCAGTCCGACCATGGCTAAGCCCTGCTACTGCCTTAAAGGGGTTCTCTGGGAATGAAGAAAATGAAAGTACATTAATATTACTTTATTATTAGGATAAATAAAATGGCCGCCGTCCTATTAGTACACGCCAAACCTGTCCTAATCGCATAGCAGGACAAGTTATTTCACAACACTGAGCTAAAGAGCTGCCTCATTCTCCTGTCTCTATCCTGAATACAGATGATAAGATCTTCAGCTGAATCTCTGTGGGAATGGAGTTCATGAAGTACAGAGCGGGGGGTGGGGGTAATGGACAGCAGTTCCTGTGTGCAGTCTCCATTACCACAGTCTATCCTCTCTGTACTTCATGTCTCCTCATGAACTCCATTCCTACAGAGATTCAGCTGAAGATCTTATCATATGCACTCAGGATCATAATCCCTGACAAGCAGAGTAGAGATGAGGAAGAGGCCGCTCTTTACCTCAGTGTTGTGAAGTAACTTGTCCTCCTGTGTGATTAGGACAGGTTTTGTGTGTACAAAATTAATGGGGTTGTACTGGCTTTTTTATATTGCTGACTTATGCTCAGGATAGGTCGTGAGTATCAGATTGGTGGGGGTCCGACACCTGGCAACCCTGCTGATCAGCTGTACAGGGAGACGGCGTGCGCAGTGTGCATGTGCCGTCTCTCTTCCTGTCAGCTGCTGCTGTTCCATAGACATACAGCGGAGAGCAGGAATTGAGAAAGGAGAGGGTACATGCACACTGCGCACGCCGTCTCCCGGTACAGCAGATCGGCAGGGGTGCCGGGTGTCAGACCCCCGCTGATCTGATATTGATGACCTATCCTGAGGTAAAGTCATCAACATTAAAAAGTCCGGATAATCCCTTTAACTTCGTTCTCCAGATAAACCGGTAGGCACCTCCAAATGAAAGATGTGCCCACAAGTAGCTGCTTGGAAATGGGCAAACACAATGAAATATTCAGAGACCTTGTAATTAAAGTTGTAGTCTCACCTGATCGGGGCGAGGAAGGATGAAATGTCATCTGCTCACTTTCTTATTTGACACGGTCACGATGGTGTTTTTACAAATCACGGATGGGCGTTTACGGGCTGTCAGGAGTTCAGAGATAAGGGCTACACATCCAGCCATCAGATCAGAGTTCAGTGAGAGACTCTGCAGATAGACTGAATCTTAACTCTGTAGAACAAAAACCGTAAAAATGTTTAAATAAAGACTAAATGAAAAATTGATTTATAGCCCAAAATAAATAAAATGCAATCGTTAAAAAAAAAAAAAATTGCCTCCAAAGGTGTTTACAGCCTTTAAATACCCGCGGCTTACATGTGCATTGTTCCATAGAACGGGTTTGGGTATTTATCGGTATGTCATTTTCTGATATACCACTTATGATAGTTTAGGATTTGCCCTTGAATTATGATGTGAAATGTCAAAAATCCCAACCTGAATATGAAAAACTAGAAAATCTGCAGAAAGACTTCTATCATTGTATGTATGTGTACTGTATGTATGTGCTGTGCGCAGATCTGAATGGAGGTCCTGGAGTTCATGTTGCAGTAATCTTATTACTGAGCTCCTTTTCCCGGAAATATCATTTTCAGCTCTGCTTGTGCAAGAATTGCATCTTTCAACCTAAACTGAATTATAAGGAGGAAATAATAGCGGAGATAATAGGTTTGTGGACGGTGATTTCTTCGGGAGGGTATAGAAAGGGTTATGGATTTGTGCTGCCACGTGCCTGTTATCTCCTCTTATGGCGGCTTACATACAGCTCCAGTGAGCAGAGCTGAAGTGTCCTTCAAGATGCAGACTGTGCTGGAGAAGGTGCTGCAGCCCATAACAAACGCGCAGTCGTATAATCTTCCCCGGAGATATGTGGAACTTGTTCCTACTACATCTAGTAATCCTCAGGAACATGCTGTAAGGGTGCACAACCACTGCAGTCCATGGGGCTGTTCACATGGCGGAATAGACGTGGCCCCATTCACACTGTCATGTGAATGGGCCCTAAAACTGAGCTTGTGCGACCAGCTCAGTGAGACAGACAAAAAATTGGGAAAAGAACAAACAGGAGGTGGCGCTCTACAGAAACATTTTATTGAATAGCTTGGTGGCTATAACTTTTTATTTACATGCAATTAAAAAAGTATTCAGATCCAGGTGCTGGTCTGAAAAGGGAGATTTATTAAAAGGGAGTCTTTCACCTGTTTTTCACCAATATAACTAAGAGCACTGCCCCACAGAAGATTGCAGACACATCCCAGACATACCTGTGTGCACTGTGTGTCTGTATTACATGTCACATCCCAGACATACCTGTGTGCACTGTGTCTGTATTACATGTCACATCCCAGACATACCTGTGTGCACTGTGTGTGTATTACATGTCACATTCCAGACATACCTGTGTGCACTGTGTGTCTGTATTACATATCACATCCCAGACATACCTGTGTGTACTGTGTGTCTGTATTACATGTCACATCCCAGACATACCTGTGTGCACTGTGTGTCTGTATTACATGTCACATCCCAGACATACCTGTGTGCACTGTGTGTATTACATGTCACATCCCAGACATACCTGTGTGCACTGTGTGTGTATTACATGTCACATCCCAGACATACCTGTGTGCACTGTGTGTGTATTACATGTCATATTCCAGACATACCTGTGTGCACTATGTGTGTGTATTACATGTCACATCCCAGACATACCTGTGTGCACTGTGTCTGTATTACATGTCACATCCCAGACATACCTGTGTGCACTGTGTGTCTGTATTACATGTCACATCCCAGACATACCTGTGTGCACTGTGTGTCTGTATTACATGTCATATCCCAGACATACCTGTGTGCACTGTGTGTCTGTATTACATGTCACATCCCAGACATACCTGTGTGCACTGTGTGTGTATTACATGTCACATTCCAGACATACCTGTGTGCACTGTGTGTCTGTATTACATGTCACATCCCAGACATACCTGTGTGCACTGTGTGTCTGTATTACATGTCACATCCCAGACATACCTGTGTGCACTGTGTGTCTGTATTACATGTCACATCCCAGACATACCTGTGTGTACTGTGTGTCTGTATTACATGTCACATCCCAGACATATCTGTGTGCACTGTGTGTGTGTATTACATGTCACATCCCAGACATACCTGTGTGCACTGTGTGTCTGTATTACATGTCACATCCCAAACATACCTGTGTGTCTGTATTTCATGTCACATCCCAGACATACCTGTGTGCACTGTGTGTCTGTATTACATGTCACATCCCAAACATACCTGTGTGCACTGTGTGTCTGTATTACATGTCCAGGAAAAGCACTTTTAGGCCCCATTCACACGTCCGTATTTGTGCACATCTTGGAAAACGGTCAGTTTTTTGCGGATCCATTGTTCTGCAAAAAACTCAGTTTTTCAAGCACATCCGTTCCATTTTTCCGCAAAGGATGTATCCGTATGTCATCCGTTTTGTGCGGCTCCACAGGAGGAATCAAATCTTTTTTTTTTTTTTTTTTCCGCATGCGTATTCCGCATTTTTGGAGGTTCCATAGACTTTTATTGAGCTACAGACTGCAAAATCGGGATAGAAGTAGGACAGGAGGACTTCTTTATGCGGACAGTCGGAACGGACACACTGCATTTTTTCGGGACCCATTGAAATGAATGGATCCGCATCCTATCCGCATAATTGTCTGAAATTGCGGAAACGGATAGGATGCGGATACAAAATACGGACGTGTGAATGGAGCCTTATTCTGCAGGAAAACAGCTCCCAAGTGCCCAGCTCTGCTGCAAACCAGACTGAAGAGGGTAGGGCTGCTTTAGCTGCTCGTATCTTAAAATTGGCAGCAGATAGAAAAATGGTTCTTACCTTCTTTGAAAGATGACATTCCAAGATTTCAAATGATACCAAAATCACAGCATTATATCCAGTATATCAGAAGATATAGCTGTTATAAATTGAGTTGGGAAAGAAAGCTGTTTTTAGTTTCACTTTCAGTTGGGCACTTGGGAGCTGTTTTCCAGCAGAATAAAAGTGCTTTTCCTGGACATGTAATGCTATACAGACACATAGTGCACACAGGTATGTCTGAGATGTGACATGTAATACAGACACACAGTGCACACAGGTATGTCTGGGATGTGACATGTAATACAGACACACAGTGCACACAGGTATGTCTGGGATGTGACATGTAATACACACACAGTGCACACAGGTATGTCTGGGATGTGACATGTAATACACACAGTGCACAGAGGTATGTCTGGGATGTGACATGTAATACAGACACACAGTGCACACAGGTATGTCTGAGATGTGACAGGTATTACAGACACACAGTGCACACAGGTATGTCTGGGATGTGACATGTAATACACACAGTGCACACAGGTATGTCTGGGATGTGACATGTAATACAGACACACATTGCACACAGGTATGTCTGGGATGTGACAGGTAATACAGACACACAGTGCACACAGGTATGTCTGGGGTGTGACATGTAATACAGACACACAGTGCACACAGGTATGTCTGGGATGTGACATGTAATACAGACACACAGTGCACACAGGTATGTCTGGGATGTGACATGTAATACAGACACACAGTGTACACAGGTATGTCTGGGATGTGATATGTAATACAGACACACAGTGCACACAGGTATGTCTGGGATGTGACAGGTAATACAGACACACAGTGCACACAGGTATGTCTGGGATGTGACAGGTATTACAGACACACAGTGCACACAGGTATGTCTGGGATATGACATGTAATACAGACACACAGTGCACACAGATATGTCTGGGATGTGACATGTAATACAGACACACAGTGCACACAGGTATGTCTGGGATGTGACATGTAATACACACACAGTGCACACAGGTATGTCTGGGATGTGACATGTAATACAGACACACAGTGCACACAGGTATGTCTGAGATGTGACATGTAATACACACAGTGCACACAGGTATGTCTGGGATGTGACATGTAATACACACAGTGCACACAGGTATGTCTGGGATGTGACATGTAATACAGACACACACTGCACACAGGTATGTCTGGGATGTGACAGGTAATACAGACACACAGTGCACACAGGTATGTCTGGGATGTGACATGTAATACAGACACACAGTGTACACAGGTATGTCTGGGATGTGATATGTAATACAGACACACAGTGCACACAGGTATGTCTGGGATGTGACAGGTAATACAGACACACAGTGCACACAGGTATGTCTGGGATGTGACAGGTATTACAGACACACAGTGCACACAGGTATGTCTGGGATGTGACATGTAATACACACAGTGCACACAGGTATGTCTGGGATGTGACATGTAATACAGACACACAGTGTACACAGGTATGTCTGGGATGTGATATGTAATACAGACACACAGTGCACACAGGTATGTCTGGGATGTGACAGGTAATACAGACACACAGTGCACACAGGTATGTCTGGGATGTGACAGGTATTACAGACACACAGTGCACACAGGTATGTCTGGGATGTGACATGTAATACACACAGTGCACACAGGTATGTCTGGGATGTGACATGTAATACAGACACACAGTGTACACAGGTATGTCTGGGATGTGATATGTAATACAGACACACAGTGCACACAGGTATGTCTGGGATGTGACATGTAATACAGACACACAGTGCACACAGGTATGTCTGGGATGTGATATGTAATACAGACACACAGTGCACACAGGTATGTCTGGGATGTGACAGGTATTACAGACACACAGTGCACACAGGTATGTCTGGGATATGACATGTAATACAGACACACAGTGCACACAGGTATGTCTGGGATATGACATGTAATACAGACACACAGTGCACACAGGTATGTCTGGGATATGACATGTAATACAGACACACAGTGCACACAGGTATGTCTGGGATGTGACATGTAATACAGACACACAGTGCACACAGGTATGTCTGGGATATGACATGTAATACAGACACACAGTGCACACAGGTATGTCTGGGATATGACATGTAATACAGACACACAGTGCACACAGGTATGTCTGGGATATGACATGTAATACAGACACACAGTGCACACAGGTATGTCTGGGATATGACATGTAATACAGACACACAGTGCACACAGGTATGTCTGGGATATGACATGTAATACAGACACACAGTGCACACAGGTATGTCTGGGATGTGACAGGTAATACAGACACACAGTGCACACAGATATGTCTGGGATGTGTCTGCAATCTTCTGTGGGGCACTGCTGTTAGTTATATAGGTGAAAAATAAGTGAAAGACTCCCTTTAAAAGATACATGCCTTTTTTATTAAATTTGGTGCAGTTTACTCCAAAAGAGTAAAGTTTTAGAGCACAAAAATTTGCTCCAACTTGTGTTTTTTCCCATACTGCATGCGTTTTATAAAGCATTTTTGTGGCATTTTTTTCAAAATAAATGTGGGGATGGCATTTTTTTCCATTTCCTTCTCTATAAGAAAAAATTAGTTTTGATTCAACATGCTGCAAAAAAATACTACTATAAATATATACGCCACCAAATTGAAAAAAAAATGTGTGTATCCTGCATTTCATAATTCCCATAGACATTCAGCGAAGTTCTGGAGCTGCTATTTTTTTTTTCAGCAAAAAAATAAAAACATACTAAATACTACAGGTCAAAAAAACCCCCACAAAAATGAAGAAAAACACCACCGAAAAAATGTGTGAATCCTCCGTTGGGGACAGGGACCACAGGGTAATCCACTATATTGGAGCCTTAGAAAGCCAGTAGAAAGTAACTAAAATACATTTAATGCTCTTCTGAGCCAGAGAGAAAAAAACATGTGCCCCCTTCTCAATTTCTGGAGTAATAACCGAGGAACGGCAGAAAGTATAGTTCTATGAAAATATGCTCCAAAATTGTTATTTCATAGGGAATCCTAAAGCACACAGGAGAGCTTGCTGAACAGGCTGTGCCGGGACTCTACGAGTTGAGTAATAACTTCCCAAAGGAAAAAGTCTGTGAAAAGTTTTTTTTGTTTTTTTTTTTAAATATGTGAGATAATCCGTTACTGTTAATGTTTTCCATTATAGGAGCAGAGCAATAAATCTAGTGCACAGAACTGACCCGAACCAAACAGATCCCATTGACTATATTGGGGAGGGGGGTTTGCATACCTTACTTTTCTCTCCTCTGTTTTTGACGGAGCCTCCAGTGCAGATGTGAACACGCTCTTAGATATTTCCCTTCAACGTGAGCAGTCATAATGAATAAGCATTCCCCTTTCACTCCAATCTACTTTAGATCTGTAGGTCCAGTATCTCATATCCTCTAAATGACAATTATGACATGATTTAGAAATTCTTCCTGGTTTTAAAGTAAAACGTCCTCCGCAGCTATTATCAGAGGAAGCGGTTATCGGGAGCCGGCCCATCTGCTCCACCTCCAGTATTATTATAATGGCCTTTTAAAACGTATTAGGGATGGTTCTGTAAATCTCATTGATGTTCCCCCAGGGGAAGGATGTAAGCGTGGGCTTTTAGGTGGAGGCCACTGTCTGCAGTGGTTCTGATCACAGACTGGATATGTTATCTTTGTCCCTTTCTTAAAGGGGTTCTCCGGGAATTAAGAAAATGAAAATACTTAAATATTACTTTATTATAAATATATTCCAAAATACCTTTCATTAGTTATAAGGCTCCTTTAGTCTAGGGAACAATGATTAGGAGAAACAAAATGGCCGCCGTCCCATTATTATTACAGAGCCAGAGGATGAAATGCTCTTGTATGGATCCTTAAAAAGGTTTTCTGGTTTACATCAACAACCTTTAAAATAATCATTTATGAAGTAATGTATTACATTTTTAATGTATTTCTTATACCTTTATCGTTGCTATCCTCTGTTCTGGGCTGTGGTCACATGACTATGCAGCCCTTTTTTATTTCCTGTGATGTTATGTCCATGGACATGTCAGTGATAGGGGAGTGTCTTATGTAACTAGCTGGGTGGGAGGAGCTATAAACTAGCTGGGCGTGGTTGGGGCGGTGCTGGAGGTGTGGCAGAGGAAGGAGAAGTGCATCATGGGTTTGGTTGGATACAGGAACAGGAAGTGCTGCATACAGGATGGAAAGAATCCAGAGGGACTTATTTTACATGGTGAAAATGGGGTCTGGGGAGTCCAGACTGACAAAGCAAAAGCAGGGGGAAGAGACAAGCAACTAGATGAATATATCTGTTAAAAACCATAGTAGTCTTGGAAAACCCCTTTAAGAACCCTCCATGTGCCTCTGTATAAAAAAAAAATATATATAATACCGCCATGTGCCTGGCATATTTTCCTTTTTTTTTCGATGCAATTCTATTTTGACTTAAAAATGCCGGTGAAAGCTATACTGTAAGTCCTTAGGCTGCATTCACTGCTGTATTGTGTCTTCAGAGCTGTATGTAAGGAGGCTTGCAGGGTAATGATGGGCTTAGTAAGGTTGAGGTGCACATATGAAGTGTGAGCACCATTAGGTGGGAGGATGGTGCCGGGTGAGTTGGCAGTAAATGAAACCAGTGACTCCAAGAATATCAGTGTAATTGCAAGATTTGCGCCAAGTAGATCCATGTACATGTCGGTCTGAGAAAATAAAGGCGTAGTAACCTATAACTGGGACTTCGTCTCCTGTAGACCGCGCTCTGTGCACTTACTGATGCTTACAGAGTCCCCTTATCTCTTTTTATCCCCATACTGGCCAACAGAGGCTGCGCTGTGAACTCCGACAGTCTGTTCCGGAGGAGTTCACCGTATCGGACATAGCCGGACACCACCGTGCACCACCGGATCCCCATTCGGGCAGACAAAAAATGTTCAGTGTACCACTTTTTGCCTGGCTGAAATCCGGCATGTACGCCGGATACAGTGACCAGGTTACAGTGCCAGAGTTCACAACCCACGTGAAACGAAAGTGGTCAAACTAAATTTTATTTTTTTGCCCTGTCCTTTGATATACTGCACTACCCAGCCTACAGAATTTGAATTGCACATACTGTATTACATCTGACCCCTTCATCTCATTTTATTGAACTCTGAAATAAGCATAGGCAGATCTTTACCTCAGTGTTCTGAAGTAACTTGTCCTCCTGTGTGATTAGGACAGTGTTTGTGTGGACTAATAGGACGGCGGCCATTTTATTTCTCCTTATTATTGCTCCCCAGACACGGGGAGCTTCGCAGGGCCACGGAATGGACATACGGATGCAACAGCAAATGGTGTTCTGTCCACATCTTTTGCGGTCCCATTGAAATTAATTGTTCTGCATCCAATCCGTAAAAAACGTGGACCGAAACTACAGGTGCGTGAGGCCTTAAGCTGAGTGACGCTCCCTATATGCTCAGTACTGGCGGTCTGGCTTGGCGAGCCGGTCCTCTAGTTTTTCTTTCCCTGTGTGTACTGCGTCTTAGGAGAAGGCTTAGTCCAGAGAGCCGTCCGCATGCCGCTATTGATTGTATTAAAAGCTCAGGAACCTTTTTCGAGGCAGATAGGGAAATTCTTGCAGCCGCTATCGATGTGTTGTGGTGTCTGACATTAGCAGCAGAGATTGGGTTCGCAGAGAACTCTGCAGGCGGCGACTGGGAGGGAAATCGCAAAATGCTGGGTAATTGCTGTATTAATCATGTTTGTCAAGTTGTCAGGAATCCCGGCGTTGTAAAAGTTTCTGGCGGACTGGATTTAACAAAGACCCAATCATTTCGTATCCGTTAGGTTTCCTCTTTGTGATGGAAATAGCCGCGTTCCCTGCTCCGCAGCTTTCTGTTAGTTTGCAAATCACCGGATGTTTGGGAATATTACAGATTAGAGCATCTATTCTTTGAACTGTGCTTTGGCTATTCCTCTGTTAATCCTCCTAGAATTGTATGAATACTTTGACAACCTGCAATCACCATTCCTTTTTTTTGGAATGTTCTCCTTCAGCTCATTCAGCATATGCACTGAACATATCCATAGGGCCCCAGTCACTTAAAGGGATTGTCCAGGATCTTTATTTTAAATCCTTCTCCCTCAGCCAGCAGGACCTGTGAAGAGAAACCTACGTTTATCTCAGGTCTGGCTCCACTGCATCCAGTGACTGGCCTCAGTGGTGATGTGTCTCCAAGCAGTATGTCACTGGTGGGTCAGGTGCCACTTGGGGATACATCATCACTGAAGCCTGTCATTGACTGCAATGGCTCATGTGATCCGTCCATGCGGATATTGATAGATGGGGACTGGAAGTGCAGCGCTCTCATCCCGGAAGCGTGGAGCAGGTAAGTATGTCTCTCTTCACAGTTTCCACTAGTTTAGGGGGGTTCTTTCTCGGCATGGTCTGACAAATTCTTGGCTGCATTAACTGTGATGCGGCTTAACATTGAAACCAATGGGAGATGGCTTCAGTGCAGATGCCCCACAGTTTTTGGCACAGAATCCGCGCTGATACCCATGCCAAAAATATGACGTGAACATACCTTAAAGGGGTTGTCTTACTTCAGCAAATAACATTTATCATGTAGAGAACGTTAATACCAGGCACTTACTAATGTATTGTGATTGTCCATATTGCTTCCTTTGCTGGCTGGATTCATTTTTCCATCATGTTTTACACTGCTCGTTTCCATGGTTACGACCACCCTGCAATCCATCGACGGTGTTCATGCATGCCCACTATAGGAAAAAGCCCCGGCCTCTCTGGTGACCAAAACATGGGAGCCCAAATAGGCTGGTGCTTTTTTCTCTAGTGTGCAAGCATGGCCACTGCTGATGGACTGCAGGGTAGTCGTAACCATGGAAACGAGCAGTGTAAAGTATGATGAAAAAATGAATCCAGCCAGCAGAGGAAGCAATATGGACAATCATAATACATTTGTAAGTGCCTTTTATTAACTTCCTCTACATAATAAATTATATTTGCTGAAGTGAGACAACCCTTTTAAATGTTTCAGTTGGCAAAACTAGCAGCCCCCTAATAATCAGTTTAATGTGCACACAGTCTGCTGCTTAATCTCTTTAAAGGGCATTGTCAGCAGGTCAACCCCATAAAAACAGCCTTAAAGGGGTTGTCTGAGTTATTTTTTTTTCTTTATATGTTTCTAACTTGTCAGGTATAACAACTTTCCCATATACTTTGTGTTTCTAAAGCTGCTGGTTTCTCTGAGTTGACTGAGGGTCACATGACCTGTGATGTCATCTTATCTCTGCTCTGTGATGTTCACAAGACTCAGAGTTCAGATAAGAGTCTGTACAGGAGACGTCACTGGCCACGCCCCCTTTCTTTGCCGGGCTGCTATCTGCTCTCTCCCTGGATTCCTTCAGATAAAACATTAACCCCTTCAGCCAGAACACACTGAGAGCTCAAGGCTTTACAACAAACAGTAGCTGCAGCAGTGAGAGGAGACAAATGCTGGGCAAGGAGCTATAGAGGAATTGTATTGTACAAGAACAGGTAGGGAGAAATTCCTGTATGTATTAGCAGTGTCATTGTACAGCTGGGACTTGTAGTCCTACACATACAATGTGCTGCTGAGTATTCCAGCAGACATGACATGTCACTCAGCACTTGTATTCATTGTCTTTGCAGAGGGGGGGAGGGGCTGAGATTGTTGTTATTGCATGTAAACAAAGACCAGAAGAGAACCAGGGAAATTAGGAAATATGGATTTTTTTTTTTGCCTAAAACTTGCTTAACTTAGTTATTTATTGCTGCCCATCAGATTTACAGTGCTATATTTTTTTTTCATAACTCGGACAACCCCTTTAATGCCTGGTAGGGCTGACCCTGCTGATGAAAAACACATCTTCCCCCAATCCATTGCAGCATTTAGGAGAAATAAGGATTCTTTAAAATATGCAAATTAGGGCTGAGGTGCACCAAGAGGGAGCCCTACCAGACATTATGGCTACTTTAATATGATTGATCCTGCTGACAGATGGCTTTTAAAGGGGTTGTCCCACAAAAAATATTCTACATTTTTTAAACCAGCCCCTGGATCTGAATATGAATATTACTGCATGTAATTAAAGATTTGGTATAGCCGCTGAGCTATTCACTGAAATTATCCGTATAGCGCCACCTGCTGTTTGCTCTTTTTCTAATTTCTCTGTCCTGCTCACTGAGGTGGAAGCACATGCTCAATGCCATCCTTCAACTGCTACCAGCTGCAGCAGAAAGGGCACCCCCTCTGAGAAAGAACAAGCACCCTAAGCTACCAGTTTGAAATAAATCTAGCAGAGCAATTGCAGCAATGAATGAGGAGATCTCTGGATCCATGTGAGGTACAGGGCTGGTTCTAGCTTTGTTGGAAAGAGATTGTCATGTTTTATATATTGTCTGGTTTTCATTTCTTGCATTAATCATGGGATAACCCCTTTAAGGACCTTCTTTCCTACTGCTGAAGGGTCACATTGTGAGGGGTGCACTTTGAGTCTCACTTAATTTTTGAATTTTTAAGATTGTACATATAATCTGCCCTTTCATATATATGTGGATGCACCTCTCTTTCGGTGTGCTACTCTTCACCATTACAGCGCCACCTTGTGGCTAAATTATCATGAAGGCTTTTTTTCAGTTTTTTTTTTTTTTTTTTTTACAGTATGCAGCATTTATCCCGTTCCTGACGCGTTTTCTGGCGTTTTCTTCTTTTCTTCCTGATAGTGACAGAGTGCCATAGATTAGCGGAGCAGGCGGTTTTTCTCCGGTGAGTGAAGGCTTTCTATGAAGGAGACCTGCTGGTTTACATATCACCGTATTCTCCCTTTAGATCTCGCCTCTCTCCGGAGCTGCATTGTATTTCAGACTCGCAGTTATCAAGGCCCGCTGAGACTTTATCTGGATCCCCATGGGAACTCCTACCAGTTCTTACCGTCATTCTCCTCTGCTATTGAAAAGCGGCATTTTCAGACTGACACGGCTCTTATCGCCTGGATAAAAAAACCGCCAATGTGCTGGATTTCACATATCCGGACGTCATCAGGCTGCAGATTATTAAAAGGGGGATGATTTTCCTTTTCTAGAGTCCTGCGCTGTAGGATGTGAAATGTCAGCGACTTATAGCTATCTGACCTTCTTTTTCTGGATTGCTCGGGCTGTATTTTATCGGCACGCCCCCATAGATTGCCGGGAAATAGGCTTTTTTAATTATAAGAAATAAATGAGAAATAACCATTTCTTTCTGTGTCCTTCCACAGTTCAGTGCACTTGACTAGAGTGGACCTATAGGGCTGTTCATCCTGGGCCTCCTGTTTCATGAACAGGTTGCATTTATTCTCGATGTATATAGAGGGGACAGGAGAGATGTCACATGGTATAACATTTCGTGTTTTGCCATTCAGGGTTTATGGGAAATTAGATTACATTAAAATTCTTGTGCTGAGGACAAAGCATAGCGTTTCTTACATTACACCCTCATGTTACTTGTGAGTGTCGTGACCCGAACTCGTAGTATTATAGACCCCTGCAATGCCATGATGTTCCAGTGAGAAATTCGTCGTCGTAAACACTTGACAACTGGTATTTGCAGTTTAAACGGCTGGGGATTGGCTTCAAGCAACGCGACTAAGGCTGGGTTCACATCATGTTTTTGGCCTGTGTTTTGTATGCGTTGGGGGGGGGGAGGCGGATGGAGGATGCAAAAGTGCAGTTTACTACGTTTTTTTTTTTTCTTCCTAAGTATGAGAACTCTACTGTGAAGGATGCCACTGTTTGCAATCTGTCTAAGACATCTGTTTAGCGTATATGTTTTTAACGTGGTGTGAACCCACCCTGCGCTGTATGTTGTCAGGTGCAGCTAGGGGACAATATCACTGAAATACCGCATTGTACAGGGCACCGTATATCATCTCTCATTGTGCCTACAGCTCCCAGCAAGTTGCATAAACTTTGTACTTGGAGTTAAAGGGGTTATCCAGCAAAAAAATATTGATGACCTATCGCCGATCAGATGTTAGAAGAGGCTGGGAGCTCAGTGGGTGCCGCAGCCTCTTCCTAGGCTATGTGACATCACCGTGCATAGGTCATGTGGACTTGTTGCAGCTCAGCCCCATTGAAGTGAATGGGGCAGAGCTGCAATACCAAGGACAGCCACTGTACAATGTACGGCGCTGTGCTTGTAAAACTGTTGGGAGCCTGCATTGCTCACCAGAGCTCTAGAGAGTGCAGCAGCTCCTGGAAACAGCTGATCGGCGGGGGTGCCGGAACTTGGACCCCCACCGATGTGATAATTATAACCTATCCTGGGGATATGTCATCTTTATATATTACCTTTAAGAGTGTGTGTCCTATCTTAAGAATGGGGCCCTAATGTGAACAGGGAACTGACTGCTGTCTACGCTCCATTCATTGCTGTGGGACTTCTATAAATAGTTGAGCAAATGTGCTCGGCTGTTTTTGGAATTGCCATAACAGTGAATGGAGGGTGATCGTTCATACATGACTTGCTCTCCATTTACTTCAAGGCCCCGTTCCCAGAGGTGAGACCCGCATATAACAGACATTTATGGTATATCCTATAATAGGTCATAAATATCCCGGATGGGACAACCCCTTTAATTTTTTTTTTTCCCTAACACACTTTGCCTGCTGCTGAAACTTAAATTATACCAGACAAAACTTTTTAAGGAGTTGTCCCATTGCAAGAACCTATGCGGATAGGGGATCGCTGGGAGTGCTGGAGCCCCTGCTGATCACGGGAATGGGAGCCTGTGTTCCCCCATTTGAATGGAGCAGAGAACATGTATGTGCACTTCCACTCCACTCAGCTCTTCGGGGCTGCCGGAGATGACTGAGCTCTTGTACTTGGCTATCTCTGGTAGTCCCATAGAGTTGAACGGATTGGTGGACACACATACGTCTCTGCCTCTCTGTTCAAGCAGAGGAACGAGGGTCTGTGTTCTCATGATCAGTGGGGGGCCGAGTGGCTGGACCACTGCTGACCAGACATTTATTCACAGGACAGGGGATACGTTCTTGAAATGTGGGGACACTATTAAAGAAGAACTCCCGACAAAAATTTTATTCCATGTCCTGCTAGAAATGTACATGATGTAATCTGTAGTGAATGTCATTTTCTTACCAGTGTCTGAATTTTTGACTTATATCGTCCTGAAGTTTCTTATCTGTGTCATGTGACCAGCAATTAGACCCACCAACTGACACATAGACTTATGTGTGGACAGGAAGTCTAATTCTCTATGTATTCCTATGAGACTGAAAGTGAGGCTCCCATAGGAATGAATAGAGCAGTTACTGGCTTTCTGTCCTGGGTCAGTTGGAGGTCAGAGAGTTGGTCACATGACCCAGCTACAATAAGAAGAGAGGTTTTTACTCACAGAAACAGTCACTGATAAGAAAATGACAATCACTATAGATTATATCATGCACCTTTCTAACAGGTCAGAGAATAAAAATTTTTGCGGGAGTTCTTCTTTAAGAAAGATAAATTACATATCTTGCTACAGAGTAACGTGACCCCAGTTCTTGAGCTCAAAGGTCCCTTTGGCACATGGGAAGACACAAGAATTATAAATGGCAGAAGGTATGTGGGGGCAACACACTTCACATTGGTGCCCAGGAGCCCTGGTTCCATTTCTATCTTCCATCACCTTCCTGTATACAGCTCATTCATATCCTCCTGAAACAGTGCCGGCCTTACAGACTTGACCCACTACCGGGAGAAGCCCTTCACAGATGTGAGGACTCTCCAGCGCCTCTGTCTTGCAGTGAAGTGACTCCTTTTATAGTAGAAGAGGGCCGAGCACTCAGGATTTCAGCAGACATGTGAGTAATTCGTGAGAGTTATTACACCCTCCTTGCCGGTTCTTCTGCATACAGTAGCCAGCGCTTTCACATGGAGATGCTGGGCTCTGGCCAAGGTGGACAGCAGGGACCTTGCAGAGCTAATGACAGTGCCCTGTCTCATGACCTCTTTTGGTTCCATGGGTCTCCTCAGACTTCCTAAGAGATTTGGCTTTTAGTTACAGCCATAGCCCATACACACACTAGGTCTCTACCTCAACTAGATCACCAAGCCGTAGCCTCTCGTATCCTCTGGCCTCCACAGCATACAAAATACAACTCCTAAAAAGACAGATTCTTAATTGATGGAAGAGCACAAAGCTGTAAAAAATGCTTATGCGTTTCAGGCTACACCAGCCCTTTTACACCGTCTAGTGTAGCCTGAAACGCGTAAGCAATTTTTACAGCTTTGTACTCTACTATCAGTAAAGGATCCGGTTTTATGACTTTATGCAGTTCTGGATTTTGTATATTATAGCCCATAAGTAGATTTGGCAACCATTACTATCTTGAGTCCCTGTCGTAATATTCCCTATTCTAATGTATTTGATTTATGTAGGAGGTGTGTTGCTCAGTGCAGCATGAAGACACAATGACCCTGATTTATCAAGAGGGGACAATTTGACATTTGTCTACTTGTGTAAAGATAATGGTCTGGGAGCCAAATTTATGAAAGTGGCGCACAGCACATGTTAAATATAGCACAGGCCAACTATCAGACTAAGGCCTCATTCACACGTCCGTGATAAGATGGTCAGTGAAAATTTATGTTAATTATCCGTAATTGGTCCGTGTGGCTATTTTTTGCTTTCACAGTACACAGTGGAAAATTAATTTTCATAGCATCTCCTCTTACTGGTCCGTGAAACACGAATAAAACACGGCTGGCACGAATAAAACACGGCTGCCAATGCACGGGCTGCCGCAACGGATTCAGACTCTTTCAACTTGAATGGGTGTATGATCCGTCCGCACCGCAAAAAAATAGAACAAGTTCTATTTTTTTGTGGTGTTGCGGCACGGACAGAAACCCCATAGAAGCAGAAGTAGTGCTTCCGTGCCTCCATTCCGCACCACAGCTCCATATTGTGGACTCGCTGTTTACTATGACACAGGTGTGAATGCTGCCCCTACAGCTCTATAGCTAGACCCACCACTGCCCATTTTGAGACCTTCTGGTCACTCGCAATAGAGATATCATATCTGTGTGGCTGTCCCGCCAATTATACAACATGTCCCATTCTTCTCCATGTTTCTATTGATGGGATTTAGAAAAATGCGGAATGCACATGGAAGGCATCTGTATTTTGTGTATCCGTTGTTTGAGGGACGAGATGGGGATGTGGCTGTGTGCATGAAGCCTAAGGCCCCTTTCCACACGAGCGTGACGGATTGGCTCCGGATGCGTTCTGGAAAACTCGCACCATTTTGCAAGCAAGTTCAGTCAGTTTTGTCTGCGATTGCGTTCAGTTGTTCAGCTTTTTCCGCGCGGGTGGAATGCGCTTTGATGCGTTTTTAACGCGCGTGATAAAAAACTGCATGTTTACAAACAGCATCTCCTAGCAACCATCAGTGAAAAACGCACTGCATCCGCACTTCAGGATGAAATGTGTTTTTCACTAAAGCCCCATTCACTTCTATGGGACCAGGGCTGCGTGAAAAACGGAAAATATAGAACATGCTGAGGTTTTCACGCAATGCAGAACTGATGCGTGAAAAAAACGCTCATGTACACAGACCTATTGAAATGAATGGGTCAGGATTCAATGCGGGTGCTATGTGTTCACGTTACGCATTCATTGCACCCATGTGGAAAACTCGCTCGTGTGAAAGGGGCCTAAATGATGTAAAATTTGCATCTTTAGGCAGAGGTACAGGCCCTCCTACTGATTGGTTTGGGTGTCAGTTTCCACTGTATGTCTAGCTTTATATTCATGGGAAAGGAAGCTCACAATGAGCAATTTAAAGTGGTTATGGTGGTCCTCAGGATAGGTCATCAATATCTGATCAGTGGGGGTTCGACACCTCCACCGATCAGCTGTTTGAAGAGAAGGGGGGTGCTCCATGCTAGAACCGTTTTCTCTTCATTACACTATGCGTCGTCTCCCTTGCAGCGGTGGCGCAGTGTAATTAAAAGTACACACGCCCTTCAAGTGAATGGAAGGAGTACTTGTAATTAAAACCGACGAGACTTCTGAGACGACGGGCAGTGTAATGTGGAGGAAGCAGCGCTCGCATGGAGCTCCGCCTCCTCTTCAAACATCTGGGGTGTCGGACCCCCGCCGATCAGATATTGATGACCTATCCTGAGGATAGGCCATCAATATATATAGTCTGCACAACCCCTTTAAGCTATGAATTGGGTGAGTACATTTCCATGGCAGCCTAGTCTAACCCAGTAGCTTCACGGTGTTCCCGTATAGGCGTTATATGGTAGAGCTCTGCTCTCAGGATTTTTTCTACATTCATGTATTTGTGAAATATGTATTAGAAGAAAAGTGAAACTATGGAGAGGTTTTTTTTTTTTTAATGTATTTGCATGTGATAACCTGTAGGTGTCACTGTTGATGCTCTTGTCTGTGAAGTACGGCACATTTGTAAGGTATTTATTGGGATCGGAGGGCAGATAGCAGAACGTTTAATTCTCTTATATTATATAAGTATTTTTAATATTTTTAAAAAGTGTTACCCCATTTCATGTGCTGCCTAGTATTTGCAGAAGTAAAGCATGTCAATGATCTCACAGTGAAGTAATCACAGCCATTACGACTTGGGGCCCACTCCTCAATTATACTGATCCGCACACAAATACTGAGATTAGGGCATATACAACTATATTCACACATACAGTTTTTGTTTTAGCCAAACTTAGGAGGGGCTACCAATGAGAGGTGCGTATCTGTCTGTCGATTATGTCTATTCTAACTTATGGATCTACTTCTGTATATATGAATCCGGCCTTCAGACATCACCTGACCTGAGAATCTCCTGCTGGTGGCGCTGTGACCTGGAACACGAGATGGTACATTACGTTCAGCCTCCAGGATACACACACGCTATTTGCTCTCATTATTCTCTGTTACCATGCAGATGAATATTAACTATCAGTTTTTCCACAGTTTTAGTTTATTTTCCCACACATAGACAGGCGTGTGTATGTATGTTCACGTACACGTGTGAATATCAGCATCAAACAGATAACTCTGTCTTGTATTTTAGACACATACACTAACCTACCAGAGGAACCCCGATTGCCCGAAGGAAACCTAGGAGAACATATAACCTCCATGCAAATATTGTCCTTGGTTGGATTTAGACTCGAGACCCCAGTGATGCAAGGCAACAGTTCTGACCACTGAGCCACCTATTGCCTATAAATAAAAATATATATATATATATACACACACACACACCATATTTTTCGCCCTAGAAGGTGCACCTACTCTTGAGACGCACCTAGGTTTTAGAGGAGGAAAAAAATATTTTTTATTAGACATCAGATCCCAATCAGATCCTCAATGTGAATATGACCCCCAATCAGACATAAGATCAGACCCTCAATGTGAATAAGACCTCCCCTCATTCAGACCTCAGATAGGACCTCCAATCAGACCTCAGATCAGACCCCTATGTTGACATCAGACTTCAGAGCCGGCAAAAAAAAATAAATCAATGTTGCTGCCACTTCTGAGTTCATCCTGGTCTTCCTGCTGTGCTGTGACCGGACGTCGCACAGCGTGAGGTCACAGAGCGCCGATGTCCTTACACTGTGCATAGATCGCAGCACAGCTTGCGCAGCCTTGCAGGAGGAGATTAAGAAGCGGTGAGTACAGAGCCAGCACAAGGAAATTCACCGCTCCCTGGTCCTGCTGTACTAATGAGCACTTCCATAAGCGGTCATTAGTATTCACCACATTGACATTTTCCCTCACTTTTTTGGGGGAAAAAAAGGCGTCTTATAGGGTGAAAAATACGTTGTGTGTGTATATATATAAACTCAATAAATAAATATGTGTGTGTGGTAAAGCAGTCATCCACAGGAAATATTCTTCAAACCAGCACTTGAATTTGAATACGTATGTAAGTGCATATACTTAAAGGGGTTGTCACTTCAGCAAATGGCATTTGGGAAGGGGGGGATTTATAATTTTAGGTGTATTTGAGGTCAGTTTTTATTTTGGAGTTGCTGTGTGCACTTGCATCAAATTTATGAAATTGGCACATAGTAATAATAAATCTGGAGCAAGTGTGATGTGGTTCAAAGTATGCCTGGGGGACGCCTGGTGTGGAGTTGCAACTTTTTATAAAGTTGTAAAAGATAAATGAGGCATTAAAGGGGGTTATTCAATCCTAACACCCCCCCCCCACCCCACGGGCCGGGCCCCCACGCTGAATATACTTTCCCAGATCGCCGCTCTTGATCCCTGCACCGCTTCTGCTTCTCTCTGCGCGCGGATGAAAACATCCGGTGTTGGGGTGGCAGCCAATGACAGGCGGGGACGGGGACGAGCCTCTCTAGCATTGTAGGTGACGCTAGGGAGGCTCATACCGGTCACCGCCTGACATTGGCTGCTCCCCCCCCGACACTGGATGTTTTCATCCGTGCACGGGGAGAACCTGCAGCAGTGGTACAGGGACCCAGATAAGTATATTCAGCATGGGGGGCCTGGCATATGGGGGGGGACTGCTTTTTTTTGGAATTGGATAACCCCTTTAAAGTGATCTCCACAGCAGACTTTGTCTAAATCCCACTCCATTTTTGAAAGTGACACGGGCTGGTGCAGGAGGCCAAAAATCGCAAAATTGTGTGCGGCAAAAGATGCAACAATTTTTACGACAAAATACCTCTGTAACACATATGATAAACGTTCCCCTTAATGTATATGTGAATTTATAGGTTCAGTAAGAAATATTGGTGCAGATGGCAGTATGAATAGATGTGAGGAGTTAAGCGGGAGGTTTTCTTTGCTGTGTATACGGTACATTTGTTGGTAGCGGCCTCCGCTGTACGGTATGTTCTCTAGTCTTCAGTCGCTCTTTAATATATTTGATGTTGAACATATAAGCGTCTCAGCTTTGTACCAGTACAGACCCCGGGGGCCTCGCTATAGTGGGGCTGCGATTAATAATGAACTATCTTTGAATCTGCTCCTTCCCTGGTTGAGCTGAGATCTTATCTCTGGGTAAAATGGCTGTGAGGCTTTTGTATATATTTCATATTACAAACGGGCTTTGAAGCGCGTCTGCAGTTCCTCATAGCGAATGTTTGTATTTCCTAATTAATTCAAGTTAATTTTTCCCTTGGTGCTTGTATATTTGAACACTGCTCAGTGCCAAGATAAGGGATCCTGTATGTTTGTACAATAGGTGGTAAATGCAGTGTTTGACAGGCATCGCTCGCCTCTCCTCTGTCCCCGTCGTCCCAAGTGAGACTGATCTTTATTCAGAGATGCTGTACAGTCTCATGTATTATTCACATTTTACTCTATAAAGAAGTTTTCCCATTTACAAACATTATTGTAATGATTTAGATTTTTTTTATACCTGTAAATGGCATAGAAATTAAAGGGGTATTCCAGTTTGCATCAACACCCCTTAAAATTGTCATTTATGAAGGTAGCTGTCATTTTGTAATGTATTTCTTTTTACCTTTAATGCTGCTATCTTCCGTTTTGGGCTGTGGTCACATGACTATGTTCTTGCAGCTCTTTCTTATTGCCTGTGTGGTTCTGTCCATGGGCGGGGCAGTGATAGGGGAGTGTCTGTGTAACTTGCCTGGTGGGAGGAGCTACAAACTAGTTGGACGGTGCTGGAGTTGTGGTAGAAAAGGAGCAATGCATCATGGGTTTGGTTGGATATAGCAACAGGAAGATTACCTACAGGATGGAAAGAAATCAGAGGGACTTGTCTACACGATGAAAATGGGTCAGGAGAGTCCACATTGGGGGGAAAAAAGCATGGAGAAGATGTACATGAGGTAAGCATCTACATGAGCATATCTGGTAAAAAACATAGTATTACCTGAAAACCCCTTTAAGGTTATTTTTTATATCCTGTGTGAAGTATTATTATGCAGTGCTCCTCGAGTTATGACCATTGAAACTTGAAAATATTATAACTTGAGACCGTACTCAAGGGAAACTAAAATCTAGTTCCAAAGACCCTAAAATGTCACCCCAACATAAGAAAAAAAATTGTGATTAAAAATAATTAGATAAATAATACAGATAAGTCAAGTCCTTATATAAGCATATAAGCTACTGTATAATTCACTTTCTATGGTGAGGACAGGAGCTTCTTCAGGAGGATCATGTATGGTACCAAGTGTTCCAGGAAGGTGGAGTCGTCCTCTTATCTCCCGGATAACAAGGTTGAACTTGATGGACGTGTCTTTTTTTTTCAGCCTATGTAAGACTGTAACGAAAGGATCCAACTACACCATACTTACCAATGTTTCAGTTGGTAAAATGGGGGCATATAGGCCCTGCCCCTGGGAACACCCAGAACCCTCCCTGGAACACCCACTTAATGGCACATGCACACAACCGTATGTATTTTTCGTTCCCGCAAAAAACGTTTCCACAAAAAGTATGGATGACGACCGTGTGCATTCCGTATTTTGCAGAACAGAACAGCTGGCCCCTAATAGAACAGGACATGTTCTATATTTTGCGGAACAGAAGTACGGAAACAGAATGCGCATGGATTATCTACTTTTTTTGTGGACCCGTTGAAATGAATGGTTCTGCTTATGGTTCGCAAAAAAAACCAAAAACGTAACGGACATGGAAAAAAAAATAAGTTTGCGTGCATGAGCCCTAAGGGTGAGGTTTGCGTTAGCCCTGCCGAGACTAATTTGCTAGGACTGTCTTGAAAAATCAGGGAAAGTCTCTTCAAATTTGAGACAGTTGCGAGATATGCTACACCGATCCTTATGTTCCCCGATATCTATCAGCGAGAGTTGGGATACTCCCATACACATTAGATGATCCGCTGGTCATCATACATCTATTGTGACCAGTAACGAGCTATCATACTGATCTGTGGTATCAAAATGTTTAGATGTGGTCTCGTTCTTGAATATTTAGACCCAGGCTACTCAGCAAACAAAATCTGTCCAAAGTTACACAAATACAATTTATACAATTGTGTAAAACTACACTACTTTTTTGAGGTGCAGACCGTCGGATGCGGATCGCGGTCCCCATTCAAGTGAATGGTTGATGCCCGTGCATTGCGGACCGCACATTATTACTAAAATATTCCGGCAGGCTGGAACTTTCTGCCAGAGTTCATTATATCTGGCACTGCCGGAAAGGTTCTGAGCACCGCCAGGCCCCATTGACTATAATGGTGCCTGGAGAGGATCTGACTTGTTTCCGACATTAGTGCCGGGATTTCGCAGACAAAAAACGGTCCTTGCGGCGTTTTTTTTTGACTGGCTGATCCCGCCACTAAACAAGCCAGACCCCAGCCGCCTGTTGGAGCAGCCTGCCAGAAGGTTTTAACGCTAGTGTGAAACTAACCTTAGTTTTCTCTAATTGGAGCTCGTCATGAACCCCTGAATCATCGCCCAATTTTTCCAACCACCATCCTTTTAATCTCGGATCTCTTTAGACGCGCCAATAAAATAAACCTACTATTACAGCCAGCCGCCTCTGTTCCATTAAGATACAGCACTGTCATTTCTTTCTTCCTCGGCACTGTTGAATCGTGGGAGCGAGACTTGGGTGACGGCCAAAATAATTTCCCAAACGGCAACAGAAGCGTCAGTACAAAAAGGAGATAATATCTCATCCGTGCATTAGATCCCTGGCGATAGTTAGCATTGTTACAAGACTGCCCGTTTCTTAAGCAGCCACTTCTGTTTTTCGGAAAGACCGAACGGATATCCAGCTAATTTTATACTCACAAGTAGCTTCTTGGAAATGGGCAGACGCAATGAAATATTTAGGGACCTTGTAATTAAAGTTGTAATCTCACCTGATCGGGCGAGGAAGGATGAAATGTCATCTGCTCACTTTCTCATCTGACGCGAGGTCATCGTGATGCTTTTACAAATCACGGCCGGTGCCCGTGCTGGTAGCGGTAGCCTGGCACGTAATCAGAAACCATATTTAAACGCAAATTACTTCCGTTTTCCAATGTGGTTTTTAACCAAGCGACTGGTACAAAGTGAAACACAATCCACATGTTTCACTTGTAGAAGACGCCCCAAGCTGACCGCTCAAGTCCGCGTGATGCTGTGTGTCCAGGCGACCTTACCTTGTGGTACTGGTAGAATTTTGATCATTTGCAAAAAAAAAAGTGCCCATCCTTATTTTTAGTTCGTGCTTATCCAGATGGCACTGCGATGTGCATTGAACCTGTAGGAAGGCCCATAGAGTCCCTGCAGGTACATATTCTAGAGCCATAGACTCTAGTGAGCAGGGCTGTGGAGTCGGAGTCGGTCACCATTTTATTGGAGTCGGAGTCGGTATAAAATGGACCGACTCCGACTCCTAAAATATATAATGAATTAGTACATTTAGTTCAGTGCTGAATATATTTTTATAAGAATTTGTGAAAATGATGAAATGTCCTATAAATGTCTGTTCTATTCCTGATCTAAGGATTTAGGCTTTTAGTTGAGATGACTGTGTGCTGCCCTTTATGTCCAGTGCATGTTCTCTCTGATGCTTTATGTTTCCTCTGAGCTCATGTTTGGAGAGGTTAGCTGCTCTCATGGCTTCTATCTGCTGATGTAAAACACCTCGGGCCTTATGTATGAAAACTGTCTAGGTGTAGAAGTTTCTTTGTTGCCCATAGCAACCAATCAGAGCTCCTCTTTCATTTCATATAGTGCTCTGGAGAAATGAAAGGGGAGCTCTGATTGGTTGCTATGGGCTACAAAAAAAGTCTTAGACCTAGACAGTTTTCATACATCAGGCCCAGAGGCGTAGCTACTGGGGGGGAGGGGGGGCAGGGGAGGCGATGCTCTGGGCCCAATACCTCTGGGGGGCCCAGCAGGGATGGCCTTAGTACAATCAGGTGAATACAAGAGAGCGCTTCCATTATGGAGTCTGATGGGGGCACATTAAGCCGATCTGAGGTCTGATGGGGGCACATTCTGATGATCTGAGGTCTGATGGGGGCACATTCTGCTGATCTGAGGTCTGATGGGGGTACATTCTGCAGATCTGAGGTCTGATGGGGGAACATTCTGCTGATCTGAGGTCTGATGGGGGCACATTAAGCCGATCTGAGGTCTGATGGGGGCACATTAAGCCGATCTGAGGTCTGATGGGGGCACATTAAGCCGATCTGAGGTCTGATGGGGGCACATTAAGCCTATCTGAGGTCTGATGGGGGCACATTAAGCCTATCTGAGGTCTGATGGGGGCAGATTAAGCCGATCTGAGGTCTGATGGGGGAACATTCTGCTGATCTGAGGTCTGATGGGGGCACATTAAGCCTATCTGAGGTCTGATGGGGGCAGATTAAGCCGATCTGAGGTCTGATGGGGGAACATTCTGCTGATCTGAGGTCTGATGGGGGCACAATACGCTGATCTGAGGTCTTATGGGGGCACATTAAGCCTATCTGAGGTCTGATGGGGGCAGATTAAGCCGATCTGAGGTCTGATGGGGGAACATTCTGCTGATCTGAGGTCTGATGGGGGCACATTCTATTGCTCTGAGGTCTGATGGGGGCACATTCTGCTGATCTGAGGTCTGATGGGGGCACATTCTGCTGATCTGAGGTCTGATGGGGGCACAATACGCTGATCTGAGGTCTGATGGGGGCACAATACGCTGATCTGAGGTCTGATGGGGGCACATTAAGCCGATCTGAGGTCTGATGGGGGCAAGGGACTGTTAGTTTAGTGATGTAAAAGCTGGGGACAGATTTCCTTTAACATAGGAGTCCCCTTTTTTACTCCTATTAATCCTATATTTTACTGCATTATGTGGTAGAGTATTTAGAGTAGGGTATGTAGAAAGTCTATTGTACTGTACTTAACAGCATAGATAATCTAGCAGTTTATACAGTCATCTTTCTAATACAGTATTATAACCACAACTAGTAGTATGTGCCTGTGAAGTTGGAAACGTGCGTTTGGGAAGCCAATAAGTGGGGGGCCCACTCAAGTATGTTTCGCCCCCCCATGTGCTGAACCTCTAGCTATGCCTTTGATTAGGCCCTTAGTGAGCTGTACCCAGAGAAGCCTGATAGATTACAAACTGTTTTTGTCATGACTTACTCGGGGCTTTGGCTTACCGACTCCACAGCCCTGCTAGTGAGGTACCGTTATCTCTGTACTATGGCATTTGATGGAGCATGCCACCATTTAAAAAAAAAAAATCGAGCGTGTTGGTCCCATGTACATATGTGCCCGCATTGCTGAGAAAAATGATATTTTAATATATGCAAATGAACCTCTAGGAGCAACGGGGGTGTTGCCGTTACTCCTAGAGGTTCCACTCTCTCTGCATCTGCCACCCCCCTGCACTTTTTGATTGACAGGGCAAGACAGTGCAAACATCATCACATCTACATGTATTTACAGAGATGGAGCAGTGGTGGGCCACAAGGACCATGAACTACGTTTTACGGCTATTTTCCAGATGGCCACTGCAAAAAAGTATACTTTGCGGTAAACTTTTTTTCACTGTAGGGCCCTATAGTGTACATCTACATAGTGTAGCATACTTCGGAGGTATACATTGGGAAATCTTTGGTGGTGGTTGAAATAGTTTGCATACCTTCAAGGATAATCTTTCTTAATATGTTTATTATGTATTGTCTATACCTGTTTACCTGGTGTTCATAACTGATATACCTGTCCACTGAATCTCTCCCTTTGTGACAACCTTAAAGGGGTATTCCAGTTTTGCAATTTTCAGCATTAATTGACTGGAAACAATGCATTGTCACTTACTAAGTCCAGCTCCACATATATCAATTGTGTCCGACCAGGTATTTTAAGCTTGGAATCGGACCCAGCACTTCAGTACACAGATTTGGTGTATGTACAATGATAGCGGTGGACAAAAAAGTGTTTTTCTGTCCGAAGATATTTGGCATCCCTCATCACAAATGATGTACCAGATGTATGTGCACAATCCTATAGAAAACTATGGGATCAGTTCTGGCTTCACGCAGGAGGGAACTGAACCACATAGCCGGACAAATGTGTAGGGGGCCTAATAGTGACTATTTATCTGTAATGCCCATTTTCCTGCATTCTATTGTGGTCAAATGACATTCTTCACTGTGTTGGTTCCTTATCCCAATGACATCACTACATGTGATGCATGTTGGTTTCCTATCCTTATGACATCACTACATCTGAGACGTGTTGGTTCCCTATCCTGGTGATATCACTACATGTGAGATGTGTTGGTTCCCTATCCTGGTGATATCACTACATCTGAGGTGTGGCAAGGCTTGATAGGGTCTACCCTGTTGACACATCATCAGTGATCTTGCCTCTGAGATCAATGTTCTGTTCACTCTCCTGGACCCCGCCCAGTAGATGTGATGTCAGAAGTGATGTGTCTTAGGGTGGGGTTTTTCCAGCAGGTCTTCAAGCAGGCTTGAATCTGTGATATTCGAGCTGGGAGGACGAAAGGCAGAGACCGGGTGCTCCAGACTCTACCTGTGACTCTTGTGTCAGGATGTAAACACAGGGCACGGGTCCCAGATCGTAATCGCTCAGAACTTCATCATGTGTACATGACTGTGATTTGGGTCCGCATCCGAGCCGAATTTTTTTCTGGTTGCATGCGGAACTATTCACTTCAATGGGGCGCAAAAGATGCGGACACCACTCCATGGGCTGTCTGCATCTGCACGTCCGTTCCGTATTGTGGAGAAGGATATGACTGCTCTATTGAGGGCCAGACGTTCCGTTCCGCAAAATGCAGAACGCACTTGGCCAGCATCCGTGTTTTGCAGAGCTGCAGTTTGCAGACCCCAAGATGGACATGGTCTTGTGCATGAGGCCTTATGTAATGCAGTAAGGTTAAAGTCTGGTGTCATTTTTTTTTTTTTTTTTGTGTAACTGAAAAACCACTTGAATAGAATGAAATGTTTCTAGGCAGTAAGGGGGGAGGGGTCATTTAATAACTTGAAATTGCCTATATTAGGCGCATTTCAGGCACAGAGCAGCGCCATCCAATGGATAAATTATCACAGTGAAGAGAGAGAAATGTTTGGAATGAAGGAATATTCCACGTGCCTTATCCGTTATATTTTCAGAGTCCGTACTATTTGTGGCTATTACGTATGTGACACAAGTGACAAGTGCCATGTGGGTAACGCTCGTTCCCGATAATGAGCGATTGTAATATACTTAATAAGACCTGCATTTTAATTTCTTAGCATTAAACTAAGATTATCTTTCGAGCGACCCAGCTGAGAAGCCTCCACAAAGAGCCTTTTGTTCCTGAACTTTTCAACTCTTGCTTAAAGCCAATATCAATAGTAAATACATACAAGGAAGACTTTGTAATTAGCTTTACATATCGAGCACCAAAGTCCGGCTCTGGCACACGGCAGGTGGCGAGGCACTTCAGGAGGCATCAGCTGTGTCAGTCCATTTGCCTGCTTATCAGATCCGTTAGAGTGAGTTCACACATAGCAGGCGGCAGCTGCGCTGACTTGCGGTTTTATTTGCAAATCGTGGTGGTTTTCAAACTTAGCAGACAGATAGCAGTTAAAGCGGTTGTGCTGTGATTTATATTGATGACCTATTGTCAGGTAGGTCATCAGTATCTGATTGGCGGGGATCTGACACCCGGGACCCCCACTGATCAGCTGCTTGAAGAGGAGGGGGTGCTCCATGCCAGTGCTGCTTCCTCTTCATTACACTGCACTTTGTCTCGGCAGTACTCGCTCCCTTTACTTGAATGGAGCGAGTACTTGTAATTACACTACGTCACCGATCCACAGGAGACGATGTGTAGTGTAATGACCAGGAAGGCACGCTCACATGGAGTGCTGCCTTCTCGTCAAACAGCTGATCAGCAGGGGGCCCGGGTGTCAGACCCCCGAATATCAGATATTGATGACCTATACTGAGTATAGCATTACATCCCTTTTTAATGCACAAAACAACACTGCCATTAACAATCAATATGTAAATCATGTCGATTTGTTGTAAAAATTTATCTCGTCCTAGTTTTCTGCCACAGCATGGCCACTATGGGGGTATTTATCATTCCCCCCATGCAAGGGCTAAAAACCTTCATAAACCTTGTCATAAGGTCATAAACCTTGTTTAGGCGCAAATGGCGTTTCTACACCGCCCTTGACACTTTCTCGAGAAGGGGGCATGGTGAGGAGGGGGCAGGGCCAGCGGCCCCGGCATATTTATCTTCTTTTAGCCCTGAGCTAGAGTAGATTTCACTGTAGAAGCGCGGACTGCCGGAGGATGCACCTAATTATTATTTATTAGGGACATCCTACGGTAGCACAGGGGAGATCATAGATCAGGTCGGTGATCAATCCTCCCATGTGTGTCTATGTGTCCTGTGGGTGTTTCCACACTATGAGGTAGATTTATCCAAACTGGCGTAATGTAGAACTGGCTTAGTTGCCCATAGCAACCAATCAGATCCCACTTTTCATTTTTCAGAACTCCTTTGAAAATGAAAGGTGGAACCTGATTGGTTGCTATGGGCAATTAAACCAGTTCTACTTTTCTCAATTTAAACCCATGTTTTGATTTTTTTTTTCCTTTGTAAAAAAAAAAACACAATGAAATTCATGCGGGTTTACAAGAATTTTCTTGGGGTTGCCTTTTTTTTAGCCTTTTTTTTTTCCTATGGAGAAGTCTATGGGTAGACACCTGAAAAAATCTTCACACCCAGAGAAGTCAATTTCGGCACAGAAATAAAATGCGGGAGAAAACTGCATGCAGTCCGCGACATGGGCAGATAGCCTTAGGGTGCATTCACACGACCGTAAGTGTTTTGCGGACCGCACATGGCCAGCGCTATATAGAGAATGCCTGTTCTTGTCTGTGGCTGCAGACAAGAATAGGACATGCTTTGTCTTTTTTCCGGCGCCACGGAACAACGGATGCGGGCAGCACAAGGTGTGCTGTCCGCATCTTTTGCGGCCCCATTGAAATGAATGGGTCCGCACCCGTTCTGCAAAATTGGACCTTTAGGGTGGCATTACTGATGATTGGTGACAAATCATGGTGTGCTCCATCTAAGGGCTCATGCACATGACCGTATGTTTGGTTCACATCGGATCCGCATTTTTTGCTGTCCACAACCGTATGTCCATTTTGCAGCCCAGCAAAAAGACAGAATGCGTCCTATTCTTATTTTTTTGGGGGGACAAGGATAGAACATTTCTACAAGAGTTTGAAAAAAAAAAAGTGCCATGTACATGGCCGGAATCTGTGTTTTGCAGATCCGCAATTTCTGGACTGCAAAACAGATACAGTTGGGTGCATGAGCCCTAATGCTGTATTATGCAGGTGTATTGCCCTAGGAGCAATACTCACCCCTGAGACAGAGATGCTGTGTATGCAAAGAGGGTTACTGGCTCCTAAAATTTGTATTATGTTCAGTATTGGCAATCCGTTTGGTAACCACATGGACACAGTCTAGATTTGTGCTGCTGCAATGTTTATTGATTACCTAAACTGATGCATTGTAACAAGCCAGCAGCTGCGAGAGGAAGAGGAGGGTATTCAGCTTCTGGAGTGAGCAATCTATGTTTCTGTTCACTGACAGCAAACAGAAATCGTGATAGGGTGAAGAATTTAATCTTGGTGTAAGAAAATGGCATAACCTATGTGTATAAAATGGTTAAAGATCAGAAAAATGTTCAGCGTGACAGACGTGAGAATCTAGAGGACATCTGGATGGCGGCCGGCATGTACTCACAGCAGCAGAGCAGCGCTCGTATGTCGTCTGGTGATACAGAAATGATTATTTTGCTCTTGTATGATCTAGAAGTGACGGTGGCTGTATGATTGTACTAAAAGACTTCAGTTTCATGTCTGTCCCTGCCGCACTGCAGTTGTAGTCAATGTCATTTCTAATAACTTGACTGTTGCATTTCTGATGATTGGTGACAATTCATGACATGCCCCAGCTCATGTATTATGCAGGTATTTTAGCCCCGGGGCAGTACTCACCCCTTATACGGAGATCCTGTGTTAAAGAGGGTTGCCGTTCCCCCCAAAATAATGTTGCATTAAGGACTAAAAATCAAGGCTGTGGAGTCGGTAAGCCAAAGCCCCGACTCCGACTCCTCAATTCCCCTGACTCCAACTCCGACTCCCAATCCAACCACGACTCCCTCATACATGGCGCATGTTTAAGTGATAACTTTACACAAACTTTGCATAAATCAATAGTACAGATATGTCATGACAAAAAGAGTTTGTAATATATGTTTTACTAGATATCTTTACTCTGAACTTTCAGTATCAGGCTTCTCTGGGTACAGCTCACTAAGGGCCTGATGTATGAAAACTGTCTAGGTCTAAGACTTTCTTTGTTGCCCATAGCAACCAATCAGAGCTCCTCTTTCATTTCTCCAGAGCGCTATATGAAATGAAAGGGGAGCTCTGATTGGTTTCTATGGGCAACAAAGAAACTTCTACACCTAGACAGTTTTCGTACATAAGGCCCTAGGTGTTTTGCATCAGCAGCATATAGAAGCCATGAGAGCAGATAACCTCTCCAAACATGAGCTCAGAGAAAAAGCAAACTAAAACATAAAGCATACAGAAAGAACATGCACTGGACAAGTGATTTATGCACAGTTTATTGAAAGTTTAGTACTGTATTTAGAAAATGTCTTCTTTTAATTGTCCCTTTATGTTGAAAGCTAATCTTTAATCCTGTTTTCTCTAGCAGATCTGAGATGTATGTAAAACGTGTGGGGCCGGAGCGCTGCTCCGGCTCCTCACGTGTACCTGCGGCAGCACGGATCCGGCGGCACCATTCACCCGCCGGACCCGTGCTGCCGCTAATGTGAAAGTGGCCTTAGTCCCATCATTCTTCACTGCTCTCAGCCAATCGGATAACAGTCTTTCTGGTCTACAGGTTACCATAGAAACCTGTGTGCAGTTAGAGACCTGCTGAACTGTCTATAGTTCATGACTAAAGTAAAACCTACTGACCACTGTATTTAGAAAATGTCTTCTTTTAACTGTCCCTTTATGATGAAAGCTAATCTTTGTAACTAGTGAGAAAACCCATTTAATCCTGTTTTCTCTAGTAGATCTGAGATGAGTGCAGCCATTCCTTCCCAGTTCTTTTTTCCTCTGATCTGTAGCAGAGGAGTTTCACTTCTGAGCATCTACATGAAGGGCACCACACAGCCATCTCAACTGAAAGCCTAGATCCTTAGTTTAGGAATAGAACAGACATTTCTAGGACATTTCATCATGTTCCCAAATTCTTCTGAAAATATAATCAGCACATACTGCATTGAACTAAATATACCAAATTATTATATATTTTAGGAATCGGAGTCGGTCCATTTTATACCGACTCCGACTCCACCAAAATGGTCTCCGACTCCACAGCCCTGCTACAAATTGGGAAAAAGGAATGTTCAGCACTGTTCAGGCAATTTGGGTCACCCATTTTCCCCCCTAGCTGCAGCCCTGTACTGCAGAAGAGTATTATAGTATTAAATGAACTGGAAATTTGGGGCATTAATTTAAAATAAATTAAAAATTGTGGTGATATATTAGGGATGTAAAAACCTACTGGTCACCCCGTCTTTATTCTATAATGAAATACCTTTTTTTTTGTAAACTGGGATAAAAGGGTACAGATGTCTAAGCAACCAAAACTCTGACATACACAACAACATATAAGACTGTGTAGGGACACATCCCTTTGACAAAGGGAATGGCAACACCCACTCAATTGATTCAAACATTTCCAGGAGGAATAACAGGAACTGTACAATGCAAGGTTTTAAGTAGCAAAGTTTCTGAATTGTTATTTCATAGGGAATACAAAGAGTTACCATATTTTTGCTCTATAAGACACACCTACGTTTTAGTGGAGAAAAATAAGAAAAAATATTTTTAATCAGACAAAAAATAAATAAAACAAACTCTCTGGCTCCGGGTGGCGCTGCTATTACAGCACTGGTCCTCCTTATGCGCTGTACTGCGACCTGACATGGCATAGCGTCAGGTCACAGTGTGCACTCACATGCACTACTTACTGACACTGTACGCTGTCAGGACACAACACAGCGCGGCACCCAGAAGAAGACCAGGGAGCGGTGAGTAATACCAGCACCAGCAGTGTTACACTCACTACACCTACTGTTCTAATGAGCCCTTCCAATGGAAGAGCTCATTAGTATTCACTTTATAAGACACATTGCTATTTCTTTCCCAGGTGTGGTGGTAGGAGAAAGAAGTGTGTCTTATAAAATGAAAAATACGGTGCCTGTCATCATTTTTTATTTTTTTTAAATCCAATGCTTTGTTTTGTTTCTATTGGGCTCCAGCACATTATTTTATTTTTCAGTTGTTCTCCTGCTACAGCCTCTGCTCCATTTTGTTGTACAATACATAAATCTGCCGTAAAGTTGCAGGGGGAGAAGGAGCCCTCACCTCTCCTCAGTGGGCATTGCCTTCTCCCTCGCTGTGACCCTCTCCGATCAATGTGGACCACTTTACAGCGATGCAGAAGACATTCTGTTCTCGTGAGATTTACCTAGTGTCCCAAGATCAACCAGTGTAATCAATGTCGGCTTCGGATAGACTCATGGCCAATCTTACAAGAGTTTTGTGAGATCAACATGTCTTCTGCATCACTGTGAAACGTGCATTGATTGGAAAGCAGCATAGTGAGGGAGAGGGCAACGCCCACTGAGAAGTGATGAGGTCTCCTACTCCCTGTACCTCTAATGCAGATTTACGTATTGGGGCCAAAACGGAACAGGGATTGGTTGAAGAAAAAAAGAGCGCTGGAATCTGCAGACCAACGGGAACAACAAAAAGTATTAGATTTCAAATGAAAAAAATGTTGACAGGTCCTCTTTAAATAGGCAGGAGAACTGACGGGATCTCTTAGATATCACTAGGAGCAGTGTTTTGATAGCATGCTGGCGATCAGTCTATGCTGGAGACTATCAAAAGAAAAGGGGTTAATTTATTTTCGCTGTGTTTTCCTGCTCCAACACTGGAAATTGGCAGAAGGATAAAAGGATTCCATTGTGGGAAAATAAGTCCAGTTGTTTCCTAGGATACAGGAACAGTATTCTCAGCTTTGGAAATCACCAGCATTCACTGATGCCTTAAGTTGTAGAAACTTCAAAGAGTCAAAGCTATTTATTTTATGAGAGTCTTAATTAGCCCCTGCCCTAGGTGGACAGGTCAGGCCTCAAATTCCCTAATATGCCATTCTTATCAGAATAGCTCCTGTTTAGAAGCTGAATTCACCTGGAACTGCTGGAGAATTACCTGTTTTTGCAATAGGAACTTGTCAGCAGAACACTGCATTTTAGGCTACTTCCACACTAGCGTTAGTACGGATCCGGCGGGTCCCTTCACCCGCCGGATCCGTACTGAGTAATACAACCTTGTGGATCCGTAATTCCGGATCCGGTTGTATTAGCGTTTAAACGGTTCCGGAATAACCTCTATTGAAAGTCAATGGAGGACGGATCCGTTTACAAGTGTGTCCACACCAAACGGATCCGTCCCTATTGACTTGCATTGGGGGTCATTCCGGATCCGTTTAGGTGCGGATAACTAGTACGGAGAGCAAACCGCAACATGTTGCGGTTTGTTCTCCGGTCTGAAGACTGAACGGAATGCTTTCAGGAGCATTCCGTTGTCTTCAGTTCAGTTTTGTCCCCATTGACAATGAATGGGGACAAAACGGAAGCGTTTTATTCCGGTATTGAGCCCCTATGACGGAGCTCAATACCGGAATTCCATAACGCTAATGTGAAAGTAGCCTTACAGTCTTTTCGTTTTTGTTTTAACATCAATTTGACAATTTAAGAATAAATAGGCTTAAACAGGCTAAGTGATAAAAGTATTTCATGATTAATCACCTGGTCTACACAAGACAATATGGTGGAGAATTCCTGACGCCATGTCGTAGCACAAGGCTGACATGCCATGGTGATACAAGAAAAAATTACCTACAGCATCCTACCTAGATGATGTTCTCAGTGGCGTTCCAGTCTGAGATAATCACTCAGAATGCAGACTTCTCAGCACAATGGGGTGTTTGTATATGTTATCTGACTATCCCTAAGGCCTCTTTCACACTAGCGGCAGCACGGATCCGGCACCTAAAGGGTGCCGACGGATCCGTACTGCCGCTGATACATGTGTGGAGCCGGAGCAGCGCTCCGGCCCCACACATGTTAACACACACATGGGAACAAGACACATACATACATACATACATACATACTCACATACTCCAGGGACGCCGGCAGAACGTCTTCACGCGCCTCCTGCGCGCAGTGATGACGATTCCAGCAGAGGGCGCTGTGGGGAAACGTCATAGCTGCGTGCAGGAGGCGCGTGAAGACATGCTGCCGGCGTCCCTGGAGTATGTGAGTATGTATGTGTGTATGTATGTATGTATGTATGTATGTATCTATGTATGTAGCCGGATCCGGAATGACCCCCCATTGCAAATCAATGGAGGACAGATCCGGATTACTGGTGTGTCCACACCAAACGGATCCATCCCCATTGACTTGCATTGGGGGTCATTCCGGATCCGTCTTGGTGCGGATGCCTGGACCGTGTTCTCCGGTCTGAAGACGGAACGGAATGCTTTCAGGAGCATTCCGTTGTCTTCAGTTCAGTTTTGTCCCCATTGACAATGAATGGGGACAAAACTGAAGCATTTTTTTCCGGTATTGAGCCCCTATAACGGAACTCAATACAGGAATTTAAAAACGCTAGTGTGAAAGTAGCCTTACTCACTACATTACAAGGAATATCATTACAAAGAATATACAAGGTAATACAATAATTAAAGAGGACAGAACCAATCAGTACTTAATTATGTAAAATACACTCACGATACAAGTTTTTATCCCTTGTGTGTGTTCGAAGTCTATGGAAAGGGGAGGGGTAGGACAAGGAGTGAGCTCCTGGAGGGAGACAGAAGCAGAGACACACAGATCCGCTGCTGCTGGCTCTAGTGAGATTTCTATTTCACACCAGTGCTGGATGGGCTACACATGGGCTACACTGCTTATTACTGCAGTATGTCCTCAACGCTTCTTCTTCTTGAAATAAAGAAGAGGAGATCCTGTTCCCTTATGTGTACTGTGTATGGGAGACATCTCCTCTCAAGAAAATCCAACAAATAGAGAGAGAGCCTGCAAAGGGAAAGAAATACTGATAAATGAAAAATACAAGTGATATCATTAGACTGTAAATTTCTGGACCGGTTAGTCCTGTTAAACAGAAGGACTGAGAACGTCGGTATGGAAGCAAATGTAAATTTATGTTAAAGGTGGCTAATTTAATCGGATCCTGCTTCCAGAACGCTGCTATCCCCAATGTAATTAAGGACCTGGTTAATAAATCATCTTCTCAATTAGATTTAATGTTGTCTTTCATGCCATGTAAACTTTATTATTCTGATAATGCCTCGCTAGGGCTTCTTCACAGCTTAATTTTCTCACCATAGCTGGTCATTTAGTTGAGTGATACATCGTCTATCGGCTACATCATCACAGGTCGCTTTCGACTGCAGGCTTATTTGTCCTGTATTTGTAGAGCATGACCCCTTCTTCCAGAATACATACAAGTACAGACCAAAAGTTTGGACACACCTTCTCATTCAAAGAGTTTTCTGTATTTTCATGACTATGAAAATTGTAGATTTACACTGAAGGCGTCAAAACTATGAATTAACACATGTGGAATTATATACTTAACAAAAAAGTGTGAAACAACTGAAAATATGTCTTATATTCTAGGTTCTTCATAGTAGCCACCTTTTGCTTTGATTACTGCTTTGCACACTCTTGGCATTCTCTTGATGAACTTCAAGAGGTAGTCACCTGAAATGGTATTCCAACAGTCTTGAAGGAGTTCCCAGAGATGCTGTTGGCCCTTTTGCCTTCACTCTGCGGTCCAGCTCACCCCAAACCATCTCGATTGGGTTCAGGTCCGGTGACTGTGGAGGCCAGGTCATCTGGTGTAGCACCCCATCACTCTACTTCTTGGTCAAATAGCCCTTACACAGCCTGGAGGTGTGTTTGGGGTCATTGTCCTGATGATAAATAAATGATGGTCCAACTAAACGCAAACCAGATGGAATAGCATGCCGCTGCAAGATGCTGTGGTAGCCATGCTGGTTCAGTATGCCTTCAATTTTGAATAAATCCCCAACAGTGTCACCAGCAAAGCACCCCCACACCATCACACCTCCTCCTCCATGCTTCACGGTGGGAACCAGGCATGTAGAGTCCATCCGTTCACCTTTTCTGCGTCGCACAAAGACACGGTGGTTGGAACCAAAGATCTCAAATTTGGACTCATCAGACCAAAGCACAGATTTCCACTGGTCTAATGTCCATTCCTTGTGTTCTTTAGCCCAAACAAGTCTCTTCTGCTTGTTGCCTTCCTTAGCAGTGGTTTCCTAGCAGCTATTTTACCATGAAGGCCTGCTGCACACAGTCTCCTCCTAATAGTTGTTGTAGAGATGTGTCTGCTGCTAGACCTCTGTGTGGCATTGACCTGTTCTCTAATCTGAGCTGCTGTTAACCTGCGATTTCTGAGGCTGGTGACTCGGATGAACTTATCCTCCGCAGCAGAGGTGACTCTTGGTCTTCCTTTCCTGGGGCGGTCCTCATGTGAGGCAGTTTCTTTGTAGTGCTTGATGGTTTTTGTGACTGCACTTGGGGACACTTTCAAAGTTTTCCCAATTTTTCGGACTGACTGACCTTCATTTCTTAAAGTAATGATGACCACTCGTTTTTCTTTACTTAACTGCTTTTTTTCTTGCCATAATACAAATTCTAACAGTCTATTCAGTAGGACTATCAGCTGTATATCCACCTGACTTCTGCCCAACACAACTCATGGTCCCAACCCCATTTATAAGGCAAGAAATCCACTTATTAAACCTGACAGGGCACATCTGTGAAGTGAAAACCATTTCAGGTGACTACCTCTTGAAGCTCATCAAGAGAATGCCAAGCGTGTGCAAAGCAGTAATCAAAGCAAATGATGGCTACTTTGAAGAACCTAGAATATAAGACATATTTTCAGTTGTTTCACACTTTTTTGTTAAGTATATAATTCCACATGTGTTTATTCATAGTTTTGATGCCTTCAGTGTGAATCTACAATTTTCATGGTCATGAAAATACAGAAAACTCTTTGAATGAGAAGGTGTGGCCAAACTTTTGGTCTGTACTGTATGTGTTGTCAATTATCATGTTCTTTCTTAGACCTCTTTCGCATGTCAGTAAAAGTGGACATGTGCTGTCTATGTTCTCCACAGTATCCATTGATTTTAATGTGTAAACATATAAACCGTCAAACAGTGCAAAAACAAACGAGACTATCATTACTTTGCATGAGGAGTAAACATGGCCATTAAAGTAGGTATGTGAAAACCACTTACTGAACATGGACTCATGTTTTGTCTGTGGTTTTCACTGACCATTGGTAGGAGATGTTCTTGAAATTCCTTTTTCAGCCTAGCAGTACACATGGAAAACATACAGAAGGCAAAAGCGGACACACAGACCAACGATGGACCCTTCCATGGTCACCTTCATGGATGAAATGCTAACCGTTGTGTCACAGACATCATCACGGAAGCCTAATTTTCATGAATGCTTTACTCATTAAAGGGGTTGTTCCCAAAAAAATATTCTACAGTTTTCAAACTAGCATCTGGATCTGAATATTTTTGAAATTGGATATAATTAAACATTTAGTGTAGCCCCTGAGTTATTCAGTTAATATCTGTATATCGCCACCTACTGTTTGTTATTTTCCTTTTTTTTCTGTCCACCTCTCTGAGGCGGTCACACATGCTCAGTTCCATCCTTCAACTGCGACAGTTACAGAACACGCCCCTTGATCTGTGATAAGGAGAAAGATGCAGCAGAAAGGGCAGGTCCCCTGATCAGCCAGCTGGAAATAAATATAGCAGAGCAACTGAAGCTCTAAATGAGGAGTATTCTGATTCCTTGTGAGGAAGAAAGAGATTGCCATGTACTATATGTATGATTTTATTTGCGTTAATCATGGAATAACACTTTGAAATGAGTATAGGATTTATCTTTTTTAAAGATTTTCCACCCATTTGGTGGTTTGTTTCCTTTTAAATTTTTATTGGTGCTGTAATGGCGTCAATGTTAGTTGTCACCCCACTGTCCTAGAAATAGGAATAACTAAAGGAAGCTCGAGTCTGTATATTTATTTCATTCTTCTTAGGTGGAAGGAGGGATAATTTTTAAAGGGGTTGCCTGGGCTTTAAAGGGGCTTTCTCTGAATTAAATATTGATGTCCTACAGTATCTTCAGGATATCATCAATATCTGATTGTGAAAGGGGGTGGTGAGCTGACCGCCAGCACCCCCTACTGTTCAGCTGCTTCTTCTCAGTCACATAGACTTTGAGCAACTCATTTCCATTCGAATGAATGGGAGTGAACCTCATTACCAAGTACAGTCGCTATACAATGGACATCGCTGTGATTTACCGGGATCTGCACTCTTACCGATCAGATATTGATGACCCTTTCTTACCGATCAGATATTGATGACCCTTTCTGACAATAGGTTATAAATATTGAAGTTCAGGAAACGTGACATTCATTGGTCTGGTGGTCCAGATGTAGCTGTGCCCCATAGAAGTGAATGGGGCTGAGTGCGTTACCAAGCACAGCCACTATACAATGCCCGGCGCTGTGCTTGGTGAGCGGGGAGATGGTGCGTCGCTCACAGGAGTGCCGGTGCCTTCTCAAACAGCTGATCGGCAGGGGTCTCAGATGTGGGACCCCTAACGATCAGATACTGATAAGCTAACGGTGCTGACATGACAATCGTAGATGTAAAAACCTGCTTCTGTTTTTTTTAATAGAAAATGGACCAAATGCATGTCAGCACATAGGGCAGACTCCATACCGATAGCGCGCCGTGGTTTGCTGTGTAGTACCTCTTGGTAATGTGTTCTGAAACATATTTTAGGACAGTCTCGTAGCATTTCCCACTTCTACGTTATAGGCAATAACACGGTTCAGTCCATTTCTATTAAAAAAAAAAAAAAAGTATATGTGACAGCTTCATTCTATTGTATACCCGGGGTGACTGCTGATATCTCTATGGTTTCCAACAATAGTGGCTCACATAGATTTATTGGTGTCTAAAATTGGATGGAGACCTGGCTTGACCTCTATCTGCTTCCAGAGATTGATACCTGAGCTGTTCTCAACGCTCTGTTTCCAAGAAATAAACCTTCCATTTGTGACCGAGCCGAACATACGCGGCTTGTGCTATTCTCCGAGGACAATGTCAGCTCCACTACTAGGTGTACACGCTTCCCACATATTAGTGCTGTAATATTTCCCGTGTGACTGCAGGCGGTATTGCCATAGTGAAGGTCTTATGCAGTATATAGATCTTATTCTGCTGGTCATCATTCATTTAATGGCTTCTGTTCCGTCGTGCGTGTGACTGAAGCCCAGCAGCTGTCCTCATTTATATAACCCAGTAATGGAGGCCCAGGGATTGTCACCTCTATGCATCATACTCTCAATAAGAAGCACGGGAGGGATCAGTGCCAGGAGGGGTCATCTGGAATTGTATGGATGAAGTGCCATATGTACAGAGTGCTATAGGTATTATTAAGAGAGTATATACATTGACCACAGGTACAGGGCTCATGTGTTCATTTACATCTATGTCTGGATGAGGACGGAATACATATTGGAGGGCGTTGTGTGCGCCGGTCTTAATTTGTCCTGTACTGGTGTGAGATGGGCCATAATTATTAAGAGGCGCCAGTGGAGCCGCACTTGTGCCGGAACTGAAATCCACTACAGATTTCTCCAGCCCACGACCTATCCGCTTTTTGGAAAAGTGGCAAGAGGGTCAGAAAAAGTTGCACTGGTGACAAAATTTTTGACTTTCTTATGCCTTAAAAATTCTCCCTCGTTTTCTTTTGCTGTTTGGTGGAGAGGAGGGGGGGGGGTGTAGACGCAGTTAGGCCACATCCACATGTAGAGAAAATGCTGCAGATTTTCTTCCGGAATTGTAGCCACAGTGTATTACAGTAGCAGCAAAGTCGATGAGATTTAAAGCATGCGGATTTTATCATGGATTTGCAGCAGAATTCGCTGCAGATTTTCTTCTGTTTCGTATGGATTTATCCTTAAAGGGGTATTCCCATCACATACAATGAGGGTATATTACTAGGATATGTCCCCATTGTCTGGTAGGTGTGGGTCCCACCTCTGAGACCCACACCTACAAAGAGAACGGAGTGGGGAGAGCTGTGGCTGGACGACCCCAAGTTTCCTGCTCCCCACGGCTCCCATACAAGTGAATGGGAGCGCACTGCACATGCACGGGCCCTGCTCCCATTCATTTCTATGGGGCCAACGGAAATAGCCAAGCCAGCACTGGACTATTTTCAGCGGCCCCATTAAATGAATGGAGGGCGGCTGCGCATTGCGCCCTCCATTTATTTCCCTGGCTCCGTTCTTGTTGTAGGTGCGGATCCTGTCAGACAATGGGGGCATATCCTAGCAATATACCCCCTTTAGTAACCATACCAAAATATTTTTTAAAAATTCTCCTTTTGCCCAGAGGGAGGGCGCTTATCTCACCTTAAAGGTTATACTTACCTGACCCACACTATTCTGGAGCTCTATGGTTGTCTGATGGCAGTTCCTCCTCCCTGGCGGCCTTTTCCCATCACAAGTGTCGGTTGTCATAAACCACTACTTGGGCTGTAGGCTCAGACTTATTTTATATGCGCAGGATCCCACGTGCCTTGTGGCGCTCCCTACAGCCAGATTGGGGAGACCTGGCAGGCTGCAGCTGGCCCATGCAAAGAGGCTGAGGAAGACCAACGGGTGAGTGAGTGGAGTAGCACCCATGCCCACATAGGAGAGCGGGCAGGGGCTCCCAATATAACAGATTATTGTCCTTAACATTTCTTCTACCCTTCTATTTCCATGAAGAACTGTACCCTGCATACTAACTAGCGTGTAGTTCTGTAAGGTAGGGTAAGCAGCAGCGATTCTACTTTTGGAAAGCCTACAGGTATGTCCATTGTTTCCACTGCTCATGTAGTATTAACATATTCTGCAGGGGTGTACAGAAATTGTCATCTCATCATCCCTGGTCCCCAGTGGAGCTCATTTAAGCCCCTATTGCATAATAATCAGGCCAATTATCACAGGAACGCTCCTACCTGATAATTATCTCCTATTATGGAGCAGTCAATCAGCCGATGAACGGGTAAACGCTTGTTGGTCGCTGATGGGCCTCATTCATTGGGATAAAAGATCCCCGATTATTGGAAGCACATCTCCCTGTGTAATCATCTATAGAAGAGAATGAGAGAGACGCGGCTGCGGTATCCACCATTCCTCCCGCATTCACATCAGTGCATATGAGCGCTGCTGGATTTTTTACCACCCACTTCGCTCCCACTGCCTGTACATCGGGCAGCGTAATACCACCCTTGGTAAATTCCATATGCCAACTAACATGCCGCCTCCTTGCCAATATTGCCCTCGGTCAGATTGAAGCCCGGGACCTGTATTACTAGCTTCATGTGAACGGAAAGCCGATGCCATATCTAAAAACAGAGTTAACTACTTCTATTCTGTCCTGCTCTGACATTTATACACTAGCAACGCTCTCAAGTGTTTTCGTTGCCATACCTACACCCCACCCTCCCCGATCATACGTGTGCTCTGCTGGTACACATATGTTCTGCTCCCTCTACCGTCTGCCGCTGGTCTCTTGTGCTTTATGGATCTCGGTGGATCTCAGCTAATTGACAGCTTTCCACATTTACAAGGTGATCCTGGTCGGTCCCTGTGGGTTTCAGTAGTAAGTGTAATTGGATTTCAGTCCCTTAGTGAGGACTCTACTGAACTTTGAGTAAACCACCAAGGAGTCATGTGTTACTGTATCATCCATGGTTACTGTGCTGTGAGTGCTGGCAGACTTTCCTGTACAGCGATTCAATAGATTTCATATAGTAAGAGCTCTGCCAAACCTTCCTGATGGGGTGTTTGAATATGGACTAGTTGGTTAAAGGCCGTTTCTCCCAATAAAAAAAAAAAGTTCTTCCACATAATACAGTATGTATGACCCTAAAGCGCCACATTCTCTTCTCCCATAGGGCTGCCTTCCCCCTGACAACTTAGGCAGATGGCCTCCAGCAGACTATTATCCTCTAGTATTTGCTCTGCGCTTATGTATTGTAGGAACAGATGTGCATCTGTTACCAGTGTCTGTCAGGTTACTTGTCAGTGGAACAAAACCAGTAAAGTGGCCCCAGGAAGAGCTTCACAAGGTTCATAGAGAAATAACCACCTGGATCCCTTCATGAGAAAGCAGGACACTGCCATCAAAAATGTTTTACCACATAGTAACATCTACCGTATTTTTCACTTTATAAGACGCACCCGATGATAAGACGCACCCCAGGTTTAAGAGGAGGAAAATAAGAAAAAAATATTTTATTATCAGACCTCAGATCAGACCCCACATAAATATCAGGACATCAGATCAGACCTCCATGTCAGACCCCCATCAGACCTCAGATCAGCCCAATCAGCCCTCAATGTTAGACCCCATCACACCTCAGAGCAGATTAAAATAAAAAAACTCCTCTTACTTGTCCTGCGCCGCTGCTCCTCTCCACCTACGGCAGAAGTTGCGCGGGGCCTGCGCTGCTCTGTCACCTGACTGTGTGCAGCGTCAGGTCATAGTGCGAGCCCTACATACTGACGCTGTACGTGGTCAGGATAGTGAAGCGCTGGCCGGGAAGACGGGGAGGGTGAGTATCACAAGTGCTTGCAGCGCTTTGCTCCCGGCACCTAATACATACTACACCTACAATAATCATAATGATTACTCTGCAGATAGCATCTTCCCCCTCACTGCAGCAGTAAACGGACAGTGGGATACCTATCTATACAGTAGATGTAATGACAATGAAAAACATCCAGTTTTCTATGAAAATTGGATTAAAAATAATCCATTCTGACAGATGTAACCCTTTAATAAAAAGATTTATAGTTATGATTTAAAGGGGCCACTGCATAAACTATAAGGCATTGATAAGGATTATTAACTCCTTATGGACATCTAAGGTTATTGGTACTCAGTATTATTATTCTGCGGTTACATCTCCCATAGAGAAATGTCCATCCTGATTTATCGAAAACCAATATTAGTAACAAACGGGGTCCAATCCCGTCGTGTTTGCATATTTAAATTCCGACACATATTTTAATACCAGATCCACCTGCTGATTTTTCGGGAGATGATCACTAACGAGCATTCGTAGTAACGCTCATTAGCGATCATCTGGCAGTGTAATACTGCCGCCGATTACCTGATGAACGAGCATTGGGCAATCCAAATCAGGTTACAAAATCATGTTTGCAGACGGCAGATCATGGTGTCCAATCACCATCTGCTGCCGGCAAACGATGATTCAGTATAGGGAAGAGCGATGGCATAATGATTGCTCCTCCCTATACTGAGGAGGAGATCGCTGCATGTAATTGCAACAATCTCGCACGCTGATGATCAGACGATTGCCGGGAAGGAGCGCTTCCTTCCCAACAATCGCATGTGAAATCGGGCTGTCTAATACACCATTTACACTTGGATTTCTGCTGTGAGTGTGCAAGGAGTAGCCCTACTATCATTCATGGTCAGGTAATCCTTGCCTTTTTTCAGCAACAGTGCCAAATCTGTGGTCAAGGGCAGGGAAGTACATAGCCTTCATGCTGCCTGAGGCAAAAATTGAAATAGCTACAAATGCCAAATTCTTGACCTTACCCGCTCCATCCAGAAGTGTAACTTGACCTGCATGCACTTTCTATAATACTGGTGTCTTCTTATGCGGCACAAGGGTCTTTGGGCCCCCTCAGGCTCCTGGGCCCAGTAGCGACCTCTGCTACCTCTGCACCCCCTATAGCTACGCCCCTATATAGTAACATAGTAACATAGTTTGTAAGGCCGAAAAAAGACATCTGTCCATCCAGTTCGGCCTGTTATCCTACAAGTTGATCCAGAGGAAGGCAAAAAAACCCCTGTGAGGTAGAAGCCAATTTTCCTCACTTTAGGGGAAAAAAATTCCTTCCCGACTCCAATCAGGCAATCAGAATTACTCCCTGGATCAACGACCCCTCTCTAGTAACTATAACCTTTAATATTGTTACCCTCCAGAAATACATCCAAGCCTCTCTTGAACTCTTTTAGTGAACTTACCATCACCACCTCCTCAGACAGAGAGTTCTATAGTCTCACTGCTTTTACCGTAAAGAATCCTCTTTTATGTTTGTGTACAAACCTTCTTTCCTCCAGCCGCAGAGGATGTCCCCTCGTCACAGTCACAGTCCTCGGGATAAATAGATGATGGGAGAGATCTCTGTACTGACTCCTGATATATTTATACATAGTTATTAGATCTTCCCTCAGTCGTCTTTTTTCTATGTGAATGAGGTTGTAGAAACTCCATTCCCATGTATGGGATTGTCATCAAATTTGGTGTGGAAATCCGTGGCATATCCAACACGTCAGTGGACCCTTGGTCCCATTTTTACATTCAAGGGCATCTATCTTTTCTATCTTAGTTTCCGGGGTCCACCAGCACTTTGCAACCCTGCAGTGCTTTAATTGTAGGCGTAGCTACAAAACATAGTACCTTCAATATGGAAATCATGTCTGGCATGTGTAATATTCTATTTTCAATAAAATGTTAACAATCCTGGCTTAGTGCCTGACTTACCTGAAGAGGCCTGATCAAGCTACGTCTCTGCCACGCAGACAGCGCTAGGCGTTGAGGACCTGTGTCCTCAAATAATCCCAAAATCCAAGTAGGCTCGTCATGTCTGCTCACGCTAGATTACAATAACATACTGCCAATTCCAGTAACTTTTCTAGAAGCAGAATACAGGCTGCTGTCTTCATACCTTTTAGCTAGAGGCTATAGACGAGGCAGTCTCACAGATTGGGTATGTCTGTTTGCTTTGGATGTGAATGGAGAAGAACTTAAAGTCTTGGAACCACCAACTGGACAATCATGATCCATTTAGTAGATTGCGTTCCATCTTAAACCATGATTGATGTTGTCTATATCATCCCAGATGACAAACTGTGACGCACGTTGCTGCCACACAAAATTTTGCAACTGTTTCGGAATTTACTCATCGCTCGCCAATTTGAAAACAGCAAGCAGTGAGTAAAGCCCCCAAATACTCACAAAATTTTGTGCAGCAGTTTGCAGCTTTTAAGCCCCGGAGTAGGCGGTCTGTCATATTCGTTATAACCTAGATTATAGAGGAGATCTACGCCAGCTCCCTTGCTCGTCTACACAAATGGCTTGTCGCAAAGATACGCCTCAAGTAATAAGAGGCATTATCTATACAACCCTGCACTCCAGAATCCTGACTTCAGAAAGTAGAAAAATAGGGCTTTTGAGACTTGCCTTTTTACACCACTCACTCCAGTTTTGAAAAATAAGTGGAAAACTGGAGGTGGTTAGCATTCGGGGTTTTCCGGGATTTTACTACTGATGACCTATGCTCAGGATAGGTCATCAGTATCTGATCGGTGGAGGTCTGACACCCGGGACCCCCGCTGATCAGCTGTTTGAGAAAGCACCGGCACTCCTGTGAGCACTGTTGCCTTCTCTCAGCTTTTCCTAGGCCAGTGACGTCTCGTGCATTGGTCACGTGGCCTCGGAGCGGCGATACAAAGCACAGACGCTGTACAATGTACGGCCCTGTGCTTGTTGAGCTGAGAGAAGGTAGCGGCGTATGTATTCTGCGGTCCGCAAAAACGGATCCGCAAAAAATACGGATGATACGGTCCGTGTGCATGCCGTATTTTGTGGAACGGAACATCCGGTCCCTAATAGAACAGTCCTATCCTGTCCATAATGCAGACAATAATAGGACACGGAAAGAAAATACGTTTGTGTGCATGAGCCCTTATCAAAGAATCAAGAAGACTTTGGTGAGTGCTGCTTATTTCTTCTTTTATTCGACTGCATGAACCCTTATGCTCATTCAGTGGGGATGAAGCGCTGTATTTACACGCATCGATCACCTCCACAGGATGAGGACGAGGGATCACTATTGTGATCGCTCGTCCTCATACAGCTGCATTGTTTCTGAGCAGCAGATCTCTGTTTAGAAAGCACGATCTGCTGCCCAGAAATGATAAATTAGATGCCTGCACCACCGACAGGATCACCCAATGAACGAGCGTTTTGATAGTTCATTTGGTGATTGGCGGCACCTTTAGACAGGCAGATTGCCGGGAACGAGCATTCGCAGGAATGTTTGTTACCAATATTCTGCCCAAATATCGGGCCGTGTAAACTGTCTGTATTTGATGGTTTGCATCCGTTTTCATGGCCTCAAACACCTCATCCACTTGCACGTGCAGAGGTAGTCACTCCTCTCTTGATTGTGAAGGAGCTGCCAAAGGACCTGCGCTCTAGTGTGATGACGTAACCATGCGCTCCTATCATAATCACATTGTGACGTCATCACGCTTGAGCGCAGGTTCTTCAGAATCAAGAGATGAACAACCGCCTCTGTGCGTGCATAGGCCATATTACATTAGTATACCCATTTTTAATGTCAGTTAGACAGGTGCACTTCTATCTAAAGGTTAAAAATGGCCCCATTGATTTCTATGGCGTCTGTATGGCCGTGAAAACGAGAAGAAATAGAACATGTTCTATTTATTGACAGACGGTATTCACTGCCCGTTTAATTAATGGCCATGTGAATAGTGCCACAGACTGCAATGGTGGCCGTTGTGACGGCCGTTTAAAAAAAAGGTCAGTTTTTAACTGTCGTGCGACTGTAGCCTTAGTTGCCCCTAACAACCAATCAGATTGATCTTTTCATTCTCCAAATGAAAAATGGAATCTGGTTGCTATGGGCAACTACACCAGTTTTCCTTTACACCAGTTTTGATAAATCCCCCTTCCCCATGTTTTGCATTTGATAAATTTGGCTCAAAGTACCCCAACACAGATAGGAGCCTCATGATAAATTGCCCCCATAGCCTTTACTGGATTCCGGGTGTGATTGCTATAAGCCAGTTTAATTTTTCTCCAGATTTTAATGATTAACACTTCCCCCGTGGGTGTCCTAGCCCTGATATAGTTATCTTCATGTTTTCCACAAGTAATGAAATTCAGAATTACGGCAGACTTCACCCTCCGGTCCTGTGTTCTCTTAAACGACTGTAATGGAAATGTTAACATTTAACTTTGCTGGGTTGGGTGTTATTCCATGACTTGAATACAAGACACATATGTTTCCAATATTTGTTTTGGCAACAGCGAGTCTGTCTTTTTTAGGGCGTGTTTCCACTGTCAGGTTTTTTAATGCAGTTTTTGAAGGCAAAACTCAAGAAGAAGAAAAGAATCAGTTTCTTCCTTCACATATGTCCACCTTTTATGATCCATTCTTGGCTTTGGCTTCAAAAACTTTAAAAAAAAACTTAAATTGGAAACCCAGCATAATGGTTGGGCTAATATGAAACACATCTTATAAAAGTTTGCTTCAGATTGTTAAAACCATCTGTAAAGCCTCATTCACATGTCAGTGTTCCACGGACAGCACACGTCCCCATTCATTTGAATGTGTGTGTTCAGTGTTTCAGCACGGTCCGTGGTTCGGTTTTTTCAGCACGGATGCATGGCCTATCTTGATCCGTGTTCCCAGATCCCTCACACCCATTATAGTCTATGGGTCAGTGAAAACCACGAATGCAACACGGATGCCATCCGTGTTGCATCCGTTTTTCACAGATCATTAAGAAGAGATGCTTTGAAAATTATTTTTCAGCTGTTCAGTGTCAGTGAAACACGGATGCAACACGGACAGCAAAACACGGACCCAACACGGATCCTTCACGGACAGCTTCACGGATGCCTCACTGACCACCTGCTCATGGATTTGAGTACAGACACGGATGTGTGAATGAGGCTTCATTTTGTGTCAGAGTAAATGTAGGCAGGGAAAACGTCATCATGCCCTGCCCTGTCAATCAAAGTGCAGAGGGTGCTGCAGTTGCAGAGAGAGCAGAGCTTCCAGGTGTAATGGTAACGCCCCTGTTGCTCCTAGAGGCTCGTTTGCATATATTAAAACATCATTCTTCTCAGCAATGTGGGCACATATGAACATGGGACCAACGCAGATGTCTTCAGCTGCCAAGTACACATGTAACAGGTCAGTCAGTGTCATATATGCAGATCTGCTGACAGATGCCCTTTAAGACTAACATCAAGTGGGGAAAAAACCCTCTCTTTACTTTGACCTCTTTCCTATAATTTACAGGGGAGAAAATTGTCAATGTTAGGGAGAAAGGCCTAGGGAAATCAGTGGGACACAGTGCCTGCTCATGAAAGAGAATGTATGGTCAGAAAATTACCTATTGTTATAATTAATCAGATTCCACCTTTAATTTTCCAAAGGAGGTGTCAAAAATGAAAGGTGGAATTTGATTGATTGCTATAGGCAACTAAGCCAGTTCTACTTTACACCAGTTTGATAAATGATCCCATAAGTTTTTATATTAGACATTTTTTTTTTAAACTTTTGATGGTATTTTTTTTCATTTATGATTTATGATAGAACTACTGTATTTTTCGGACTATAAGACGCAACTAGGATTTGGAGGAGGAAAATAAGAAACAAAATATTTTCCATCAGACCTCAGAGCAGACCCCAAGCTCCATCTGCCTCAGATCAGCCTTCCATCAGACCCCCTGGCCACCATTAGGACTCAGTTCAGCCCCCCAGCCCCCATCAGCCTCAGATCGGACCCCCAGCCCCCCATCAGACTCAGTCAGCCTCAGATAAGCCCCCATCAGACTCAGATCAGACCCCCAATCAGATCCTATCAACCTCAGATTGCACCCATCACTCCTCAGATCAGACTTTAAAGAAAATTAAAATAAACTTACCTTGCTTGCTCCAGACAGTGTTGCATATCCAGGACTCACCACTCCATTGCTTCTACTGGGTCCTGCTGCTCACTGTGCCCTGACAGTGCACAGCATCAGGTCATAGTGCGCGCCTACGTGCAGTATATCCTGCCGCTATGCACGGTCAGGACACCACAGCGGGACCCAAAAGAAGACCAAGGAAGGTGAGTACAGCCAGCACGGCAATGCCCCCACCTCCTTGTGCCTCCCACTGGCTAATGACCACTTCTGTAATGGAAGCAGTCATTAAAGGGGTTCTGCAGTTTTTAAAACTGATGATCTATCCTCTGGATAGATCATCAGCATCTTATCGGTGGTGGTCCGACACCCGGGACCCCTGCCGATCAGCTGTTTGAGAAGGCAGCTGCACTCCAGGAGCGCCGCAGCCTTCTCTGTGTGTTCCTCAGGCCCAGTGACATCACGACTAGTATCACTGGCCTGGGCGGGGCTAAGCTCTATTCACATGAATGGAGCTTAGCCCCGCCCAGGCCAGTGATACTAGTCGTGACGTCACTGGGCCTGCGGTAAACACAGAGAAGGCCTTCTCAAACAGCTGATCGGCGGGGGGCCCGGGTGTCGGACCCCCACCAATCAGATGCTGATGATCTATCCAGAGGATAGATCATCAGTTTTTAAAAACTGTAGAAACCCTTTAACATTCAAACTATAAGACGCACTGCTGCTTTTCCTCCATTTTTATTTTACTGATCATTGGGGGAAGTGGTTGTCGGACCCCTGCTGATTAGATATTGATGGCTCGGAAAGTCCTGGACAATCCCTTTAAAGGGATTCTGTCACCACGATTTTGACTATTAAGTTATTTATAGCACTGGATTCAGCTGACTATAAGCATCTCCAAAACGTTATTGTTATAGGGCATAAATGAAGATCTGATGTTAAAAATACCTTTTTTATCAACTGTCAATCTCTTACTTAAGGAGCCCAAGGGGATGTGCCAGCGATGTTGGAGCCCGGCCACGGCGATTCAGTTGGAGCCCAGGACCGCCCACCTCATTAATATTCACTTCACTGCTTGAAGCAGTGAAGCTCCTGCACGGCTGTAATCCCGCGCAGGCGCAGTACATTAAGTGGTCTGCGCCGTGCGGTCTGCCGGCTACAGCTTCACAGGATGTACTGCGCCTGCGCGGGATTACAGCCGTGCCGGAGCTTCACTGCTTCAAGCAGTGAAGTGAATATTAATGAGGTGGGCGGTCCTGGGCTCCAACTGAATCGCCGTGGCCGGGCTCCAACATCGCTGGCACATCCCCTTGGGCTCCTTAAGAAAGAGATTGACAGTTGATAAAAAAGGTATTTTTAACATCAGATCTTCATTTATGCCCTATAACAATAACGTTTTGGAGATGCTTATAGTCAGCTGAATCCAGTGCTATAAATAACTTAATAGTCAAAATCGTGGTGACAGAATCCCTTTAAGCAGTTAAAGGTCCTATCATTATATCACACTGCCTTTAGCAATCTGTAAGTACTTCTGTCAAGTTGTTAGAAATGATATTCAGCCATTTCTTAAAGGGATTGTCCCAGAGTGGAATATTTCTCTGGTACATCATGCAAAATATAACAGTTTTTCTATTAGAACAATTTAAAAAATGCTCTGGATATTGCTGTTATATACCGTACTTGTTATGTTCTTTTGATTCCAGCTAGGCGAGAACAGCAGGAGGCATCATAACAAGTACGGAACAGCGATATGTAGACACAGTTAGCATTTTTAAGTGATTCCAGATTAAAATGTGTTCTACAAAGTAAATGAATGTTTGTTTTTTGGAACAACCCCGTTAATTGCCTCCGAAATATTTAATTTGCTTACTTACAACTTTCTTTGATTGTATCATTATTATTTTAGGAGGAATACAATCTCTTTCCTTAGAACTTTGCCTTGTCCGATTCTGCCGCTATTCCTCCTAGAAATATAGGAATAAATAGACATCTAGGTGTTACCATTCTTTAATAGCATGTATATGTACAAAGTGACACTGTCAGCGCTGATTGGACACAGTAAGAGAGTATGTTCTATATGGATCTGCGGCGGATTTCACCCTTTACGTTGACCGTGTTGTTCCCTGCAGCTGCTCCGTTCTGAGGATCATGGAGGAAGCCACATGATGAGGAAGTGATGTTTGATTGCTTTGAGGCCTGTTATGAGTACAGTAACACATAAGCTATTACCACTTATACGTACTGGTAGAAGCACCCCATAATAACGGTATTATTTCACAGTGTAAGAGTTAATTCGGAGATTTGAGCTGTTATGACGTTAGCTCCATTTGAATCCGGCGATCACTGTGGGTCCAACTTCTCTGACCTCTGACAATCAGCTGTTATCTTTATGGGACTACCACTTTATGGTTATGTCATGCAAATAAGCAGAAGTCTTGCGCTAGGTTCACATTAGCGTTATAAAAAGAAAAAACATCACAGATCCTGATCAGTTGCTCTCTGTCGGGAATGATATTCAGAGGGGAAAATATCAAAAACTTCACGGAACAAAAATTCTCGACCCCCTTAAAACGTAACTTTTAATTCCAGTAAGTTATAAAATTCTTTAAAGTAGTTATCCAACCCCTATAATGCCCCCCAAAATGCCCAGGCACCTCATGCAGGTTATACTTACCCCGCTCCCCGGCACCCGCGTCGCTCCTGATGCCTGCACAGCCACCGCTTCATCTCCCCGTTGCTCGGATCAAAACATCTGGTGCCGGGGGCTCACCCTGCGATGCTAGGGAGGCTCGTCCCCGTCGCGGCCTGCTATTGGCTCCCCCACCCCTGACGGCAGATGTTTTGATCCATGCGATAAGGAGATGCAGCGGCGGCTGTGCAGGCATTAGGAGCGACACAGGTGCCGGGGAGCGGGGTAAGTATAACCTGCATGAGGTGCCCGGGGATTTTGGGGGTCATTATAGTTGTTGGATAACCCCTTTAAGTGTAATTTTATATCCTATTGGGATTAAAAGTTAAGTTTTAAGGTAGATGTGAATTTTTGTTCTGCAAGGTTTTTTACATTAGCGTTATGCCTGGTCCGGCAGTCTGTTCCTGCATAAATCCCAGCTTTGGGCCAGCACGATTTATGCTAGGAACCGGCAGGATCACCATTTGATCCCATTACAGTCAGTGGACATCAGGTGGTGCTCGGCCATGTCTGGCAATGCCAGATACTTCTGTCGGATTTCATAACACTACCGTGAGCATAGCCTAAATCAGGCCTAGTACTGTACAATTAATACAGAATGTAATAAATCTACAGACGGCCTTTACTTGATGGCACATTATCGATGCTCTCGGATGATTGTCTCAGCCTCAGCCTCCATATGAGCACGGTTCGATGTGATGACCAGCAGAAGGCACCATTGCCACGTACATGCTAGGACTGACCGATAAAAATAAATCCATTGGCAAGTCATGCAGAGATTTCTTAGAAAGAGTAGCAGACATTCTGCCCAGTTTTAGTTAAACACTGGATTTTTTTTCCACCACTTTTAGCATTTGGCAGGTGCCTTCTCCAGCTTTCCGTGACATCTGATTCTGATTTCAATATCTGCTGAGCCTTTGTAAATCTAACATGGAGGGATCTGGAAATGCAGCTGAGGATACCTGCTGAATGGAGGATTCAGTGAGGAATTAACAATGTCCTTACCTTCAGTGGAGTCCCCTATGTACGTAGAAATGTTTGCGTCATCAAGATCTGGGAGATCCTGCTGTGTGGTGTTGTCCATCTTGGTTTATTACGGCAGCATGCTGTCAGGTTGGTTTAAACCGTATCAACAGAGTTCTCCAGAACGGCCTGGCTCTCTTGACATGTTCTTGATTTCTATTGTAGGGTGGTTGGTCATCCTGTCCTGCTTTTCGGTTTAGCTGTTCAGATTCTTAGTAATATACTCCAGATGTGAACAGAGCCTAAAAGTGGCTTAGTGTTCATTAAAGGCTGGGTGACATGACGGAAACCCAACAGCCTCCATGATAGGAAATGAGGTCCACCTGGCTCCTGTTATGTCCGTCAGGTCACGGATCTGGGGCTTCTGTTATAATGATATAGCGGCACAGAATAACGTAAATAAAGAGTGCAGATGTGAATACGACCTAAGGCATAAATGGAATTCAAGCTGTGACTGATCCATCACACGGATATCAATAGAGCCAGGTATTGATTATGATGAGGTCCTTTGGATTCCTTCATGGTGTCCACTATTAGTGGGCATGCTGTGCTATTTTTCTGGGAAGTATGAGGGAATCTGCTATGGAGGCCTCCAGTGCAGATGTGAACAGAGCCTTATATAGACCACCCTATATAGAACAATGAAGCAGAACCTTATTCCATGTTTTCCACCTTTCAGTGGGTGGAGGAACTTTCCATTCTGGTCATTTCTGTCTCAAGAGGAATAAGGCCTCTTTCACACGAGCATGACGGATTGGCTCTGGATGCGTTCAGGGAAACTCACTCCATTTTTGCAAGCAAGTTCAGTCAGTTTTGTCTGCGATTGCGTTCAATTGTTTTCCTTGTGGGTGCGATGCGTTTTGATGCGTTTTTCACACGTGTGATAAAAAACTGAAGGTTTACAAACAACATCTCTTAGCAACCATCAGTGAAAATCGCACTTGCTTCTGGATGCAATGCGTTTTTCACTGAAGCCCCATTCACTTCTATGGAGCCAGGGCTGTGTGAAAAACGCAGAATATAGAACATGCGGCGATTCTTAGGCAACACAGAACTGATGTATGAAAAACGTGTACACAGACCCATTGAAATGAGTGGGTCAGGATTCAGTGTGGGTGCTATGCGTTTGCTTCATGCATCGCACCCAGACGGAAAATTTGCTTGAGGTCTTGCGTATTGACCCAGATTTATTAATATGTTCACTCCTGGAATCTATGTAAAAATTGGTGCAATTTTTTTGCAGTTTGACACAACTAGTGTTTCTACACTTTTTTTTGACTTGCTCAGGAAGGGGGTGGGGCTTAGTGGGGAATGAGTGTGGCTTAAGAGTTCTGGCGGAAAATTCTTAAAGTACACCAACCAATAATGGGTACGTAGTCTGAGAAAAGTTTCTATCTCTGCACCACCTGAACCCTTGTGATAAATGGACTGGGAGTCCTGGAAAAAAAAAAACCAACAACTAAAAGTGACCCCATGTTGTAGGTGAATCCAAATTGACAGAAGGTGGGGCTAACACAAATAGAGGCAACATAAGTAGGCGGAGTCTGCAATACTGTAGTGCAGCACAAAATACCGCCCCAGCAGAATCAAATACCACAATGCAACACAAAATACCGCCCCAGCAGAAGCAAATACAACAGTAGAGCAGAAAATACTGCCCCAGCAGAAGCAAATACCACAGTGCAGCACAAAATACTGCCCCAGCAGAAGCAAATACAACAGTGCAGCAGAAAATACTGCCCCAGCAGAAGCAAATACCAAAATGCAGCACAAATTACCACCCCAGCATAACCAAATACCACAGTGCAGCACTAAATACTGCCCCAGCAGAAGCAAATACCACAGTGCAGCACAAAATACTACCCCAACAAGCAAAAACCACAGTGCAGCACAAAATACTACCCCAACAGAAGCAAATACCACAGTGCAGCACAAAATACTACCCCAGCAGAAGCAAATACCACAGTGCAGCACAAAATACTGCCCCAGTAGAAGCAAATACCACAGTGCAGCACAATATCCTGCCCCAGTAGAAGCAAATACCACAGTGCAGCAGAAAATACTGCCCCAACATAAGCAAATACCACAGTGCAGCAGAAAATACTGCCCCAACATAAGCAAATACCACAGTGCAGCACAGAAGACTGCCGTCCTCACCACAGTATTCAGCTGTATCACCATCCCGAGGACAGCTGAGTTCAGGAGGGCACTTGCGGCTGTTGTCCAGGTTCATAGGTACTTAATGCTCTTAATTAATGCTGAGAGCATCAGATCATTATGTACCTGGAGGCCTCAGGCAGCCCCCTGGGCATCAGCCCACCAGGAAGTGTCCTTGTAGGATCTATGGCCAATCTGCCCCCGCTTACCCCATCTATAGGATTAGTGTATCTGGGTCACAGTTGAATTTATAGGCATTTTGTAGATTTTCACTATGAAGTGCCAGTGGGGTGTGTACTATGGAATAATTTTAGATTACACCGTATAGTTTGAGTCCTTCCTGAAATTTGAAACCGTGTGAAAATCCTAAAGTATGGGGAATATGCAGAAATACAAAGAATGTAGAATAATAGCTTATAATAGAACACAGAATAGTAGATATAAATAGATATATAAAGAACATAGATAATAATAGAATAAAAGATAATCGACTGTAGACTCATTTTACAATAAGACCAGCTAGTGAGGCCTACTGAATCCTTCTACGAGAGTCACAGCTGAATGACAGTCACTACATGTGTTTTACGTTAAGGGTTGTGTGCTGGACGTGAGTCCCTTGTAAATGTTATTTTTAGGAATTCAGATGTCATATTGTCAGCACATGGCCCGGGCTCACCCACAAGCTTCTCTGGACTGCCAGCTTTGAATGGATGCCAGTGACATGGTTTATTAAACCATATGCAATATTAGACAGCGGACCGCACGCAGGAGTCCTGGTCAGTGGCCGCCGTATTTCCGTATTCACTGGAAGCAGGTCTGAACAGTTCTCAAGAACGTTTTCTACTGTACTTGTGCTACATATTCCAATTCTCAGATACATATTTAGTTCTGGGTCCATAGAAATAAGAAATAGTCAATGCATAAAGGCAGCAATACACATTAGACAAAATTCCGTCAAACCTGGTGATTACATTGGGACCTGCCGACCATCTTACGTGAACGGAGGTGCCCTGACAGATTTAAGGAGAAGGAAGGATCAGGCATATTGAATTTCAACATGCCTGATACTTTGTTCTCAAGAGGGGTAATCCACCGCCAGAGGAGTGTGGCAGCAGCTTGTTCCGCTTTTCTCATTGAGCCGAGCATGCATGTGTGTGGGGTAGTTGATAGGAAAAGTTGATGTATGATACCGGAAAAGGGTTGTGTACCTTTGGGGGAAGGGGGGGATGTGGCAAACCCCCTCTTAAGCAGATCTGCCTAAGGAAGCACACTTATCTGCTTTACTACACTGGCTCCCGGCTCCTTCTCATCGCGGCCTAAACTTTTCCACTCGTCTCCCAAGGTGTAAACTTCTGTTTTGACACCACTGCAGCCAATCGCTGGCCTCAGTGCTGACCTGCTCCCCTTGCGTCATATCAAATGGTCACATGAAATATGAGGGTTAGGTCTCCGCTGTAGCCAGTGATTGGCTGCAGCAGCATCAAACAATTACATCCTGCTAGCCTAGCAGAGCCGAACCAGCATCGGTAAGCAGGTAAGGGTGCGTTCACATGCAGAAATCCATGTTCTTTCCACCCCATTCAAATGAATGGAATTGATTTCCGGAAAATTCTGCAACAAAATCCGAGTGTGCTTCCCTTCACAGGTCTTCAAAGGTACATAAACCTTTAAGGCTATGTTCCCACTGTGCTTGCAGTGTATGTCAGAGCTTCAAAGGTGTACGTCAGAAAGTAGGCATACAAGCAGGTATGTCTCATGTCTTTTGAGGGCATGATTGACACTTGGGCCAACTTGTTGAGTCATCATAAAATATACCACCTATTGGATCTAGTGGACATAAAGCTCACCGCTCTGAATATTCAGCCTCGTTATGGCTCGCTGTTACGTCAGTTTACTTCCATTTTTTTCTTTTTTGAATTCATGAAATGGCAAATGACACGATTGTTCACTTGTACCGTGTGATGCTTGTACACCAAGGCACATGTACATAACGGTTGAGGTAAAGGGCCCCCAAACCCCAAAAAGTTTTGATATGCACAAAAGATCTGAAACAAGAAAAGGTGGTGGTGCTAGTGGTGATGGTGGGGGGTAGTGGTGGTGAGAGATAGAGAAATGAGAAAATAGGAAACCATTTTGGGCAATTTTTTTTTTCATTTCTTGGAAATTTTAAGACATTCAGGAACTGTGGTTTGGATTTTCTTGTTATTTTCGAGTGATTTCTCTGACAGTAGAAGCATAGGCTCGCTCCTAATTGGCAGGCACTTCTGCTGGCTGTTCTGTAAAGCCTGCGATTATACGTTGGCTGTGACTCTTATATATATGGAAAGTTCCTTCGATGTGAGGATTAGCTTCTCGACATGTAGCACGGTTTTCCATGAAGATTTTGCCAGTTTCCTAGCTGAGAATTTTTGATTTCTAGTCGGAATACCTGTGTGCCAATCTCTCTGTTGTAAATGACTGAAACTGCGGTCAAAATGACAACATATCACTGGAAAAGACTGCACGTACTTATACAAGAGCATGTGGACATCACAGAGAGGCCCTTTCCCCTTAAAGAAGAACTCCTGCAAAAATTTATTTTTCTCTGACCTGTTAGAAAGGTGCATGATATAATCTGTAGTGAATGTCATTTTCTTATCAGAGGCTGAAATTGAGAGTTTCCACTCTCTTCTTATTGTAGCTGTGTCATGTGACCAACTCCCTGACCTCCAACTGACCCAGGACAGCAAGCCAGTTACTTCTCTATTCATTCCTATGAGACTGAAAGTGAGGCTCCCATAGGAATGCATAGAAAATTAGACTTCCTGTCCACACATAAGGTGCTGTGTGAGTTAGTGGGTCTAATTCCTAGTCACATGACACAGATAAGAAACTTCAGGATGATATAACTCAAAAATTCAGCTACTGGTAAGAAAATGACATTCACTACAGATTACATCATGTACATTTCTAGCAGGACATGGAATAAAAATTTTTGCGGGAGTTCTTCTTTAAGAATCCCATTTATGAGCCGAATGGAGAGCCGCTCTAAACAAGTGGCTCTTATTCTTGCTGATTTGAGCTGCCCCCATATTGAGATATTCATTTAGCTGTTTGCCAGACCAGGACCCAAGTCTGATATTCTCAGATTGGAATACCCCTGCAAGTTATATTGCGGCAGGTTGTGGTACAATCTGATAGTGTAGCCCTCGTAAAAGAGGGCTACACTTCACTGCACTGCACTACACTACACTGCGTAGATTGCGCATGTTTAAAGGAAAAATTAAAGGGGTTTTCTTGGAATACATCCTCAGGATAGGCCATCAACATCTGGTGGGGGTCTGACTTGGAGTCCCGGCACCCCTGCCGTTCAGCTGTTTAAAAAGGCTGCTCCTCCTCACAGGATACCAAGCACATCGCTATACATTGTGTAGTGGCTGTGCTTGGTATTGCAGCCCATGCCCTTTGCTTAAAGAGTACCTTTCACCGCTCCTGACATGCCTGTTTATAGCGTCATGCATTCCCCCTGTAATAACAATTCTGGAGCATCTATTCTTATGTCTCTGTGTTGTGTCATTCCTTTATTTTTCCTGCTAGAAGTTATGAATGAATTGCTAGCAGTCTGCAGTAAGGGTACAGAGGGGAGGTAATCAGTTGGGGGTGTGTACCTGCACAGTCTGAACATGGCAGCACTGGTTGGATAGAGTGAGTCTCTGCAGCTACACCCCGCCAACAGGTTACATCCCCTCTGTACCCTTACTGCAGACTGCTAGCAATTCATTCATAACTTCTAGCCGGAATAATAAAGGAATGACACAACATAGAGCCATAAGAATAGATGCTCCAGAATTGTTATTACATGGGGGTGCCTGACGCTATTAAAACAGGCATGTCAGGAGCGGTGACAGGTCCTCTTTAAATGGGACTGAGCACCTAGGCCACGTGATTGATAAACATATCACTGACCCAGGAAGCACCGTAGCCTCTTCAAACAGCTTATGGGTAGGGGTGCCAAGAGTCGGACCCCCACGGATCAGATAGTGATGTTTTATCACCCATTGAAATTAGTGCTGAACCCTCAAAGTTGTCAATCTCTGTAACGTTCAAAGCAACCTACTCTCTTCTGATGAACATGACCTTAGGATCGGTGGGGTCCCCAAAGTCATACCCCCATGGATCAATGTTTTGTTACCGTTAGGTGATAGCAAATTATGGACGGAAAACACCTCAAAATGTATATTTCATGCCTACAGCTATGCGTTCACTTATTGTACTCTGTCAGGAACCATCATGGGTGAGCACGGCTTCAGTACTGGCTCACTTCTAGGTCTGCTGCGTACTTTGTATGAAAGAATGATAGAGAAGATGTATTCTAGGTGTAGTGTTTCACTCAGCACTTCTTATCTGTCATCATATATCTAATCAGATGAAAAGTAATACACGGTGCACTTCTTCTGAGAAGAACACTGCCTGACTGGAAGCAGACTGAAGTTGTGCAATATAGGATGACCCTTGTTGCCACCCCTGGTGCAGTTTTTGGGTTGGCTCTTCTTGTGCTGTATTTTTCATGGTTATACCTCTCAGTATTTCAGATGGCTAAGGGTAGGTTCACACTTGGGTTAAATGGATCCACCAGGCTGTTCCAGTAGAGAACAGCTTGCAGGAGGTCACTGGATTCTGCCTAGCCGTAACAGCCTTCCAGATCCGTTTAACAGAAGTGTGCACCTACCCTCTAGAGTCTTCCGAGACTTTACTACTGATGACTTATCCTCTGGGTAAGTCATCAGTATCTGATTGGTGGGGGTCTGACACCCAGGACTCCCGCTGATCAGCTGTTTGAGAAGGCACCGGCGCTTGTAGTAGCGCCGCAGCTTAGGCTAAGCTGTAAGTAGGCCACAGCGGTACTGTAAATTTTACCGTTAGAAAGATCCGCTGTGGAATGAGTAGCAGAAATCTGGGGATGAACCTTGGATTTCCGCCTCAGATTTGCAGTTTCACATGCCGTGGATCCGCTTGTGGATTCTGCGCCACTCAATGGGGCTAATATGTGAGTGGCCATCTGTCACAGTTTTCACTGGAAGGACTGACACTGATTTTTTTTTTTTTCTGCGACATGAATTTCAGATCCGTTGCAGCAAAATCCCTCGGCATGTGAACAACCACATTGGTTTCCCAGTGAGCTCTCCAGTGAATGCAGTGCTCCAGACTAAAAAAATACCTAGGAGCCATTGGCTCCTGAACTGAAAAATTTTGGAGCCAAATTAAATTTTTAGGCGCCAAATTTAAATACATATAATTAAAAAAAGACTTGGAGGAGAAGATGGAAAGTCTGGCCCATAATAGAACAGTCCTATCCTATTTTTTTGGGGGGACAAGGTGACTAAAAAAATGGCGAATTGTGCAGTTTTTATTGATTTATTTTTTCTGTTACGTGTTCACCGCATAGGAGATATTTTTTTATATTTTAATAGTTTGGACTTTTCGGACTTGGCGATGTGTAAAATCTTTATTGTTAATATATTTTATATGTAAAATTGGGAAAGGGGGTGATTTAGGGCCACGGATGCCGCCCGGCATGAGTTCCGCAATTCGTGGAACACACGGCTGGGCGCCCCGTTCAAAATGCTGCGGACAAGAATAAGACATGTTCTATAATTTCTTGCGGAGCCGCAAGCCCCCCCTACTCTGATCCTCCCTGTAGAGCTCTGCTTGTTTGGTTGCAGCAATGACATGCCCTTACACTCAACCGACAGCCAATCAGTGGCCCCCGTGATCTCGTGCCGTGTACTGTTGAAGCCAGTGTTTGGCTGCAGCAGTATCTGGTGTATACAGCTGCAACCAGGATGATGATGTTATGGCTGCAGCGGCAAAGAGTATTGGAGCGGGGTTTTCTGAGACTTTTATACTGGATAGGTCATCAGTATCTGATCATTCAGACCCCTGCTGATCAGCTGTTTGAGAAGGCTCACAGTAGTGCCACAACCTTCTCTCAGCTCACCAAGCACAGCGCCGTACATTGTATAGTCGCAGCTCAACTCCATTCACTTCAATGGGGCTGAGCTTCTCCTAGGCCATGTGACCGATGAACGCGATGTCACATGGTCTAGTCAAAGCTGCAGGAAGACAGTGGCACTACTGCGAGTATATGAGATCTGATCAGCAGGGGTCCCGGGTGTCGGACCCCCATCAATCAGATATCGATGACCTATCCAGAGGACAAGTCATAAGTATAAAAGTCTCGGAAACCCCTTTTATGACAATTGCTGGCTTGGGAGACATTTTTGACTATTTTCCCAGGTATTTCGGTGCTAAGTCTTTATTTCAGGGAAAGCTTGTCTTGTAAATCACATTAAATGCTTAGTTGTTTTTGGCTGTAAAGATATCGAGATTTATTTTCTGTCTCGGTAAAGATAAATCAGGTGTGGATCACCGTCTGCTGCCCTTTGGATAGGCTCGGGCTGCGCTCTCCACAAGGTTAGCTGAGGGTTGGTTTGTTGTGAAAAATAAATGAGGTGCTGTTAAATTATAGATGGGTCATAAATTGAAGCCTGTTATGGAAATGGGACCAAAAAGGATTTATTTCATGCTTCCTTCAGCTAGCGGACACATCTCGACAGCTTGATGCATGGGCCTTGGAGGTAAGTATGTATATTGGGTCCCTGAGGATCGTTTAACGCCACGGCTTGAACATTGCACAATATCACATAGTTATTATGTATTGACCTGTTATGATCACAGGTGACTTTCTTTCCCGTTGTCACATAGGAGATCTATTCGAGACAGTGCTTCGTTGACGTTCTCTCATTTTGTAGGTTTCAGTGCATGATGTCCACCTTTGCAAATGTTTCTTTTCTCCGTTCCATCAAGAATAAGAACGAAGCAACTTTGCAATTGGTTTTGATTAAACAACAATATTTGGTTTTGTGTCTGCAGGTCCTGTGCAGACCTATGTGTCTCCAGGGCTGCCAACTACAAACCAAGCTTGCGTGGTCTGATCTTGTAGTTCTGCTCCCTGCCATCTGTCTCCTGCTTCCTGAAGTGACGTGTGGGAGTAACAACGGACCACTACACAGGCGAGCTGCTGATATCCAATCCATGGCTCCTTCATTTATCACATATGATGAGCCACTGTATGAATAGAAGTCCCACTTTCGTTCTTCGCACCCTCTTTGGATTTCTTCTAAATGAAATTGTGACGGTGGAAACCAGTTTCTCTTCTCAGAACTCTAAGCTGTATGTAAATGGCTCACCTAGAAGTCTGTGGGACCATACTGAACCTCTGTAGGCCACCAGTTTTATACAGAGGCATAGATACTTCAGTTCTTCTGATTTATATGGGCCAGGCCTTTGAGCTGACAGTCCCTGTCCCCCTGAACTTAAAAAACCCCACTCACTTGTCTTCGGTGCCACCACTGCTCCGTTCCCGGCCCTGAGGAACCAAGAAGCAGCTTGGTTTCTTGACCGTGGAGGCCAATCACAGGCCACAGTGGTCACTCTGCGTCAAAGCAGTGCTGTAGAGTTCAAGCTGCTCTGATTGCTGCAGCGGTCACACCACCAAGCGACTTCTTGGTCCTGTGGGGACCAGAATCGGCCAGAAATGGACCAGCGGCAGGACCACGGACAGGTAATTGAGGGTTTTATTTGTTCAGAGGGAGAGGGCAGGGGTTGTCAGCTCCGAGACAGGACAATCCCTTTAATGAACAATATTTCTATTCATTTTCGGAATTGTGCTATTTTCTTCATAATAAAGCTGGATTTTAATGGAGAGATAAGCCGATAGCTGTCTTTACATCTCTCTTCAGAAAGCAGTACCGCTGTCTTGGAGTGTATATAAGTAATGTGCCATTTTACAGCAGAAATTACTTAAAAGCCGATTTCCTACCATTTGTGGTCCATGATATGAATACCGGAAACGGCCATTAGGCCCAGCCTGTGGACAATGAAGACTGAGCTGCTGGTCTGCTCCTCAGTGCTGACCTCTCTCTTTAGCTTTATTTTGTGAAGCCCTCCCCCCTCCATTTCTTTAATACGCTCACGAATTAACCCTTTCAGGACCAGGCCTGTTTTCCGCCCGAGGCATAGTTTCGCTTTGTTCCATTGGCTCAGCCTTACGAGGGCTTGTAGTTTGTGGAACATGCTGCACTTTTTAATGTCACCATTTACAGTTCCGCATAATGAATTGCGAAATTGTGCAGTAAATGACATGCAGTTGTATGTGAACGAAGGATCGTATTGGGGATGATGATGATTGCTCCATGTAGATGGAGCGAAACGGGTGCTGATCGACGTGCTATATCATCAGTCGCCACCGGATACCGGCAGAAATTCTGCCATTGTAAATGGGCCCAGATTTCACATTGTCCTGTCTGCTGTCTGACAGCAGCTTATTCCCTTCTCCCCACTGAAGTAAACATGCACACTCGGCCTGGCTGAGCATACATGTTCATGATGAAATTACTGCTGTGATTACAGGTGTTTGACCAAGTTGTCTTGTGTAACTTCTTCAGCTGCCTGTGATGTATATCGGTCTGTCTCTCTTAAAAGATATTTAGTGACAACTACTAATGACAGCCAGTATGTTTCCTGCCATTGTCTGCCTTTCCGGATCAGAACATAGCTGGCCATTACATCATGAACCAGGAAGCTCAGTATAGCGCCATAGGTCCCACCTAGATTAAAGGGTTTGTCTCACTTCAGCAAATGGCAAGCTAATCCAATTAATACAAGGCACTTACTAATGTATTAAGAAAAAAAAGTCACCAGCCTATGTGAGCTTCTACGGTCCCTACCACCAGAGAGGTCATCACTTTTTCCTGTAATGCGCAAGCACAGCTACCGCTGGTGGATTACAGGGTGGTCATAACCATGGAAACAAGCAGTGTATAATGTGACGGAATGAATCCAGGCAGCAAAGGAGGCAATATGGATAATAACAATACATTAGTAAGTGCCTTGTATTAACTTTCTCTACATGATAAATGCCACTTGCTGAAGTGAGACAACCCCTTTAAGTGCACATAAAAGTGAATACATGCAAAAAAAAAAAACATGGTGACTTTCTTAATGTATGAGTATAACTGATGGAAATAACTGGCCAGATAACTGAAGTGTGAACACGGCCTTCCTAGGACTCTCTGCACCTTTCATCTATGATTCTGTCTCAATAAAGCAGTTGTAAGGGAGGATCGACCATCTCGCTTTTCCAGATCTGCAGGAGTTCATCATCGACCCTGGTGAGATAGCCTGTGGGGTCAAATCATTGCTTTTGCTCAATATATTGATGCAGATCTCATTAGGCACATCACATAATGTCTGACAAGCACAAAGCTAAGCAAATGAGCAAAACCTTCCAGGGTTCAATATCTATCTATCTATCTATCTATCTATCTATCTATCTATCTATCTTTATCTATCTATCTATCTATCTATCTATCTATCTATCTATCTATCTATCTATCTTTATCTATCTATCTATTTATCTATCTATATGTAAAGTTGTCAAAAACTATGCCAGCCAAGCGCACAGACTACCAAAGATGTGCCCAATTTATGACGAGGAGCTCACTGGTGTAAATAGAAGTAAAAAGACCATTAAAAAATGGCAGAATTAATAAATGACCCCAATAGAGTTTGCATATGGTCCGCACCAGGTCCCTGTTCACTCGCAGAGATGTGCGGCCGGCAATTGATGACTTTTATGCCCATCTAAAGTTTGCAATCAGTGATCGCTGGTCATCTTTACGGCCATGATCAGGATCGAGACTTGGAAAGTGCGATCATTCTCCATTATAGACGCAGGTGAATGGACCTTTAGGGCTCATTTTAACAGGTCAGCTATTTATTATGCTTTTTTAGAAACTGAAGAATCTATTAAAGTATGGAAATTCACTTGAGATGTGTCCTAAGTATAATTACTCCATAATTACTCATCATCAGTTATGTTACCGGTTGACATTTCCTGCTGAACCAGTGACCTTGGGGACCAGGGGACCCAGCCCCGTGACCTTTGAATGCAGACGCCAGCCACATCCTTGCACAGTATTGCTTTAACCATGACTAATGTCGTCGTTATCAGTTGTCGCTGTTCCTCCGTGTTATCTAAGGCCAGAGACACGTCATAAGCTAGGCGGCCGCTTCTCAGCTATGGAAACCCCCAGAGCTGTGCTGTTGGAATGGTTAGTGGTGGCCTGAGATGAGACCTGACACTGGTGTATACATTTACCGTATCAGAGGTCGCGCTATACACGGATCTTCCTTCCTGCTGACTTTTTCTTGTCCTGTAAATCATTGGCAATGCTAGATGATGTGTACAGGTCTCCATGTACGAGGAAGTGTGCTCATTTAGGCCTCGTGCAGTTGGCACTACCTGCAAATTACGGATGCAGTCCGAGTGCTGTTTGCATTTTAATTGCGGACCCATTGTTTCCAGTGGGTTCGTATTTTTAGGACATGAGGGCACATTTATTAAGACCGGCGTCTAAAACGTCCCCAAACGTGCACCTGCGGCAGCACGGATCCAGCGGGCTGTTCACCCACTGGAACAGCCTGCCGGAGCCCCGTGCCGCTGGTGTGAAAGGGGCTTTAGGCGTATTTCCGATTAGTAAATGACCCCCACAATCTTTTTGTGGAATGGGGATCTGTATGCTATCAGTATCTCTATGTCCTATACTATATTGAAGTCAATGGGTCCGCAAAAAATGCGGATGCAATACCCACAGCATCTGTGTTTCGTCGATCCACGATTTGAGGACCTCAAAACTGATACAGTTGTGTGCATGAGGCCTTACTGTGTACACTGAGTAATATTCCTTTGAACTATAGAAGTACTTTCTGCAGCTTCATGATGTATTATATTATAGAATGCTGTCATTTGGCTAATACACTATTGCCGTTGCGTTCTCTGCATACGTCCATCGTGACAGTACTCCATTTTCTGTTTGTAGAGGAAATGATTGCAATGAGTTACCTATCATGGAACTCCTTAAAGGAAATGTCCAGCTTTTGCCTGTCCTCACAGCGTGTTGGACCTGTTGAAAAAATCATACTTGCCTACTCCCCACCGTTCCTCCTCTAAAGTACCGGACAGATGGAGTGACATGGGCCATCGTTGTACCTTACATGTCCCCAAGCGGCAAGTGACGTAGCACTGATGTAATGCTAGTGGACATGTCACTGCTAAGGCCAGTAATTGTCTGCCCCAAAAGAGTGATAATACAGTGTGGGCCCAGCATGCATGTGGAACCTGCATTCCCTGAATTTAATGGAGGCCAGTATGGCACTAGAGGAAGTAGCATTTAGGCCTCTTTCACATTAGTGGCAGCACGGATCCGGCAGGTGAAGGGTACCGCTGGATCCGTGCTGCCGCAGGGACGTGTGTGGGGCCGGAACCGCACTCCGGCCCCACACGTGTCACACAGTACAGACACACACAACTACACATACAACTACACATACATACTTACATGCTCCCGGCAGATCTCCACAGCGCAGGAGGAGCAGGACGGCGCGCACATAGGACGATTCCCCACAGCGCCCTCTGCTGGGCGCCGGGTGGAATGTGTGCGCCGTCCTGCTCCTCCTGCGCTGTGGAGACCTGCCGGGAGCATGTAAGTATGTATGTGTAGTTGTATGTGTATGTGTCTGTGTATGTTTATGTGTATGTCTATGTCTGTATGTGTGTATTGTGTGTATGTGTGCAGGTGACGGATCCATCATGAACTCCATTGAAAGTCAATGGAGGACGGATCCGTTCACCACTGTGTCACACCAAACGGATCCATCCCCATTGACTTTCATTGGGGGTCATGAAGGATCCGTCTTGGTGCGGATGCCTGGACCGGAGAGCAAACCGCAGCATGCTTTTAGGAGCATTCTGTTGTCTTCAGTTCAGTTTTGTCCCCATTGACAATGAATGGGGACAAAACTGAAGCGTTTTATTCCGGTTTTGAGCCCCTATGATGGAACTCAATACCGGAATTATAAAACACTAGTGTGAAAGTAGCCTTTAGTGTAAGTTCCTTTCCTAAAGAGATAACATTGTCGATGGTGGACAGGCACAAATGATTTTGTACAAAATGTATTTGCCAATAATCTTACTTTAATGACATAGCATTAGTACGTTTTCTATAGGCTTATGACACTATTGTATTTCCTTTGTTTTTTGTGTTTGCAGAGTGCTGTTGCATTGTGTTTGTTTTTGTCACATGACCCTGTCTGTACTATAGTTTACAGGCTGGGGCCGAGAGACTGCTGAACAGAGCCAAGGAGCCGGAATGGAGTGGTGCGGAACAGCAATACGCTGTGGGGGACAGGCAGAAAGATGTACAACCCCTTTAGTATACTAGTTATAGTTTCACATTTTACACTTTAGGCATCGTTTTCATACACACAAAAAGGTTGACTTACCTTGTGCTTGTCCGGAGCCAATGACTGTGCTATAGTCCAGAACTGCATTTTGAATTCTGGAAGCAGCCATCAGACGTGTTGAAGGGTGCACATCTCTCAGCTTATCGGGGTCATTTGGGACAGTTTTTTTTTTTTTTTTTAAACAACATTTTTACAAAGTTATTTAACTTTGGGACTGGAACATATTTATCACCAATACATAGGAAAAGTGATAAATGAGTGATTGCTGGGTCGACCACTGATCGGGAGTCTCCAGTTCCTGGTGTGAGTGGCGTGTTAGTGCACATCCAGGACCATCGTTTTGTGCCACTGTAGTACTGCATTCAGCTATCTCTAGCAGTCCCATAGAAATGAATGGAGCGGTGTTCACACATGTGTACTATCACTACATTCACACAGAGGACTCTAGGACTCCCCTTCTTGTAATCAGTGGGGGTCACAGTGGTTGGATCTTCAGCAGTCATCACATTCATCACCTACCTATCTTGTAGAACATTTTACTACTTGGACCCAGTTTGGTCACTAAGCACTATCCTTGTTTCTAATCTGTTTTTATTTTCTGATTTTTTTTTTAATTCATTGTCCATCTTGGCCGAGCTGTTTTGAACAGCATTTTAGAGAACATTTAGAGAATTGCTTTACAGCAGCCACATGGACCATAGGCACAATGGTCTGGGAAAGTTTTCTAGTCATGCTTAGAGGTCAGGAGGGAGTAGATAAGCTTTGACAATTATCTGTTGTGACTGGTGGATCCTGTGTTATCTATACACAGGTGATATCTGTTATTCTAAACCTACGTGTGATGATAAGTTAGATAACTGCAGTGAAGTGATTTGTACCAAAAAAATGGCACATATTATGCAGGATTTTGTGTTTTTATTTAAATATAGGTTAGGGCTGCAGCTATCGATTATTTTAGTAATCAAGTATTCTATCAATTTATCGTTGGATTAATAGATAATCGTACACTAATAAGAAAAGACTAATTAAAAGCATGTTTTCCTTTATAAAAACTCGTCAGCCACCCAGTCATCAGCCACCCAGTCATCAGTACTCAGTGCCATCAGCCCCCTCCACAGCCCCCTCCATGCCATCAATCCCCCCTACCCCCATGCCATCAGGTTCCCCCATGCAACTAGTTAGCTCTAGTGCCATCAACCCCCTTGCAATCAGTCCTCTGTGCCGTCAGCTTCCCCCGGTGCCATCAGTCCTCTATGCCGTCAGCTCCCCCTGTGCCATCAGTCCTCTTTGGCATTAGCTTCCCTCATTCCATCAGTCTCTGTGCCATAAGCTCCCCCCAGTGCCATCAGCTCCCCTCTGTGCCATCAGCCCCCCCAAGTGCCATCAGTCCTCTGAGCCATCAGCTCCCCGCAGTGCCATCAGTCTTCTGTGCCACATCGAAGATTTTTTTTGTGTCGAGTTACTCGATTTACTCGAGTAATCGTTGCAGCCCTAATATAGGTATTGATACAGAAAATTAAAAATAACCACCATAAATTTAAAAAAATATATGTTTATAAACCTAAAAACATGATGTAAACAATAGGCCATTTTCTGATGACACGTGCCCTTTAAGACCCTTTGCATATGTTGATTCATGCTTAGTCACCAGGGAAGAAAAGATGTCTTATTGTAAAGATATTTTCACCAGCTCCGGATTTTTGGGCGAGCACAATCAAATCTATTTAGTGGCCGAGGTAACTACAACAAATGGGCGATTGACTCTTCCTTTGGGGCACACCCTTTGGAATGGAGAGAATTTGTCGCAGTGCCATATTTCTGCATACATTGCAGTCAGTGAATGGGGTCAGCATGCCTGGCATTTCTTCTTACGTTTACAAGTGATTAGCATTTGTGAGTCTCTTCTGTGGGCTGCGAGCCTCGAGTACACACGCTGCTGGGATAATGATGCAGAAGATGAGTGGTAAGTACCAATCAGTCCGCTAATGCACCAAACTCCTATTAACTTCCCAGGATGTTCCCATGCTGCCCCAGTCTAATCGCCACCATGGCCTCTTAATGAATAACCACCCCAGGACTCTATAATGGGCTAAATTGAAGAAAATCAAAAAGCTTTTTATGTCATGCTTGTCTGCGCAGCTTCGAGTTATTTAAGAAGTGGTTTTATCTCACAGTGCCAAATGCTGTTTATAGCGGGCTACCGGCCGGCGTCATTATTGACAAGGTGGCCTTTATGACACCAGCTCTTTCTGAGGGCTATTTATTGCTCTGGGTTGTTGCTTTACATATTCTTATTATATGCAGCCTATTATTAGTTACCAGAATAGTTTCCATTGGACTTAAAGTGCCTAAATAGTTCACTCCGGGCCTAGAAGAACTATATATATCAAGGGTTTAATCTGGTTCACAGATGTTGGTCTTGTCCTACTGTAAATACTGCAGCAAACCTTTAAAAGCAGAGCTTCATCTGACTTTGGATTCTTTGGATACAGAACATAGTTGGCACTACTATTACTGTGAACCAGGGCGTCATTGTACAAAACCCTCAACATCCACTTTCAAAGATTCAGTCACAGAGAAAAGGTTTAGGTGGACATATGTCCTTCACATCTATGTCATGACCGCCAATGTCGGACTGGGGTTCATTGGCGGGGCCCCTAAATCAATAAAGTAAACAGGTTTTGAAAGAAAGAGACCATGTTGGCAAGTGATTAGCTCCAAATGAGGCCCACTATGGTTAAGAGAATTGGCCCACCGGTTTTCTGGTGGGCCAGTCGGATCCTGATGACCGTAAGTCTGTGACATGAGAACATCACATCCTTAAAGGGAACCTGTCATCTCCGAAACACCTCCTGAACTAGAGTAAGCATTGTATAGTGTAAGTGATGCCAAATCCGAATATGTAAGTTTTATCTTCATACTCACTTCCATTCTGACGCTGTGTTCTCACAAACCAGCAGTAAAATGCACTCAGTGGACTTTTTTTTGAGTCCTCTCCATTATGTGAGTGAGAACTGGAGTCCACTGAGTGCATTTTACTGCTGGTTTGTGGGAGCACAGCGTCAGAATGGAAGTGAGTATGAAGATAAAACTTACATATTCGGATTCAGCATCACTTACACTATACACTGCTTACTCTAGTTCAGGGGGTGTTTCGGAGATGACAGGTTCCCTTTAATTGCTTAAAGGGTTTTTCCAGTAACAAGAAGTTACATACTATAAACTTGATGGGGATAACTGTTCAATCAGTGTGGGAATCCAATCGCTTGGACACCACTGATCGTGAGAAAGGAGGTCCCACAATTGAATAGAGCGATGGTCGCACCATCGCTCTATTCACCTGTATAAGACTGCCAGACGTAGCCAAGCACCATCTTCAGCAGTCCCATATATTTTAATAATATGGACATTTCGGGATGCAGAGGTGCCAGTGATCATTATTTTTTATTTTTAAAATGAGGAAAGGGTGCTAATTTTAATATAATTTTTGTATATTTTTTAAAAAAATTTTTTTTCACTTTTTAAAGCCCCCTGGGGGACTTTAACATTCGATCATCTGATCGCTTCAGCTGTAGATTTCAGGGGTAATTCATTGAGCCCCTGTCACAGGCAGAACTGCTTTTTTCCCCATTACCACCTCAAAAACAAACCATCAAATGGCTAAATCTACAGAATAGTAAAGTTATGATAAAAAAAAAATAAAAAAGCTGCCCGTTGTCTTATTTCGTACTCCTCATTGGCTAAAAATAGCCCCCAAAAATACTAAGAGGAGTATTGTAGTGTAAACTCTGTTCACTAGTCCGCGGTCTTATGGTCTACATACCGCTGCCCATTCCTCGTAGGACCGCTGCAGCCAATCACAGGTCTTAACAGTTACCATACTTGAAATACATCTGCTTGAATGGTATGACCTATAGTTCAAGCAGATGTGACTGCTGAAGCCTGTTCCTGGCCACAGCAGTAATGGGACCAAACCATTTTTTCGTCCTATGAGGACCATAAGTGGCAGGGAATAGGGCAGCAATGCGGGCATGGCAGGACTTCTGTACAGGTGAGTGTAGTTTCTTGTTTTATGGGGCATTAGTTAGGACTAAAGGGGTTGCCGGCTCCTAGGTCGGACAACCCATTTAAGTTAGAGCAAGTTTGATTATTTTTTCTGAGCAACAAAACAAATTTCTATCTGTCCAACAAATGGATTGTTACCGCAGATAAGAAGATGATGGTGCCAGGTGCCGACTCATTGTCAGTGTTATCCTCTATGGTTCTGGCACGTTCACATAATACATTCCTTCACAACGTAGCTGAGCTTTTCTGTAACTGACTTTCATGAGTTGGCAGCAGGGCAGTGTTGGTGATCTAGGTGTGTTCAGTGCCGAGTCGTAGAGCTCATTTATTCCGGTAAACTTTATACCTTCATCTCTTTCATCATACAAAGGAATTTATCATCATATGTTATTACCAAGCCGGCAATGAACCGGTTCTGCAGTCAGATCCATTTCTCTTGTTTACATAGGAGAGCAGAAGACATTTGTTTTAGCAGCGTGCCAGCTTGTAATCCGTGATGCTTTCCGTCATCCCGATTCTTTTTTTTTTGTATTCCTTTAGATAAAAAAAAAAAAATTAAGTTATGCTTTACACCATAGGATTCCATGGAGCGATATAAAGAGGATTAATGTGGTCCGATAAACTCTCCTGACGTGTCTGTGCACTGCCCTGTCAGACTTATCTGGGGGCCAGACACGCCTTTGCTGGGTTAGGAATGGCTGCTGGGTATGTTCTGCCTCCTTATGCAGGTTGTGGCCTGTCTTGCAGTCAGCTACTCCCTCCTCTGCACCCGTACGGCATGCGCATATGCCTTCTCCAGCTCTTAAAGGGAATCTGTCCCCCCAATTTTGGACTATTATCTACAGATTACTGTTTTTTATTTTCCTACTGCCCCCAGTTCCCCCACGGTCAGCGCTCAGAGCTTCACTGTAATACATAATATGGACTGCTGTGCTGTTCTAAGATAATGGAGAGGACTCTCATGTGCGGCTGACATCAGAGGAATGAGGGTCAGTAGGAAAATAAAAAATAGTATTCTGGACTCCATATCTCATGTACTACACATTTATTACTGTAGATAATAGTCCAAAATCGGGGTGACAGATTCCCTTTAAATGGCCAGCATGCGTGTCCCAATCTTCACCAGCCAATGGCTGAGAACCTGTGGAGATTTAAGGCACTTTACCCAGTAGTAAGGTGCTTGAGAAATAAGGTCTCTAGCTTGCTAGTTCGTTGCAAAGTCTGCCTGTGTACCGGCCTCTGCCTGTTTCCTGACTTTGCCCCCTGACCTGACCTGTGCCTGATTCACCATACGGACCCTGTGCTACCTGCCCTGACCTCGGTTCTGTTCATGTATTTGCACAAACTCTGCCCACCCTGACCCTGGTCTGTTACTGACTACAAATTTGCCTGTCCTTTTGGTGCACCACCCTCATGGGTCAACAGCCAACCACACAGAAGCCACTCCAAACAGCCGCTGAGGGGACATACATACGCAGTGTGCTGTCCATGCCTTTTGCTTCCCCATAGAAATGAATGGGTCCACATCCTATCCGAAAAAAAACTTCAGATCGGATGCAGACATAAAATCTGGTTGTGTGCATGAGGCCTAAGGGTGATGCTTCTAGGGGCTCCTGCACAGTGGCTCATACTTGAATGGCATGGTAGGTCGGGCCTGCACAGATCAGATTTTGATGGCCTGTTCTAAAGATAGGTCTTCCTTATCCCGTCAGTCATAGAAGCAGATTATTTCATAATACTCTGAAGTCATGATAAAGCCGCTGTAAAAACTCTGCGGAAGGATCCTTGTAACTTTTATTACGCTTGTAACCTTTATTCCTTCCTCTTATTATATGATGCATTCTGCAGCAGTGTAGTCACATACACGGCCTCTTGATTGCTTGCATTATTTATGCGTCCTCAATCAATCGTCCATACCATAAATAACATTTATTCCTAATTCTGCCCCTCTGTGCTGAGCCTCTGTTACTATTACCACATAGGACATTTCACAAGCAGGAGCGCCCGCTATTCGTGAGAATATCTGTTTGTTATCTCATATGATCGCTTGACATGAAGTCACTGCTCCGCCATGCAGTGCTCTGACTATATATACTGTTTCTTTTATTTTTATACTGAAGATGTATAACACTGTTAGGACTTGTATGATGATATTAAAGTGCATCTGTCAGCAGTTTTGTACCTATGAAACCTGTTGCACCCTCTGCACTTCCATTGACAGGGCCAGGTGTGATGACATTTTCATGCCTGATCCTGTCAATCAAAGTGCAGAGGGGCAGCAGTTGCAGAGAGAGCAGAGGCTCTAAGTGTAATGGTAACGCCCCTGTTGCTCCTAGAGGCTCATTTACATATATTAAAACATCATTTTTCTCAGCAATGCGGACACATATGAACATGGGACCAACACAGATGCCTTCAGCTGCCAAGTGCACATGTATCAGGTCAGCCAGTGTCATAGGTACAAATCTGCTGACAGATGTCCTTTAAATGGATCCTCAGGATAGCCCATCTCTAGATTATTGGTGGGGATCTAACACCCCACACTGTTGCAGATCAGCTGGTCTGTGTAGCTCCGTCGATGGAAGTCAGCACCGCTGGCATTGTAGTGGCGGGAGCTCGCTACTGCAGCGCTGCTCCCCTTCACTTCATCAGCTAGTGCTGGGCTATCCTTAAAATAGGCCAACCCGGACAACCCCTTTAAGAAGTGACTATAGACTGAAAGGTCAGTGTGCTTAAAGGTTAGCGTTCAGTGCTGACTGAGCTCAAACACATTCTCTCATAGTCGTCATGTTTGTCACATGCAACAAAACCACAAACCTCAATTATAGTTATTCCCGTTTAACTGTTGACTGAAGGACTCTGCAAGGAAATGCAGACATATGGTCGTGTAGATGGCGTGTCAGCAGCTTCAGCGCATCTAGTCTGCTGTATTGTGTGGGAAAAAAGTATTTTTACCCAACTTGTATTCTTTTTGTTTGTTTGTTTTAATCCCACCATCTTTTTATATTGATTTTATGAGGTTTCTCACCTGCTGATGACAGTGGACTGTTTTGAACAACTTTGCTAAGATATTAACATGGACATAACCTTTTGAATAATTTTATGTACATCAAAACTATTCTAATTCTAATTTTAGTTTCAAGAAATATTTATTGGGTTTTAAAGCAAAGAATGTCAGCAACATACTGCCACAACTGCAGCAACATACTGCCAAAATACCCCACGCAGGGGGAAAGAAATAACAAGAAGTAACAAACAGGAAGAGGACATTTCCGAAGGTGTAGTATCTAAAAAGGTATACAGACCTCAATAATAGTCATACAGAAAAGGTATAAACTTATGTGGTTATATATGATTTCTACTTCCATTACAACTGGATATAATATTGCAAATTTGGCACCACATAATATGATATCCAGGTAATATACCGTATTTTTCGCTTTATAGGACGCACTTTTTTCCCCCCAAAAGTAGGGGGAAAATTGCAGTGCGTCTTATAAAGCGAATACAAGTGAGCGCTTCCATCAGGTGCCGGACCCCCAACAGACCTCAGATCAGCTCACCCAGCCCCATAAGCATAAAATAAAAAACTCTCTTACCTGTCCAGCGCCACAGCTCCCCTCCGGGTCCGGCGCTCCTGTCTTCTCCGGGCCGGCGCTGCACTGTCCTGACCGCGTACAGCACAGTGGGCTGATATGGGGGCACAGTGGACTGATCTGAGGTCTGATGGGGGCACAGTGGGCTGATATGGGGGCTGATGGGCTGATCTGAGGTCTGATGGGGGCACAGTGGGCTGATATGGGGGCTGATGGGCTGATCTGAGGTCTGCTGGGGGCACAATGGGCTGATCTGAGGTCTGATGGGGGCACAGTGGGCTGATATGGGGGCTGATGGGCTGATCTGAGGTCTGCTGGGGGCACAATGGGCTGATCTGAGGTCTGATGGGGGTCTGACATGGAGGGCTGATGGGGTTCTGACATGGAGGGCTGATATAGGGGGTCTGATGTGATGTCCTGAAATTTATGAGGGGGTCTGATATGAGGATCTGATATGAGGTGTGATGAAAAATATTTTTTTCTTACTTTCCTACTCTAAAATCTGGGGTGCGTCTTATAATCAGGTGCGTCTTATAAAGCGAAAAATACGGTACTTTATTTGATTATGTTACTGTCTTAGTGACTTAATGGGCACGTGATGTTCCGGTGTCTATAGCGCCTTGGAATCTGTAGACCCTGTAACAATTTGCTATGTCAGGCTTTGGTAGATTGGAGCTGGCACAGGCAGGAGCAGCAATGTGCTATGCAGAGCTCCCTGCAGCCTCACACTGGAATCTGTACTCTGCTTACATGATCCAGAGCTCTGTAGTCACCCGGGCTTCAAGTGCCTATTAGGTCACTAAAACAGTAAAACAAGTAAATAGAGTATATAAGAAGAATTATGGCTGATTTAGAATAGTTTTTAATAAAATGTTCTGAATTGTACTTGTAAGTTACAAGCATCGTTCAGAAAGCTCTGATAAAATAGGAAGAGTCGTCTCACCGTCCGCTGTACATAAGTCCTCAGCCAAGATGCCGCACTTGGATGAAATCCTGAATCCAGATAGATCCAAGAGATAACGACAATGAGTCCAAAGACAGGTACTTCCAGCTTTAATGGAAAAAGGTTGAAAGCATACATCAGAACTCATGGGGGGGAAGTCGTGTTATTTTAGAAATCTACGCTAAGACTAAGGATCTTTTCTGAAACGTGTAAGCAAACATCACTTTTGCCCCATGAGTTCTAATGTATGCTTATAACCGGTTTCATTAATATTGGAATTGTAACATCTTTCCAAGTACCTGTTGCTGGATTGCTTGCCTTTATCTAATTCAGAAAGGAGTGACACTTAAAAAGGACCTGTCTCCTCTCCTTATATATCTTCTGTAGTAACTACATTCCCCATGTAATTATTCTGGAACATCTTTCTATATAACTCTATTGCGCCTCTCCTCTATTATTCCTACTAGAAAAGTATGACCAAATAGCCAGAAGCTGGCAATAAGGGTCCAGATGGGTGTTACCAGTTGGTAGAAGGTGGTGTCCCTGCACAGTCTGACATATGCAATCAGTGCTGCCAGTGTCAGACTGTGCAGGGACCTTTATTGGAGACTGCTGTCAATTCTTTCCTAAACGTCTAATAGGAATAATAATAGACGAATGGTACGACATAGAACACTATGAAAAGATGCTCCCGAATTATCTCACATGGAATGCATTTCTTTACTACCAATAAGTAATTCCAGGAGCCAAGTAACCAATATTTGTGGCCTTTAGTTCCTTTTTTTTGGAACTGACTCTCAGTAGCGGAAATCTGCCGCATGTGAAGGTGGCCTTAGATTTGTAGTCGACTGCCGGTGGTCTAATATTCAGTACTTTATCTCACTTTGGAGCTGATGCCACCACAGACAAAGCAGATTCATTTTTTTATGACATGATTTACCTGGGATTAAAAAAAAAAAACAAAAAAACTTTCAAAAGACCTCCTCTTCGAGAAGACTACTGCCTAATCCAGACCAGATTTCCTGTGACAGATTTTAAAGGGAACCTGTCACCATGAAAATGCAGTGTTATCTGCAGGCTGCATGTCATAGAACAGGAGGAGCTGAGCAGATTGATATGTAGTTTTATGGGAAAAAGTTTGGTAAAACTTGTATTTTATTCATTTATATTCCTGCTCATTCTGGACTTTGACGTCCAGGAGGCGGAGCTATCAGTGATTGACAGCTCTCTCTGTATACACAGTCATAGAGGGAAGGATGTCAATCACTGATAGGACCGCCTCCTGGACTTCAAAGCCCAGAATGAGCAGGATTTTATACATTTTTTTTAAAATATTGTCACATGGAAAAATGAAAAAAATACTAAAAAATCTAGAAAAATATGTGTAACATTAAAATGTGATTTAAACAATAGGTCATTTTCTTATGGCACATTCCTGCCCTGGTAACATAGCAGGTATATATGGATCTATGAATGGTGAGTGGGGGATCCTCGCTTCTTCTCCCGGTAACTCTGCAGCTTGTCTACTAAATAAAGTGCGTCCGGGCGTCCAGTAGGAATACGCTGTCGTACTGGGACTATGTGATGTGTCACTGACACCACGTCGCCGCTGACATGAGATGTGTACTTTCTGTTCCTTTGTACCCAGAGTCGCTTCCTGTTGCTCAATACAAAGTGATAGGTTCAGCAGTAGCACTTGAAGTATGACAAGATGATTGCACCAAAACCTTTCCTCTCAGTTCGCAAATATAAAAAAAAGAAAAAAATACATATAAATGCCCAAATATATGCAATCGTAATATATAGTATAGTGCATAGTAAAGGCTGGTTTCCCTGATTTCAGCACTTTTCACTCCATGTGTCTTATGTTGGCGAGGGCATTGTTTCATCGCGCCATGCTACTTGGAATACTCTGCCTCGTTCTGATCTGGGGCCACAGGATGGCGGTTGGACTGAAAACGTTAAAGGGGTTATCCGAGAGTATAAAAAGCTGCCCCATATGCTGGGCCCCTCACATTGAATATACTTACCTGGCACCCCGCTCCCTGCGCCACTCCTGTTTTCATTCGCGCATGGTGAGAAGCGGCAGTACGGGGACCAGGAGCGGCACCTGGGTAAGTGTATTCAGTGTGAGGGGCCTGGCATATGGGGCAGCTTTTTATACTCTCGGACAACCCCTTTAAGATCCAGATTGCTTCATATTCTAGTCACATTGAAAATGTGCATGGCATTCTGCTGATTCACCTACTAAGGCTAGACAGTCTGTGTGCGCTCATGGAAAACTCTTTTAAAGTTTTTTTTTTTTTTTTTTTTTTTTATCTTAAAATCTTAAAGGGCATTTATTCAGCAGATTTGTACCTATGACACTGGCTGACCTGTTACATGTGTGCTTGGCAGCTGAAGACATCTGTGTTGGTCCCATGTACATATGTGCCCGCATTGCAGAGATAAATGATGTTTTATTATATACAAATGAGCCTCTAGGAGCAACGGGGGCGTTACCATTACTCCTAGAGGCTCTGCTCTCTCTCGAACTGCCACACCCCCTGGACTTTGATTGACAGGGTCAGGTGTGATGACATTTCCACTGTCTGTTTGTGTCTCACCCAAAGTACAGTGGGTGGGGTAGTTGCAGAGAGAGCAGAGCCTCTAAGTGTAACAGTAACGCTCCCGTTGCTCCTAGAGGCTCATTTGCATATATTAAACCATAATTTTTCTCAGCAATGCGGGCACATATGAACATGGGACCAACACAGATGTCTTCAGCTGCCAGGTCAGCCAGCATCATAGGTACACATCTGCTGAAAAATGTCCTTTAAAGGGGTATTTCCAGCTCCTGATATTGATTATCTATCTTCATATCCACCTCATATCCTTCTACATCTCACACCCCCATCAGAAATCTGTCCTGCTTTTGTAGGCGGCAGCGTGATTTTGATCAGATATTGGTGACCTATCCTGAGGAAAGATTATTAATATAATATATTTTTGCAGTATGTGAAAACATTTTCAATTAAAAAAAATTAAAAAGTAGTGGTAATTCTTTGTAAAATATCCCCACTCCACAGATGGCATAGATTTCCTGCCTACTTGACATCAGCATTAAGAAATAAGCCATTACCGTATCCAGCATAGCCCGATAATGCCAGAACCGCCGAATTCCCGTTGACTATAATGGGATCTGCTGGGGGTCAGGCCGATTTGCGGCAGAAATGCCAGCTTTCAGCCAGACAAAAACTTGTGCGTGAAGGTCTTTGTTCAGCCGGAAAGTACCTGGATCCCAGTCGGATCCCATTATAGTCAGTGGGACAGTTGACGGCCGGATACGGAGCACTTCGGCGGGCTGTTCCTCCATCATCCATATATCTTCTCTGCACAGATCTCGCACAGTTTTGCGTTTAACTCTCTTACACACATATTTGCATAAGTCGACGTTAATCAGCTACAGAAGAACAGCCGGCAGCGGTTTGGTTTCACAGCTTCTGTTTTTTTTTCCTGTCAAGCACTAAGGACATCGTGTCCTCTGAAAGTGATTAAAATACAACCGAGTCTGTGAATATATTTTGCTTGGAGTCCGGCTCAGTCAAGCTGAGGGATTATGGGACATTTCTTGCCGGATAGTTTGATCTCTTGAAGATTTTTTGCAGGAGGCCCCTATAGATTGCAGCCATTGTAGTGATGGGAATGGCATGTTTTATTAAAAAGCTGCCGCTTGTCCTAAAATCAAGTTTTTCTTGCTCTCCCACAATTCCATGTGCTGCGGCGCATTATTAATCATTTCACATATGACACTGTTAATTTTCCTCTTCCAGGCGCATGAATAAAATGTCATTATAACAGTAAAGACTGATACTCTGGCATACCTAGAAGAAAGAGAGAGCAAGGAGAATGCTTCTCAGTATGGTAGGGCATATTGATATACTGTTCAGTGCCTATAGAAAATTGGGCACCAACCTGAATGGTCCAGTTGTTGGACCAAATAATGACCTTAACCACCTAACTGTTTTGCCGAGTCCAGCTCAGGCAGTGTGAAAAGTAGTTAACTGGAGGGGGGAGGGCTGCTTTAGATGCTGCTATCTCTGAAATTTTAGCAGCTGGAAACATGCAACTGACCTTGTTTGAAAGCTGACAGTCCAGGCTTTCATACAAGACCAAAATAAGGAGAATTGTTAGAAAGCAAGTTGGGAATAATAGCGGGTAAAACATGTTTTCACTTTCAGCTGCACTTACAGTATCCTGATTTCTATTAGCGATATCTTCCTCTGTCCTGAACATATTGCTGTCATTTTGGAAAGCTTTGAATGTCAGCTTTCAAACAAGACCAGTTGCATGTTTCTAGCTGCTACCATTCAGGAGGTAGCTGCATCTAAAGCAGCCTCCCCCTCCAGGTATCCCACTGCTGGAGCTGGACTCTGGCAAAACAGTTAGGGGGTAATCCAATGATTATTGTAAAAAAAAATGAGAATCAGACATCAGTGTCTTTCTAATAAAGCTAGAACCAGCCCTTTACCTCACATGGATCCAGAGATCTCCACATTCATTGCTGCAATTGCTCTGCCAAATTTATTTCAAGCTGGCATCTCAGTAAGCGTCCTTTCCGCTGAAGTTCTCACCCTATGACAGCTCAGGGTGTGTGTCCTTTCTACTGCAACACTCTCTGCAACTGTCACAGCTTCTAACAGTGGACATGACTTGTGGCAGTTGAAGGATAGAACTGAGCATGTGTGTCCACCTCAACTATGTTACTGAGGTAGACAGAAAAATAAGGGAAAGGACAAGCAGCAAGTGGCGCTACATAAGTACATTTTATTGAATAACTTAGAGATGATGCTAAATTTTTAATTAAATACAATTAGAAAAGTATTCAGATCCAGGTGCTGGTTTGAAAACTGTAGATATTTTTCATGGGCAATCCCCTTATTTTTTAAAGGGTCTGCATGGTGTAAAATAATAAAATAAGTCATACTCGCCTTACTGATATCCCGCCACTCCTGTTCTAGTGCTTTCCGTTCCCCTGCTGCTTTCTACTTCCTGATCCCTCTTGACACACATGGAGACGCCTTTCAGCCAATCTTTGGCCAGAGCGGTGATCTGCCACAGATCTGACTGGATGAGCAGTCATTTCCTGTGTGTCAAGAGGAAGCAGGAAATAGATACTATCAGGGGATCGGGAAGCATCAGTGCCTGAGCAGCAGACGATTGGAAAGTTATTATATATATTTATTATTTTACACCGTGTTGAACCTATTTTAATTTTTTTAAACATTTTATGCAAGTTTATGCAAATCTGCCCCAAAATGCACGTCTGGAGGGTTTTTTGGGTGTTCCTTGTTGTTTCGGACATGGCTTAAAGGGAATCTGTCACAGGGGTCCTCGCCATTAGGTTAGCACAGCAATTTGGACTATGTATTCCAGTGCAGCCAGTGGGAGAAAAGGGGGAAGTAGGAAAATAAGAAATGGATTGGACTCCTTGGCCCAGGTTTGGTATAAGCTTAGACCGGCAGTTTAGACCTTTATCCCAGGGGCTCAGGTCGGATGATACTTCTGGTGCAGGGATAGATGCTTTTCACTGAGGCTTACATTGAGACTGATTTTTAAGCTAGAATTGCTCTGAAATGTTGGCACAAAATGGCAAATCTTGGCCTTCTCCCTTTCCCGTAAAGCTCCACCCATGTTCTGCTAAGCCTGCTCCTTTATGGAGCTTGTAGGAAAGAAGTGTAGAAACCCTAGATGTGGCGAAGTCCGTTAATTTTTTTGGACAGATTTTGGGTGCAGACACAACTCTGGGTACTTATGTTTAGTACTACTGATGATAGTACAGAACTGTGGTGACAGATTCCCTTTAAAATGACAAGCGAATGGGGATTTACCTGTTAGGAGGGACGATTTAGATCCTTCCATGCTCCATACAGGAAGTTTTTCTATGGGAAGCATCAAGTTTGAAGCATCTATTTTTGAGAAGGATTTAGCAATACTGCCAAGAAAGTCTAGACCCGGAATACTCCTAGGCCAACGGCTAATATGTGTCTAGTAGGGATAGACATTGGAGGTCTAGATCTATTCCTAGCCCAAATTAAAGGGGTTGCCCACGAAAAATATTCTACATTTCTCAAACCAGCATCTAGATCTTGTGTAATTGCATGTAATTAAAAATGTATTACAGCCACTGACCTATTCACTGAAATCTATCTGTATAGCGCCACCTGCTGTTTGCTCATTTGTTTTAATTACTCTGTCCCGCCCACTGAGATCAAAGCACATGCTCGATTCCATCCTTCAACTGCTACCAGCTTGAAATAAATCTAGCAGAGCAATGAATGGGGCGATCTCTGGATCCATGTGCTGTACGGATCTGGTTCTAGCTTTGTTAGAAAGAGATTATCATGTACTACTACATTGATCATGGGATAACCCCTTTAACCACCGCTCCTCAAGTTTTCAAGATATTAGGATTATTATGGGCGGTGATTTGGATCTAATGATAGTCCGTATGACCAAGCTAAAGCAACAGAGCACGTGTAGGAAGTGTTGTCATGTGGATATAAGACTATAACAGCTGCAGGACTTCTTATGTAAAATCGCTGTTTTGTGAAGGACCTGATTCTATTTGCTACTTCTTTAGGAACGTTAGCATTTGATGATGTAGATGTTTCCTAAATATTATCTGGATAGGACACATGTTTGAACTTTTAGTGATTTGCTCACTGAACAGGGGACAGATTTCATTAGATGTGATTATTGCTCTGTAAACTATCCCAGACTGATGTAGATTGCCGGTGATCACTGTGTACAAGTTTATTCACCGTCTATAAAGCTATAAAAATAACTTATGATGTCCATGACACTAACAAGGGGTTACCCCATGACTAATGTAAAAAATGAAAATCAGACATCATATAGGACATGGCAATACCTTTCTAATAAAGCTAGAACCAGCCCTGTACCTCACATGGATGCAGAGATCTCCACATTCATTGCTCTGCTAGATTTATGCTGACAGCTGACAGCTCAAGGGGAGTGTATTTTCTGCTGCAGATAAGGGGGCGTGTCTTAGCTCTCCCTATCACAACTCAGGGGCGTTTCTCAGCTCTCCCTATCACAGCTCAGGGGGCGTGTACATGCTCTTATCACAGCTCAGGTGGCAGTTGAAGGATGAAACTGAGCATGTGCGGCCTTCTCAGTGAGCAGGTCAAAAAAACTAACAGCAGGTGGCACTACATTTTATTAAATAACTCAGTGGCTATGCTAAATTTTTAGTTACATGCAATTACAAAAGTATTCAGATCCAGGTGCTGGTTTGAAAAATGTAGAATATTTTTTGTGGGACAACCCCTTTAAGCACATCATTGGTGTGCAATGAAGCTCCATCCCCTTATCCTCTTGGACAGCTCTGCAAGTGACGCACAAGCTTCTATCTCCTCGTTCTAGCAATCGGTGGGGGTCTCAGCGCTGAGACCTTTACTGATCAAAACTTTTCATATGTCTCTATGACACATCCAAAGCTTTACTAAAACCCTTTGGGCCTTTTAAAGGACATGCTACTTAGGGCTCATGCACACAGCCGTAGTTTTGGTCCGCATCCAATCCATATTTTTTGCGGATCCATTCATCTCAGTGGGGCCTCAAAAGATGTGGACAGCACACAGTGTGCAGTCCGTATTTGTAGGTCTGTTCCGCGACCCCATAAAAAAATAGAACATGTCCTATTCTTGTCTGGTTTGCAGCGAAGGGTAAGACATTTCTGCAGGAGTTAAAAAAAAAATGGTGGCATGCACTTGGCTGGTATCTGTGTTTTGCGTATCCAAAGTTTGCAGACCGCAAAACACTTACAGCCGTGTGCATGAGCTCTTATAGTAGGACAAGTATAACTGCATGAAAATTAGTGGAAAGAAAGGGATGCAAATGACCTCTTAACAAACTCTGCCACTGACGCCACCAGATGTAAGGCAGATATCCTTTTTGACCCTATAAATAAGCCTTGAGACATGATTTGGATAATAAATAAGCCAGCACCTCATCTGCAGGCAGCTGTTTCTGAGTGATTGCCCCTCATCAGTGCAGAGCAGAGAGTACTGGAACTGGATGGGAGGACAGTGAGGATTTGGGGTGTACTATCCAGAAGCACCGTTGCCTTCTCAAACAGCTGATCTGCGGGGGTCCTGCGTGTCGAACCCCCACTAATCAGATACTGATGACCTATCCAGAGAATAGGTCATCAGTAAAAGAAAATCTTGGAAAACCCCTTTAATGTTATGATTAGAGCTTAGGACCTACATTTACTGTAGATAAAACAGAATCCACCATTCACAGTAGGTGATGCACACAGCCCACCACACACTTTCTACAAGATTTTGGAGTATGCCTGTAGGAATTTTTAGCCATTCATCCAAAAGAGTATTTCTCAGCTCAGGCACTGATGTTGGAGGGAAGGACATGGATTGCAATCTATCTTCTAGTTCATCCTAAAGCTTTGCGATGGTGTTGAGGTCAGTGCTGTCAGCGGGCCAGTCAAGTTCTTCACATCAAGCTCACCCAACCATTCTTTATAAACTTTGCTTTGCTGACTCAAAGCCATTTCTTTTTACTGGAACTAAGCCTAGATCATCCGCATTATCCTTTCTCCACCAATCTTTAAAGTTGGCACAATGCAGTCGGGAAGGTAATGTTGTCCTGGAATCCACCAAACCTAGACTTGTCCATCAGGCTGCCAGCTACAAAAGCGTGATTTGTCACTCCACTCCAGAGTCCAGTGCCAGCATGCATTTCACCATTGGCTTTGTGCTTGGTGATGTAAGACTTGCATGCAGATGTTTGGCCATGGAAACCATGTCGTAAAGCTCCCGGAATAGCACAGTCTGTGTTAACACCAGAGGAGGTTTGGACACTGCAGAACATTGGCGACCTATGCACTATGCTCCTCAGCACTCAGCGACCACGCTCTGTAACTTCACGCTCCACTTCATGGCTGAGTTGATTTAGTTCCTAAACACTTCCAACCACTCACAGGTCATCATGGAATATCTAGAAGGGAAGAAATATCACAAAATGACTTTTTGCAGTGGTAACATCCTATTACAGTATCGCGCTCTAGTCCATTGAGCTCCTCATAACCACCAATTCTTTCACAAATGTTGGTAAAGGCAGACCGCATGGCTAGGGGCTGGATTTTATACACCTGTGGCAATGGGACTGAAAGAAACACCTGCATTCAGTGATTAAAAGGTGTGTCCCATACTTTTGTTCATATATAGTGTATGTATTACTATAATTAACTGCCCTTTAAAGCAGCTGTTCTTGCGTCTGCCTTTCCCTGAAGACAAGTTGTGATGCTGTAAAGTCAGACTTTTCTTGGCCCATATTCACAGTTGAATTTGACTGAACTCCTCATATCTCGTCTCACCAGCGCTGGGCCGTGGTTAAAGGTTCATATGTTTGTATCCCTCCTTAGATTACTACATACTTTCATTTCACACTGTTATTTCAGTGCACTTGTTCAGTTTACAACGTTGTGGAATGGGTTAAGTTTTTACGCGCACAGCAGATGTCATGGGGTATGATCTGTGGGTAGTGTGAGCGCTCATAGTAGGAATGTGTGTTGGCTGACTTACTGCTCTTTGATGGAAATAGCTGAGCATTTGGACAATTCGAACAATTTAGGTCGATGCCCTTTCTTCTGGAAAGGAATGGGAATGACGCTGCAACTTATGTACACAATAAACTTAGACAAGCACTTTCCACACCACTCTGTGCCCGTCTCTGCACTGGTATCCCATTCCCTTTAGGGTACATTCACACGACTGTATGAATGGGTCCGCATTCTTTCCACAATTTTGCAAAACGGGTGTGGACCCATTCATTTCAATGGGGCCGCAAAAGATGCGGACAGCACACAGTGTTCTGTTCTGTGGTTCCGTTCCGTGGCCCCGCAAACATATAAAGCATGTCCTATTCTTGTCTGCAATCATGGACAAGAATAGATATTTTCTATATAACGCCGGCCATGTGCGGTCAGCAAAATGCGGAGTGCACACGGCCAGCATCTGTGTTTTGCGGATTCACAATTTGCGTACCGCAAAACACTTACGCTCATGTGAATGTGGCCTTAGAGTGTATTTAATTGTATGGTTTACACCCACAAAGCTTCCCACTGTCGCACTATCCTAATTTTCCTCTGTCTGCTATCCTATCCATGCCTTACATTATGTCAATAATCTAAGACTAACATCCTCCATAATAGAAATCTCGCATTCCTCAGATGTTTTTCTCGTGCTGCACAAGTTCTCTGGAATGTGCTACACTGGACAGTCAGAATAATGCCCAACATACACAGTTTTAAGAAAGCCTTTTTATGTAGCCTTATTACATTCAGTGTTCTGTTTTTTTTTTACTCCTCCCACCTTTACGTGTTTTTTTCAGAACTTTCTTCATTTAGTACTATCCCCCACACACCTTGTATAACAAAATAACAAAACTGTAGCTAAATGGTTGCTGAGAACTTCTACTTATTTTTTTGTTCAGGAAAACTTTTCTCTGATAAAGATTGGGGGTCTGATTTGAGATCTGATGATGAATGGGGGTCTGATTTGAGGTTGATAAAGATTGGGGATCTGATCTGAGGAAAAATATGTTTTTTCTTATTTTCCTCTTTAAAAACCTAGGTGCATCTTAAAGGGGTTGTCTCAATTCAGTAAGTTGCATTTATCATGTAGAGAAAGTTAATACAAGCCACTTAATAATGTATTGTGATTATCCATATTGCTTCTTTTGCTGGCTGGGTTCATTTTCCCATCACATTATACACTGCTCGTTTCCATGGTTACAGACCACCCTGCAATCCATCAGAGGTGGTCATGCTTGCACATTATAGGAAAAAGCATCAGCCTCTCTGGTGGCCGGGACCATGGGAGCGCACATAGACTAGTGCTTTTTCCTATATTGTGCAAGCACGAACACCACTGATGGATTGCAGGGTGGTCTGTAACCATGGAAACGAGCAGTGTATAATGTGATAGAAAAATGAATCCAGCCAGCAAAGGAAGCAATATGGATAATAACAATACATTAGTAAGTGTCTTGTATTAACTTTCTCTACATGATAAATACCACTTACTGAAGTGAGACAACCCCTTTAAGGTCCTATCTATGTATGCCTAAATATAAAGTGCATTATAGCGCAGTACTATCCCACACACTTTATATTTAGGCATACATAGATAGGACCATAACACGCACCTAGGTTTAGTGGCCTACTAGTATGACTGGCTTGTTCAGATTTATGTTTGATACCCAATTTTTTTTTATTAATGATGGCTGGACCCTTGTAGAAAACAAGCATTTTTACCTCTTGTGTCGCCTCTGTCTCCTCATAGAGTATAAGCTCGGGGGTGCTGCACCCAAAAGAGAGTGAAGAACAGTGAGAAAAAACAATTACCATATTTTTCGCTCTATAAGACGCATCAGACCATAAGACGCAGCTAGGTTTTTAAAGAGGAAAATAAGAAAAAAAAATATTTTTCATCAGACCTCAGATCAGACCCCCAGTCATCATCAGACCTCAAATCAAACCCCCCAATCTTTATCAGAGAATATTTTTCCTGGGCAAAAGTCCTCAGCAAGCATTTAGATAGAGTTTTGTTATACTTGAGACATAACAGATCTTTCAGCGGAGCAGATATTTCTCTGACTATTCCATCCATCTGACCGGGGTTTGCAGTAATCCATCTGTTTGCTGCCAAAACAGCCTTACTCAGATGATTGGAACAGATTATTAGTCACTTCAGCTACAAATGTGGCACGTGATTATACCCTAAGCCATAGATGTAATACACAAACAAGTCGGGTCCTTCAAACCCTCTCTCCAGTGTAACTAATGTAGTGCAGTTCTAACCTCCCTTTATTACATCCATAAGCCTTAAAGGGGTATTGTAATCAGGACATTTACGACATATCAACAGGATATACCCTAAATGTCTGATAGGTGTGGGTACTACCTCTGTGACCCGCAGCTATCTCGAGAACGGGGACCCAATTTTGCGGTTGCTGAGAATAGAAAGGTAGCTGTGCATGCATGGCTCTGTCTGTTCACTGCTAACAGAGATCGGAAAATAGTGCACATGCTTGGCTCTTTTAAGAACTCCCATAGAAGTGCATGGATAGAGCTACGCATGTGTTCTCGAGTACGTGCAGGTTCCAGAGGTGGCATATTTATGGTATATCCTGTCGCTATGCCATAAAAAACGCCTTTAACACAGTTAATAAAAAAAGCCAGAGGAGACCCTATAATTCCCCCCTCTCGATTCTATAAGATGCTCCTGACCATAAGGCGCACCTAGGTTTAACAAGAGGAAAAAAAATATTTCTCACCAGACCTCCAAATTAGACCCCCAATCCAAATCAGACCTTAGATCAGACCCCAGATGTTCATCAGGCCTCCTATCAGATCCCCAATCTTCAGCAGACCTCAGATCAGATATAAAATAACGTACCTCTTCTGCTCCAGATGGCGCCAACATTTGGGAGATCCAGTGCTCTCTTCTTGCAGCGCTGCACTGTGACCTGATGTCACACAGTGTCAGGTCATTATGTGCGCCCTTACGCGCGCTATGTTCTGATGTTCTACTCCGTCCGGACACAGCACAGTGCCGGCAGAAGACCAGGGAGGAGTAAAGCCAGCACCAGGAGTTCTATATTCACCACTCCCCAGGCCTACTGTGTACTAATTAGCGCATTCATAATGGAAGCGCTCATTAGTATTCGCTTCATAAGAAGCACTGTCATTTTCTCCCCACTTTTGGTGGGTGTCAGGTCAAAGTATGCCCCCTTACGTGCGCTACGTCCTGATGCTGAGGACACAGCACAGTGCAGTGCCGGCAGAAGGCCAAGCAGGAGTAAAGCCAGCACCAGGAGCGCTATATTCACCACTCCCCAGTCAGTACATTTTTGGCCTCACTGTCCATAGGTATCAATACTAAAGGAGAACCTCAACATCTAAGGTGTGACCCCCAAAGAACAACATGGAGAACAATGGGTGTACTTACCCCTGAACAAGGACTTGGATGCCCCAGACACCTCGATGTGTGTTTCGCTTTCACTTCGTAGCCTCCATTTTTTTGGCTGAACCTTATATATGGATAGCTTATTTCTAGTGATTGATTCGTCACCTGCTCCATTCCCCCCCAGGACTCAAGAGGTTAGATGCTGTTGAGTAAATTGTTTTGTGAGAACAAAAAGCATGGCTGAATCATGGCCATACTTCCAGGACGAGTAGTCACAAGGATTTCAGAGAAGATAACCTGTATTGGACAACGCGTTTCTGGTAGTGACTGGTGCCTTCTTCAGGTCCACTTCATAGGTAGCTGGCCAAAGTAAGGCCCAAGAATTTCTCTTTAGATATGTTGTATACATTAATACCTACGTGGCAATTGTGGCCACATAGGAGGCTAGGAGAGCCCGCTCTACAGGTTATTCATCCTTCTGAAGGGACGAGGCCCGGCACTGAGACAGCTCATTTATTCCGAGCCTCAGGAGAACTTGCTGTCTGGTTTTGAAAATTTGCTTTGCTATTTCCATCGTGTATTTATTGTAGGACTAGTCTTTTTACTTCAGATTAAGAAAGAACTTTACAAAATCTGTGAACCCTGTCATTTATTATACACTCTCCTCACATTCATTTTTCTAAGCGGGGTTGTCAGTACGAAGAGAAAAGTCTTCGAAGAGAAAGTCCAGCGCTCGAGATCTCCAGATAAAATCACACTTTAACAAATTGCATTAAAATACATCATGAGCACATGCTGCCTGGGTGGTCACCAAAAAGTTTGGTCTAATGTGCTTCAAACTGATTAAGAACTTTCAGTTTAAAACGCGTAGACCGATCACGGGGTATGGGCGCATGATGTATTTTTAATTCAATTTATTAAAGTGTGATTTTATCTGGAGATCTCGAGTGCTGGATTTTCTCTTTGCAACATTTGTGGCCTTCTCTGGGTGCCATGCACAGACTTTTTTATTTATTTTTTTATTGGTGAAGATAAAAGTCTCTATATGCGGAATGAGTATTGTGGATTTGCTGAAAATTTTTATGTTCCTAAAATCATAGACATAGGGGGTCATTTATGATGCTGAAACATGCCTATATTAGGCGTATTTCAGGCACAGATTCCAGCGCAACGCATAGTTGCTCCGCAATCTGCGACTTCCCCACTCATGTCATGTCTAAAAAAGTGGGCGGGGAAAGGGCCGGGACGGTAGGCCAGTCTCATTTAACATTTCCTATGCCTGTTTCAGCTTGGAAGTTAGCTTACATTTAGAACTGGTGGAAGATCCGCTGAAATTATAAAGAGGCCGGCGCCTCTACATAACTCCAACGGATCCACCGCCAGCTATAGGGGATATTAAGACCAGCATCTGAAACACTGGTCTTAAGAAATGTGCCTCATAATTTATTATGAATATTTAGGACCAGGCAAAGTAGAGCTATCTGGCTCCATTCTTAGACAGTTCATCTCATAATTATAACATTTTTTTCAAATAATGTATAAAAATGTACAAAAATACCTGAATAAAACGGATCAGTTTCATTTAATACAACAATATGCATCCGTTCCGTTGTATTCAAACCCTGTGGTTGTATTAAAACGAAACGGAACAAACCGACTGTAATTCAATGGGAATGGATCCTTTTTTTCCTTTCCTATGTGGTTGTATTAAAGCGAAACAGAAGGAGGGGGGAGATGGGGTAGTGCGGATCAGTTTTTTTTCCTGGTAACAATTATCATGCCTGATCTGGTTAGTTCAATTTTGCAGCAAAACGGAACTGATGCATCCTGACAGTGAATGGGGACAAAACTGAACTGTTTTGGTCCAGGTTTGAGATCCTCTGCCGGATTTCAAAACCGGAAAGCCAAAACGGTTATGTGAAAGAAGCCTTAAAGGGTTTGTCCCACAAATAATATTCTATGATTTTCAAACCCGCACCTGGATCTGAATACTTTTGTAGTTGCATATAAATACAATTTTATTATAGCCTCTGAGTAATTCAATAAAATCAATCTGTATAGCGCCACCTGCTGTTTCCTTTTTTTCTAATCTCTATGTCCTGCTCAATGAGATGGAGGCACATGCTCAATTCCATCCTTCAATTTGCGGTCCCCAATGCATAGGCAACATCCGTGCGGCGGGCGGGATGGATCGAGACCCATTAAACTTGAATGGGTCCGTGAACATGTTCTATGTTTTTACGGAGCGGAGGCACGGACAGAAACAGTCCATAATGTTTCTGTGGGCTTCCGATCCGTGCCTCTGTTCTGCACCGCATCTCCCGGATCAAGTGAATGGGTCCGCATCCGTGATGCGGGGTGCACACGGCCAGTGCCTGTGTATTGCGGACCCACTGTATGCGGGCCGCAATACGGCCACAGCCCGGCAACCGCCGTGTGGATGTGCCCTTAGATGCCAGCTTGAAAAAAATCTAGCAGAACAATTGGAACAATGAATGGGGAGATCTCTGGATTCATGTGAGGTACAGGGCTGTTTCTAGCTTTGTTAGAAAAGGATTGTCATTTTCTAAATTATTTTATATGATTTTTTACATTATTCATAGGATATGGCAGGGACAGAGGAATAAACTAAACCTAAAGAGGCCACAAGTAAAGAAAAGGCCAAGAAAAATAATTTTGCTGTATAAATATTTTCCAAGGCAAACCCAGTGGTAAGTCTCGTTTTCCCTGTGTTGATTGGGTGTTTGGCTTCTTTCATACTGTCCCGGTGTGATCTTTACAGGATCAGTCAGGACCACACAGCCGCACTGTTTGTGTGAAGTGATGGAGGAGCCGGCAGCAGGGAGGTCATGGGAATTCTAGTTTCCTTTGCTCAGTGATTGTCTATGAGAGGCTTAGAACGGTGCGGCTGCAGATTATACGCCGAGGTCTGTAATTGTGACATCTGTTTTCTTTTCTGCCCTGTAATTGGACATGAATAATATGTCAGCCTCAGAGTGGGGAGTCTACAGTGGCATAAGACCACAACATAAGGCTTTATTTATCAAAACTAACATCTGACCCCACTGCCTATAGCAACCAATCACAGGACAGCTTTAATTTCTGCAGAGCCATTTGGAAAATGTAATCTGAGCTCGGATTGGTTGCTTTGGACAATAAGGTCTAGGGTGCTAAACAGTTACGGAGCCCAACATTTTTTAGTTGCCAAATTAAAAAATATATAATTAATGTATTAAAAGGGTTATCCAGGAAATGATAATGATGACTTATCCTCAGGATAGGTCATCATTATCACATCGGTGGGGGGCCAAGTCCCGGCACCTTGCCGATCAGCTGTTCCAGGGAGGCTTTGTGGTCACCGGAGGTTCCAGGCAGCTCACCATTGTATAGTGGCAGTGCTTGGTATTGCAGCTCAGCCCCATTTACTTCAAAGAGCTGATAACTAGGTCATGTGACCGATGTACAGCTGATCACCAAGGGTCCTGGGAGGTGGACCCCGCTAATCTGATATTGATGACCTATCCTGAGGATAGGTCATCAATATTATTTCCAGGATAGCCCCTTTATTACGTGGATTTTTTTATCTGCCACTTTGACTTCCCAGAATGCAGTTCTGTGTTCTAGGAAGGACACTCATTTGCTTTGGCTTGAGCTGCAAGCTGCAGTTTTGTGTCCCGGTCATAAAAACGGATCCGGCACTGAATACAATGTAAGTCAGTGGTGACAGATCCGTTTTTTTAGGAGCCTAAAAAAACAGATCCATCACCCATTGACTTTCAATTATTTACTGACGGATCTGTTTTTTCCTGTTTTGATTTCGCACAACTGCATCCTAACGGAACGGATGCATCCTGATGTGCAAAATCAAAGCGGATCAGTTTAATTCCGATATTGAGATCCAGCAGAGGATTAACAACGCAAGTGTGAAAGTAACCTTTCTGTTGATGATCTACTGTGATGCTGTAGTAACATTACACAATAAGGTTCCTCTAATACGACAACGCAGTGAAAAACCATACACTACCGTTGTTGTTATAGCAGGGCTTCTCGAGTCACCACTCCAGCTCTCTCCATTAGATGGTGTTCTGTATGGCCGCAGGGGGTTGACTAGTGCATGCACTCTATCACTGGTGGTATCAAGCTGGCATACCTTAATGACCGGAACATTCCTAACTGAGGTTTTAATATATTTTTTATTTTCGTAAAGAAGTTGTATTTTATGTTTGCTAATAAGGGGTTAATAGGGTTGAACACTGTCATTTTCAATCGCTGCATGTAGTGGTTTTAGTCTGACCGATTCTCAGTATGTTTGCGGGGTTGCGGGCGGATCTCTACCGATAACCATTATAGTTAATGATGCCGGTAGGTATCCGGTAGCTTCTGGCAGAGCTGCTGTTATAGGCTTTACAGCAGCTATGTGAACCTTATGAACCTGGCCATGGCTCATTGGAGTAAATTAATCATAGACTAGCATTTTATATTGGTCTATGACAGGAGTGGCCAACCTTACAGACACATAGAGCCAGGAAAAACATATGACTACCAGTAGCCACAAGCTATATATTGGCACGCGATTGCCCTATAAGATGCACCTAAGATTTAGTGGAGAAAAATAAGAAAAAAAATATTTTTCATCAGACCTCAGATCAGACTCATAAATCAGACCCCCAATCCTCATCTGACCTAAAATATGATCCTCAACACAAATCGGACTTCCAGTGTCAGACCCTCAGTGCTCAGATCTGCTCCTATGCTGAGATCAGACCTCCCAAGCTCAACCAGACCCCCCATGCTCAGATCTGACCCTCATGCTCAGATATTACCCCCCATGCTCAGATTAGACCATCCATGCTCAGACCAGACCCCTTGCACAGATAAGACCCCCCTGCTCAGATCAGGACCCCCCCATGTTCAGATCTGACCCCCCCATACTCAGATTAGAACCCCCATGCTAAGATTAGACCCCCCCCCATTCTCAGATCAGACCCCCATCCCATGATCAGATTCCCCATGCTCAGATCAGAACCTCCCATGCCAAGATCAGAACCCCATGCTCAGTTCTATAATTTAGAAAAATCTCCTACCTCCCCTGATTGGGCACCTGCTACTCTGCCAGGTATGTGCGCATCTCCACATACCACGTTATGATACTGTGCGCATCAGGACATAGTGAAGAGTGAGCTGGAGCAGCAGAGTAGTAACAGTACCCGATCAGGAAAGGAGATCTGAGCATGGAGTGCAGAGTATGGTGGCCTGACTGCTTCCCGGCTCCACCAAAAGAGCCACACTTGGAGAGGCAAAGAGCCGCATTTGGCTCAAGAGCCACAGGTTGGCCACCCCTGGTCTATGATATCGCCTAATTTATGACAAGTCACACTCCGGCAATCAGTGCACCTAGACTGCACTCTATGGCATCTCCAATAGATTTCTGTCTTCTTTTATGCCACAAAACTCACCAGCCCCACTGGCCAGCCACTTTCCCATCCTCACAATGTCCCCTTATTAGGAAAGTGGCGAAGGCTTAGTAGAAACACCACTTGCGTCTAGATTTAGGAGGAGTGGTGTTTAAAAAAAAGTCACACACATGAGGTTTGAGACTTTTTGTGTGCAATGGGGTAAATGATAAATTCCCCCCATAGACCTCTACGGGAAAGTTGTGGGCATGCTCTATGACATTTGCAGGGGTCATTGTGCATGGAGGGAGAGGTGAGCTGTGATCATGACCTGTTGTGAATGGTGAATCCTGTGTTATTTATATATAGGTGGTACCTATTGTAACACTGTCTGTGATAATGAGATGTCTCGTGAAAGACTGGGTGGCCAGAGTGAAAACTGCAAGATTTCAGGATTACTTATTAATATAGAAAACTTAGAAAAAAAACCCAGCAAATACACTTAAAAACTATGTTTAAAAGGGTTTTCCAAGATTTTTATACTGATTACCTATCATCTGGATAGGTCATCAGTATTTGATCGGTGGGGGACAGACACCTGGGACCCCGGCTGATCAGCTGTTTTGAGAAGGCAGCGGCGCTCTTGTCTTCTCACAGCTCACTAAGCATATTGCCGTGCTTTGTACAGTGGCTGTCCTTGGTATCGCGCTCAGTCCTATTCGCTTGAATAGGGCTGAGCTGCTCCTAAGTCATGTGACAGATGAACGTGATGTCACTGGCCTAGTGAAGGCTGAGAGAAGGTTGTGTTACTAACAGGAGTGCCGGTGCCTTCTCAAACAGCTGATCAGCGGGGGTCCCAAGTGTCAGACCCTCACCAATCAGATACTGGTGACCTATCCAGAGGATAGGCCATCTGCATAGAAATCTCAGAAAACCCCTTTAACATATAAACAATAGGTCAGATTCTCTATTAAGATGATAGATGCTTCAGAATAGTTATCACATGGGTAATGCAAGAAGTTACTAAAATAGTCTTGTCAGGAGAGGTGTCAGGTCCTCTTTGCTTGGTTCCCAGAGAGGAAGTGCACAGGAAGCCTGCTCAGTAGAGGACACTCACCATGGTGGTCACTCCACATTGTACATGGTTCCTACTTTAAACAAGAATTCAAACAGTACATAAAGAGTATTGAATGACACAACTTTCTCAAGTGCTTCCATACAGTAGACAGAAATGTGTATGTCTGCTAAGATGAACCGTGTCGAGCTGCAGTGCTGTAGGGAGTGGTTGCCCGGCCAAAAGATAACATTCACATTCCTGAAAAGCCCACTGACAGAACATACATATGGATGTGAAGCTCGTCTGGGAGATGCTAATGTAGCCAAGCCCATGGTTAGCACACATGAAATGTTACTCTAGGAACATGATCAACAGAACAAACTAGAGAATAGAATAGAAATAAATAATTTCTGATTTCTCACTTGTTGCCATCTTGCTCAGACGAAGTATCTTCAGTTCGGATTCGAGGCCGAAAAATGTAGAGGTCCATTCTTGGTGCAGTTGCCATGCAAAGCCTCAGCGGGAGCTTGCTTACAGTTTAGCTCCATGCAATAGAGTTAAACCTAGAGCGGATCTGCATGAAAACCCACATCAGAGCCCGTAGCCCAGCACAGTGGAAGATTTTGTCGGAGGCAAAATCCTACATGTGAACCTGCCCTTAAAGAACATCACTTCACTACAAAAGCTTTAGCAGTGACCTGCTATTCTTGTCCATGGATGGAAGCAATGGTACTATCACGGTAGGCCTTTCAACACATTCCTTCAGGTGTGTAATGTTAGGTCGAGCAACCCCTTTAACATGTACAAGCAACAAAAATCTACAATACTCTTCAAATATAGAATATATAACCTAATGCTAATTTCACTATGTAAAATCATTATAAGGTACATAGCAAATACATTTTGATCCAGATCATTTGTACCCATCCACCATGGCAAGGTGACCTCTTTTGGTCGGGAACCTACAATATATGATACTTACTCACCTTGTCCTAACTGGCCTCAAATGAGTTCGGGGAGAGCAGCCTACAGCTATATTCTGCTCTTGTCAAAATCGGCCCGTGGGAAAGATGGGATTATTAGACGTGCATGATCAAAATGGAGACAGCCAGACCTACAAATGCATATTCCACTAAACGTTGTCCACACCCAGTGATTTTGACAATGATGTGTGTACAGGGGGGTGCCGGCTTTCTCTCAAATGGTGGTGTCGGGAAAACAAGGATCAAGCATGTCGCATTTTAACACTTCATTCTTCTGTTCTCAAGAATAAGGAGATGAGCTCAGGGCTCCAGATGGCGACCAAAATGGTCGCCAATGCGACTTAGATTTTACAAATGGCGACAAGACTTTTTAGTCTTGTCGCCATTTGTGCCTGGACCCGATTGGAATTTACTGATATTAGGCTGCGCAACTGCACAGCCTCGTATCAGAGAACATGGTGCGCGCTGCAGTCAGCGCGCTCCATGTTCCCTCAGCAGCACAGGGGAGAAGGAAGCTCTCCCTCCCCCCTGTGCTGCTGCTGCCGCTGACACCAGTGGGAGGAGAGGGGCGGAGAAGGGGAGGGCGCACTGCACCACCAATGATTTAATACCCTGGGGGGGGGGGAGCGCACTGCGCCACCAATGAACGTAACGATCATTTAATACAAGTACAGGAGCGGGTGCCGGCTATGTGATCCTGCGCCGACACCCACTCCTGTACTTGTATAATTGATAGTAATGTTCATTGGTGGCACAGTGCGCCCCTCCCCCCCTTGGTATTAAATCATTAGTGGCGCAGTGCGCCCTCCCCCCCTCCAACTACCCAGTATTAAATCATTGATGGCAGTGGCCACAGGCGCCCCCCCCCTCTTCCCCTCTCCATTAGTGGCAGTGGAGATTCCGATCGGAGCCCCAGCAGTGTAATCGCGGGACTCAGATCGGTTACCATTGCAACCAGGAAGCTACTGAAGTCCTGGCTGCCATGGTAAGCTCCCTGCTGCCCTGTGCACAAAGCATAGGGCAGCAGGGAGAGTGTAAGTCCAATGCACCCTAATAGAGCTCTATTAGGGTGCATAGGACAAGGGTTCTAGCCCCTAAGGGGGCTAATAGCAAATAAATGTTAAAAAAAATACCAAAATACACCAAAACAAGTTTAAATTCCCCCTTCCCAATTTTACATATAAAATATATAAACAATAAATAAATAAACATATTAGGTATCGCCATGTCCAAAAGTCCAAAGTATTAAAATATTAAAAAATATCTCCTATGTGGTCAACGCCGTAACAGAAAAAAGAAATAAATAAAAACCGCACGATTCGCCATTTTTTTAGTCACCTTGTCCCCCCAAAAAAATTGGACAGGACTGTTCTATTATGGGCTGGACGTTTTATAAAATGCGGAATGCACGCAGCTTTTTTTGGTGTTTTTATTTCTTCGCATGGTATCGAGTATCGCGATACTTTTTTATGGTATCGAAACCGAATCAAAATTTTGGTATCGTGACAACCCTAGATAGGACTGTTCTATTATGGGCCGGACGTTCCATCTTCTCCAAGTCTTTTTTTAATTATAAATATATGTGTTTAAATTTGGTGACTAAAAATTTAATTTGGCTCCTAAATTTTTCAGTTCAGGGGCCAATGGCTCCTAGGTATTTTTTTGTAGTCTGGAGCACTGGAGCTGCCGCCAGAGGTGTATCCCTTCCCCCTCGGTGGAGCTAAGCATCTGTCTATATTTGGGTGTCAAGAACAATACCTGATGGCTGAACGAGCATCCACTTTAGGTCTACGGTGGCAGCAGTACTGGTTGTCACCTAGTTTTCGGAAAAGCAAACTAACAGAAAAGTGATTTTTTTTTTTTAATTTTAGGAGGAAATTCTTTTTTTAAGTGATGTGGTTGCATATTGAAGAACTTTTCTCTGTATTTAGCACATTTTTCTTTTCTCTACAGTAAAATATGTTGACAACGAGCACAGCATGGATTTAAAAAGAGCAAGGAGCAGGCCGTGAAATCATTTGAGGTAAGTTTTCATTATCTGTATGTGCATTTGCAGGACCTTGATCAGTGCCTGTTCAGCATGAGAGCCATCCTTTACTTTTGTTTTAACATAGTAAGGTAACATTCAAGAATGAAACATGTAGGAGCGATCTCTAGAACTTGTGAATACTGCCACCTGGTTATACATAATGGCCGCAGACTAAATATGCTCACCACAGTCCTGGCGCCATGTAAGGATCATAACTATCCCAGAAAGCCAATATAGAAAGGATCTGTCAAGGAAACTTGGAATTGCTAGCATGGACACCTACCCGCTATCAGGGATGTCATTGTATTACTGCGTGACATTAGGGTAAAAATTATACCTATGCTATGAGGAAGGGCTTGTATGCCTGAAACGCCTAAGCGACTGCCGGATCTATCTACGTTTTTCCTGAAAACTATACCACTTACAGTTCACAGTATGGTCTTCAACTTCTAAGAATGATTTATATTACTGAAGTGCTGCTTCTTCTCTACATTGCTATATGTATATATATATATATATATATAATTCTGCAGCTCTGTACCTTTACTGTATAGACTGGGATAGAACAAGCAGAGGTTGTCCAGGGAGCAGAAATGATTGGGAAAGGCCTCCAAATGGAAATAAAAAAATAAAAAAAAAACATACTCACCCTCACCATTAGGCCCCTTTCAGATGAGCGATTTCCACGCATCGTTCTTGCTGTGTGAGTATGCAGCAGCTCCCGTCCTGACCTCCCAGCACTCATGGGGTTCTGGAGTGTATTGGATAACACTGACAGCATTATGTCAGTGTTATACAATACACTCCAGACCTCTAAGGGTTACATAACATCATAAACCAATATAATGCTAGACAACCTCGTCAGTGCTGGGAGGTCAGGACGGGAGCTGCAGCATACTCATTCTGCCAGTCCGATGCGGGGAACTCGCTCGTCTGAAAGTGGCCTTACCCTGCCACTCCTGTTCCAGTCACTGGTGTCCTATCTCAACAAGTAGAAAATACCTAGGTATGCTCAACCAATCATTAACTGCTGTGGTGATCCCCTCAGCAAGTGATCAGCTGAGGGGGCATCTCCAGGCATTTCCTTTATGTCAAGATGGAACCAGAGAGCAGAGACCAGCGATGAATGAGGGGTGGCTTATTTATTTTCCTTTTATTTATCCCCTCCAAGGCCTTTCCCAATATGTTTTACCACCTAGACCAGTGATTTTCAACCAGTGTGCCTCCAGCTGTAGCAAAACTACAACTCCCATCATGCCCAGGCAGCCTACAGCTATCAGCCTACAGAAGGGCATGGTGGGAGTTGTAGTTTTGCAACAGCTGGAGGCACACTGGTTGAAAATCACTGACCTAGACAACCCCTTTAATGACAGCTCTACTGTACTGCTGAGCAATGGAGTGTTTGAGTCCACAGCCTCATGGCCCAGTCTCATGGGCCGAATGAGCGTTCATACAAAGGCCCGTTCCTGAACGTTCAATGACCCTGCTCTGGAAAATTATGTGGTTTGCCACTTTGTGGGTGACTTGCTTCTACTTTGCAATAATACCACTGGAATATCTCTATACGTCTGAAATAGCTCTTTAGGACAACCTGTTATTTCACAAATTCTTGTAAAGGCAGACTGCATGGCTAGGTGCTGGATTTTATACACCTGTGGCAATGGCTCTGAATAAAACATCTGAATTCAACACTGATTAAGAAGTGTGTCAGAGTACTTTTGTCCATATAGTGTATGTATTTTTTTTACAGAGTATGTCCCCTATGAGGTCGTAGAAGTCTTCCAGGGGACATCCTACTCAAATTTTATTTTTTATTTTTCAATTTTCCACTGTAACTGGTGCATCCAGAGGAGTTGCATGGGAAAACAGTTGTGATATTAGTCACTGGCAGGGCTGATCTGGGACTTGTCAATAGTAGCAGTACTGCAGCGATGAGTACAAAGTAGAAGGAGCTGTCTCTTCCAGTGTCGGAGCTACTGGCGAACAGCTGATCGGCCGGAGGTGTGGGGATAGGCCATCACTTGATAAAAGATGGATAATCCCTTTAAATGTTGTAATAAAAAATGTATTTAAAATAAATATTCAATAAAATATGGAAAAAATAAGATTCACAAGCCAACATATATGATGTAGTATAGTTTTTCCCTGCGTACAGTCAGGGTGTTGACTTTTGCCGCTGGGGTTTTTTGACCTTTTTAAAGTTCAGTGTAATTTGCAGTAGAGCCACTTCTCCCCGTGACGTCTGTATAGCTGTGGTTTAGGGCAATAAGTCAATCATTTTCTTTGTATGAGGATAATAATATGCTGTATGGCTGCTTGTTGTGTTACATTGCCACTTTCATTTCTTGGCCTCCACTGTTTTGTGAGCGGCTGAGAGTTGTCTTATGGCCTTTTTGGTGTTTCACATCACGAGGACTGGCTACTGCATTAGGTAGTGAAGAATGGTTTCCTGTACGTAATGGCTCTTTTCATCAACTAATTGCAGAATCATTACCCTGATGTTTATTTCTTGGCTTAGACATCGTGACTGAACATAGCCTAAAGGTGGTTATTACAGCAGCAAGAGGCTTCTGCCAGGCCAAGCCTCATTGCCCTCTAGCAGTACCGGTTTTGGTTTCACCTTAAAACCTCCCTATAAAAGGCTATGGTTGTTTTATCATTAGCAACCGGTCTGTCTTAACGGATTTGTCCTGTTTAGAAAACCTATTTTAATATTAGGGAATTCTTTGATAATAGGATGGTGGGGATCCTTTGTTCAGGATCCACATCGCAAGTCTAAAGGGCGGATCTCTGACCAACCTGTCCTCCACTATGTGATCCTGGTCCCCACATGGCCGCCTCTGCGTCTCTAATGGCAGGTGGTAACGGGGACAAGCCTCCCTAGAGTCACCCGCAGTACTAGGGAGGCTCGTCCCCGTCACTGCCTGCCATTGGCTGCTCCCCCCGACACAGGATGTTTTCATCCACGCACGCGGAGGAGCAGCGGCGGCCATGCGGGGTCCAGGAGTGGAGCGGGGGGCCAGTTAAGTAGAATCAGTGTATAGGGGGGGGGGGCGTATAGGGGGGGCATTTCCAACCTTTAATTTACCCTGTGGTGGTGAGAAACCAAACTTTTACTGCCAAGTTACCCCACAGAAAAGAGCAGATCTCAGCATTTGTCAGCAGATTTAGACCTATGAAACTGCTGACAGATACCCTTTAAAGGAACCTTGGCAACTACTTTATGCTGACCTCACTTAGGGCAGCATAAATTAGTGACAGAAATGCTGATTTCAACGATGTGTCACTCATGAGCTAAAAGTAAGTGGTTGCTGAGAACCAGCATCATAATCATTGCAGATTAGTCCTTGAAAAGAGTCAAATCTACCTGAGAAGAGTCATGGTTATTCCTAATCCCCTGCACTCTTGTCCATCTGCTGATGATTGGCAGTTTTCTCCCAGAGAAAAAGGGAGAAAACTAGGTAGAAGCCTGTCAGTCATCAGCAGGTGGGCAGGGAGAGCAGGAATTCATGAATAACCAGGACTCTTCTCAGGTGGCTGTGACTCTTTTCCAGCCTATTCTGCAATGATTGTGATGTTGGTTCTCGGCAACCACTTACTTTTAACTTATAAATGACAGACCGCTGAAATCAATTCACCTGTCTCTGCTTTATTCTGCCGTTAGTATGGGCTGCATAAAGTTGATGACAGGTTCCCTTTAAAGAGTCGCTGTCGTCTCCTGATGTGTGTGTTTCAGTAAATATTTGTAATCTCCATAGTATGGTATGTGTCCCTACTCTAATACAGTCTAGTCAGTGCTGTCATTGTCAGATTCCTTGGGACACACCCCTTTGACAAGGGAAATGGTAACACCCTGTTGTCCATTTATTTATTAATATTTGCAAAGGAATAACAGAGTAATGCCATAACACAGTGTTAATAAAGATGCTCCTGAATTATTTTATACCAAAACAGACATGAGAAGAGAGCTGACAAGTCCTGTTTAAAGGGATTGTATCGCAAATGGCTTTTGTCATGTAGAGAAAGTTAATACAAGGCACTTACTAATCTATTGTGATTGTCCATATTGCCTCCTTTGCTGTCTGGATTCATTTTTCCATCACATTATACACTGCTCGTTTCCATGGTTACAATCACCCTGCAATCCATCAGTGGTGGTCATGCTTGCACACTTTAGGAAAAAGCTCCAGCCTATGTGTAGTGCCATGGTCCACCAGTGAGGCCGGCGCTTTTTCCTATAGTGTGCAAGCATGACCACCATTGCTGGATTACAGGGAGTTCGTAACCATGGAAACGAGCAGTGTATAATGTGATAGAAAAATGAATCCGGCCAGGAAAGGAAGCAATATGGACAATCACAATACATTAGTAAGTGCGATTTCCATCAGTGATTGTGAGACAAAACCAGGAGTAGAGGCTATGCAGCGAATAATCAAAAGATTTGCTCCTGTTCTGTGTTTTTGACCCATACCTAAACACTGACGGAACACTAACTGAATACTTAATGTGAAAGCGGCCTTAATGATACAATTATGGTTGTTTGCAGCAACCACTAGGGGGAGCTTAGTCTCTTATTGAAGACTGATTTGTTATTGAGTTCAGTGAGAGCTGTTGAAATGTGTGACTGTGTATTGGAGATATAGTACTCCTGCTGGGTCCTACATTTTGAGGATACAGCAGGTTTCAGCTTCTTGGACCGCAAGTAAGCGCATTGAGAAGGAGTCTGGGTGGGGACAGTTCTGAATAGCACACACTCATTGCTTTAAAATCTCAGTCTATTAGATTTTCTTTCTAATACATGCATGTAGGTATGTCAGGACTTTGAAATGCAGATTAGAATTTGCCTTGCCTTTCTTCATATTCATTCTCTTGGTAAAGCTTATAAGATTTTCATTCCTTAGATGTTTTGCATATTATATGTAAGATGAAAAAACGTTTTAAAGGGAATGCGTCACCTCTAGATTTTTCTGCTGGTTAAAACCAGATGGTGACACACATCCTTCTTTTTTAATCTGTTTTTATTCCCTGATTGTAGTTTTTTTTTAAATTCTATTTCCTGAATATGATTACGGGGGCGGCCATCTTGGCTGAACTGTTGCCACATGGGCCGTAGACACAGTAGACTGGAGGGGACTCACTGGGGACATTTATCATCAATGGCATAATTTCTGCCCAAAAAATACTAACATTACAAATCAAAAGTGGTGATTTGTTTCACTCCATATATCAAAAGGCACATGGTATCTTTAAAATGTAAGGTCATTTTTAGAATAGCAACATGATTCTTTGCCTATTTCTCTAGATTTGCAACATTTTTATGCCAATAGTGCTAAAATGCGACTTTTTAAAACCGAAATGCGCCCTTTTCAGCCACCCTGCCAGACCACACTTGCGACCTTTGAAGCATATTGGTGACTTTTGAAGCATATTTGCAACATTTCAACTAGTAAATTGCAACTTTTGTCTCAGGATCGGGATGTTTTTGTTATTTTGTTTTAGTTGAATGTCGATTTACTGACAAAACAGTGCTCTTTAGCTAATTTATATTAGATAAAAAATAAATGAGTCCTGTTCTAATACTTACCTATCAGTTGTTCCCACGACAAGGTGTTGGAACTCCAGTGTCTGAGGGGCCTCTGCACTGAAAGTGGGTATGGTATATGTCCAGTGTATGAGAGCCATGTTTGTAGTGTGGGTGATAGCAATGTCATGTCTTTGGTGGAAGACACTGCACACAGTTGACCTAAGACTACATCATATTTTCATTCAAGTCCTAAACGTAGTTGAAGCTAATGAAATCAGAAATATTAGACTTGTTATTAAGAAAAATGATCCAGCATCACGTTTGTGAGTGGCAACCTTTGCTTTCCGTTCTGGTGTGACCCCCATGTGCAGCAATAACTGCAAATAAACATTTTCTGTAAGTGTTGATTAGTCCTGCACATCGGCTTGGAGGAATATTAGCCCTTTCCTCCATACAGAACTGTTTCACCTCTGTTATTTTGGTGGGTTTCCTCTCATAAAAGTCTTTTCAGCGCATTTTTGTTGGATTAAGGTCAGGACTTTGGCTTGGTCATTCCAGAACTTTAACTTTATCTTTTTTTAACCATTCTTTGGCAACTTGCGTGCTTAGGGTCGTTGTCTTGCTGACCCACATTCTCTTGAGTTTCAGCTCATGGACAGATGTTCTGACATTTTTCTTTTAGAATTTGCATGTATAACTCAGAATTTATTGTTCCATCAATGAAGGCAAGCCTCCCTAGCCCAGATGCAGCAAAACAGGCCCAAACCATGATCCTACCACCATCAGGTTTCACAGATGGTTTGAGGTTTTTATGCTGGAATGCAGTGTTTTCCTTTCTTCAAACGTAATGCTTCTAATTTATACCAAAAAGTCCTATTGTGTCTCATCCATGCCTTGGAGTGATCTTTGTTGGTCAACCTCCTAAGAAGGATAATAATGATCTTGAATTTCCATCCATTTGTAGACAAACTATCTGACTGTGGATTGATGGAGTCCAAACTCTGTTTGTAAACTTTTCCAGCCTGATGAGCATCAACAACTCTCCTTCTAAGGTCCTCAGAAATCTCATTTGTTCCTGCCAAGAAACACTTCCACAAACCTGTGTTGTGAAGATCAGACTTTGATAGATCCCTGTTTTTTAAAATAAAACAGGTCGCCCACACACACTTGATTGTCATCTCATTGTTTGAAAACACCCAACTCTAATTTCACCTTCAAATTATCTGCTAATCCTGAAGGCTCACAAACGTTTACCACTCAGACATGTGATATTGGATCACTTTCCTCAATAAATAAATGACCAGGTCTAATATTTTTGACTTATTTGTTGGATTTAGTAATCATCATCTCCTTTCTGGACTTGTGTGAAAATCTGATGTAGCTTTAGGTCAAAGAAATATAGAAATTGCTAAAGGGTCCACAAACTTTCAATCACCACTGTACTATTTTTTCAGTACTAATGTAAAAATAAAAATCAGACATCATATAGAACATGACAATCTCTTTCTAATAAAGCCAGAACCAGCCCTGTACCTCACATGGATCCAGAGATCTCCAGTTGATTGCTCTTCTACTAGTGTCCTTTGGCTAAGTGGCTATGCTAAATGTTTAATTGCATGCAATTACAAAAGTATTCAGATCAAGGCACTGGTTTGAAAACTGTAGATTTTTTTTCATGGGACAACCCCTTTAAATGGTGCGGGGCCCAGACACATTTCTTGGACAGGGGCCCTTAACTTCCAGAATCTGGCACTGGTCAATGAAAGCCCATCCATTCAGTACACATAGACAGAGCTATTATACAATTACAGAACCAGCAGATGGATAAGAACCCAAAACATAACATTTCTGGCTCCACTACATCTAATAGACATCTACACTCACCGGCCACTTTATTAGGTACACCTGTCCAACTGCTCGTTAACACTTAATTTTTAATCAGCCAATCACATGGCGGCAACTCAGTGCATTTAGGCATGTAGACATGGTCAAGACAATCTCCTGCAGTTCAAACCGAGCATCAGTATGGGGAAGAAAGGTGATTTGAGTGCCTTTGAACGTGGCATGGTTGTTGGTGCCAGAAGGGCTGGTCTGAGTATTTCAGAAACTGCTGATCTACTGGGATTTTCACGCACAACCATCTCTAGGGTTTACAGAGAATGGTCCGAAAAAGAAAAAACATCCAGTGAGCGGCAGTTCTGTGGGCGGAAATGCCTTGTTGATGCCAGAGGTCAGAGGAGAATGGGCAGACTGGTTCGAGCTGATAGAAAGGCAACAGTGACTCAAATTACCACCCGTTACAACCAAGGTAGGCAGAAGAGCATCTCTGAACGCACAGTACGTCGAACTTTGAGGCAGATGGGCTACAGCAGCAGAAGACCACACCGGGTGCCACTCCTTTCAGCTAAGAACAGGAAACTGAGGCTACAATTTGCACAAGCTCATCGAAATTGGACAGTAGAAGATTGGAAAAACGTTGCCTGGTCTGATGAGTCTCGATTTCTGCTGCGACATTCGGATGGTAGGGTCAGAATTTGGCGTCAACAACATGAAAGCATGGATCCATCCTGCCTTGTATCAACGGTTCAAGCTGGTGGTGGTGGTGTCATGGTGTGGGGAATATTTTCTTGGCACTCTTTGGGCCCCTTGGTACCAATTGAGCATTGTTGCAACGCCACAGCCTACCTGAGTATTGTTGCTGACCATGTCCATCCCTTTATGACCACAATGTACCCAACATCTGATGGCTACTTTCAGCAGGATAATGCGCCATGTCATAAAGCTGGAATCATCTCAGACTGGTTTCTTGAACATGACAATGAGTTCACTGTACTCAAATGGCCTCCACAGTCACCAGATCTCAATCCAATAGAGCATCTTTGGGATGTGGTGGAATGGGAGATTAGCATCATGGATGTGCAGCCGACAAATCTGCGGCAACTGTGTGATGCCATCATGTCAATATGGACCAAAATCTCTGAGGAATGCTTCCAGCACCTTGTTGAATCTATGCCACGAAGAATTGAGGCAGTTCTGAAGGCAAAAGGGGGTCCAACCCGTTACTAGCATGGTGTACCTAATAAAGTGGCCGGTGAGTGTATATCTGACTAAAGAGTCTTTTTTTTGCCATGATAGGCTCTTCTTAAAAGTTAGATTCCAGTAAACAGGTCACATTTCCTCTGATCGTGTAGATGAACTGTAACAGACTGTCTCTAGGACTGAGCTCATCATACTAGAAGTCACTACAGTGGCTGCTGTAATATAGTTCTGTTACTGGCAGTATCCGCAGGACGCCACCTTCCATCCAAAGTGCCAGACCTTAGGGGTGTACAACATTTGTCAGTGAGCATCCAGCATATGTACGAGGCTCCTTACTGAATTTATCTGATCCCTCCCGGCCAAGGAAACCGCCATCATCGTTGGCAGCCCAGATCCATTCGCACCCAGAATTAAATAATATACGGATAGTAAAGCTTTGATGTAGTGATAAAGACCCTTTAAATGTGCCATAAAGCAACACGTATGAATATTGTCATTGCCTGTTAATGGATTATTCTCAGCTAATGAGGAGAGCATGAAAGCCTTGTGGGAAGAAAATCAAAAGCGTCTAAGAGCACATTTGGCATGCACTTTTGCCTGTGGTTTGTAGAGCGCAGAGACGCGTTTTTACCTGCGGCTGTCATAGAGGAAGCCATTAGAGCTTATTTAGTGACTGCTGCTGGTCACAGTGAGAATTGCTCTTGGTTCCAAGATGACATCGGGGGACTGTTTACTTGGCTGCTGTTCACACTATAGATGCTATGAACACAACACAGAATTCTTTGTACCAACCACTATTTAAATGATCCAGATGAGCTGCTTCCCATTGCCTACAAAGTGCATTTTAGTTGCATAGGCTCCTTCAGTCCGAGGTTGTTGCCATAAGAGCCCTCTTGAGGCCTCTGATTAGCCAAGTGGGCTCTTGTCTACTTAGTAATCAAGTGCCAAGAGGTGTGCCCCCCTGATGATAGGATTAGGATTTAATGGAATTAGCCCATGATTAATGTAAAAAATGAAAATCTGATATCATATAGTACCTTTCTAACAAAGCTAGAACCAGCCCTGTAGCTCACATGGATCTGAAGATCTCCCCATTAATTGCGCCAATTGCTCTGCTAACTTTATTTCAAGCTGGCAATTTAGGGGGCGTGCACTTTCTACTGCAACCGGCGGCAGTTGAAGGATAGAACTGATCGTGTGCTTCCATCTCAGTGAGCAGGACAGAGAAATCAGAAACAGAGCAAACAGCAGGTGGCGCTATACAGATAGATTTTGATTGAATAGCTTAGTAGCTATAATAATTTTTTAATTACATGCAATTACAGAAGTAGTCAGATACAGGTGCTGGTTTGTAAAATGTAGAATATTTTTTGTTGGACAGTGCCTTTAATAGAAGTCTAGATGAAGATCACATTTTCAACCACTCTCCTGTCTGGGCAGGACCTTTTCATCTTGATTGAGAACTCTGTTTTAGGGCGAGTTGACATGGTGCTGTATGGTGCTGGAAGGTTGTCGTAGACTCTGCGTCATTTTTTTCAAATGTAGTAGAGTCTGCTGGTAGCATGTTCTAGAGTAGGAGTAGCTTAGAAGATTGGTCATTTGTTTCGAAAATAATTTAATAAAACATGCAATTTTATATATTTATATCTCAGCTCTTTCTGAGCTCAGTTGTGCATGGGGCAATCTTATCAGTGATTGATAGCTTTTTCTGCGTAAGAGTGTATACAGAAGTAGCTGTTCGTTACTGAAAATATGGTCCCCGTGAACAACTGAACTCAGAAAATGCAGAGATATAAATGTATAAACTTGCAAGTTTTATTGAATATTTCCACATGAAACTATATATCAATCTGCTCAGCTCCTCCTGCTCTATAACATGCTGCCTGCAGGTGTCACTGCATCTCACGGTGACAGGTTCCCTCTAAAGGGGTTGTCCCATGAAAATTATAATACAGTTTTCAAACTAGCACCTGGATCGGAATTCTTTTGTAATTGCATATAATTAAAAATTTTGTATAGCTACTGAGTTATTCAATAAAATGTATCTGGGTAGTGCCACTTAATTTCCTTTTTCATTGACCTGCTCATTAAGATGGCCGTACATGCTCAATTTCATCCTTCAGCGGCCTCCTGAGCTGTGATTAGGAGAAAGCTGCAGTAATATGGACACGCCTCCTGAGCTGTGATAGGGAGAGCATGGACACGCCCCCTGAGCTGCAGCAGAAAGTACACTCCCCTTGAGCTGCCAGCTTGATATAAATCTAGCAGAGCAATGAATGGGGAGATCTCTGTATCCATGTGAGGGCTGGTTTTAGCTTAGTAAGAAAGGTATAGTCATGTACTATATGATGTCTGATTTTCATTTTTTACATTATTAATGTGATAACCCCTTTAAGGCTCTACAGTACCTCTGCATGTCTCTGATTTATAAGGAGAAATACAGAGTTGTTGGATTCCATATGAATCAGACAGATCTCTCCCGAGCTCCCCACCGGTTTGTTTACTTTGCAGCAGCAATGTGGGGCCCATCGCTGAGATCCCATGCCTGCGCTCCCTCGCCATCAGGTCACTGAACCCGGAAGTGTCAGAGCATGCACACTAGACATCTTCACAAACAAGGAATGAAGGCAAAGATGTTGTGCGCATGCGCCGTTCTGGACCAGGGGGTCTAGTGCTGTCAATCTAAAAGCATGGGGGCGTGATCAACAGGAGAGGGGAGTCATTATGAAGCAAAGGGGCGTCGCTGAAGCAGTGCTCGGATGGCATAAGCCTGCCCCCAAGTGCATGAATACTTCATTTGCATATTTATAAAGTAGATTTTTCCCCACCACCAGAACAACTACAGAAGAAAGAAAGGTATTGTTTTTGTCAGTGTCATCAACCCTACCAGGCTATATGCTGGTAGGGTAAAGTTGATTTGGGTGACAGAGCCGCTTTAATAAGTGATCGTGGGGGTCCGACTCCCACCACCCTAGCTGATCAGCTATTTGAAGAGGAGGTGGCACTCGTATGAGCGCCACTTCCTCTTCAAGATTACACTGCACGTTGTGTTGAATTACAAGAGGTAGTTCCATTTAAGTGAATGGAATAAGACCTTATAATTCCACCGCGCCACCAAGAAGAAGCGCAGTGTAATCTTGAAGAGGATGTAGCGCTCGTACAAGCGCCGCATCCGCTTCAGACCGCTGATCGGCAATAAACCTCACAGGTCATCAATACTACTGGCCGCACAACATCTTTCCACATAGTGTTGGGTTCTGTTCATAACATGTTTGGTCTATACGTTATGAACGTATGTGTATGTGCATTGGTCACAATGCAAATAAAATTATATTTTTTTGGTGGCTTGCTGTATAGAAATGTGCGTTCTGTTGTGCTTTCCGTATAGTACATAAAAAGTATGGCAGCACGTTCTTCCTGATGGAGGCTAAAAGAACACTCTTGGGTGAATAGGGGCATATACAGTGCCTTGCAAAATTATTCGGCCCATTTACTTTCAGTTCAGAAAACTCACTCCAGAAGTTGATTGAGGATCTCTGAATGATCCAATGTTGTCCTAAATGACTGATGAAGAGAAATAGAATCCACCTGTGTGTAATCAAGTCTCCGTATAAATGCACCTGCTCTGTGATAGTCTCAGGGTTCTGCATCATGAAGACCAAGAAACACACCAGGCAGGTCCGTGATACTGTTGTGGAGAAGTTTAAAGCTAGATTTGGATACTAAAAGATTTCCCAAGCTTTAAACATCCCAAGGAGCACTGTGCAAGCGATCATATTGAAATGGAAGGAGTATCAGACCACTGCAAATCTACCAAGACCCGGCCGTCCCTCTAAACTTTAATCTCAAACAAGGAGAAGACTGAACAGAGATGCAGCCAAGAGGCCCATGATCACTCTGGATGAACTGCAGAGATCTACAGCTGAGGTGGGAGAGTCTGTCCATAGGATAACAATCAGTCGAACACTTCACAAATCTGGCCTTTATGGAAGAGTGGCAAGAAGAAAGCCATTTCTCAAAGATATCCATAAAAAGTCTCGTTTACAGTTTGCCACAAGCCACCTGGGAGACACCAAACATGTGGAAGAAGGTGCTCTGGTCAGATGAAACCAAAATCCAACTTTTTGGAAACAATGCAAAACGATATGTTTGGCGTAAAAGCAACACAGCTCATCACCCTGAACACACCATCCCCACTGTCAAACATGGTGGTGGCAGAATCATGGTTTGGGCCTGCTTTTCATCAGCAGGGACAGGGAAGATGGTTAAAATTGATGGGAAAATGGATGGAGCCAAATACAGGACCATTCTGGATGAAAACCTGCAAAAGACCTGAGACTAGGATGGAGATTTATCTTCCAACAAGACAATGATCCCAAACATAAAGCAAAATCTACAATGGAATGGTTCAAAAATAAAGGTATCCAGGTCTTAGAATGGCCAAGTCAAAGTCCAGACCTGAATCCAATTGAGAATATGTGGAAAGAGCTGAAAACTGCTGTTCACAAACGTCTCCATCCAACCTCAAAGAGCTCAAGCTGTTTTGCAAGGAAGAATGGGCAAGAATTTCAGTCTCTAGATGTGCAAAACTGATAGAGACATACCCCAAGAGACCGCAGCTGTAATTGCAGCAAAAGGTGGCGCAACAAAGTATTAATGCAAGGGGGCCGAATAATTTTGCACGCCCCACTTTTCAGTTTTATTATTACAAAAAAAGTTTAAATGATCCAATAAATTTCGTTCCACTTCACAATTGTGACCCACTTGTTGTTGATTCTTCACCAAAAATTTTAAATGTTATATATTTTTGTTTGAAGCCTGAAATGTGGCAAAAGGTTGAAAAGTTCCAGGGGGCCGAATACTTTTGCAAGGCACTGTAGTTAGGTTGAACATGGGCACCTGACCTTGGTTTGAACATCACCTTGGAGAGACATTTGATTTTTGGTGAGCTATTGAAGACCAAGAGGCCTGCATAAGTTCTTGCACTGGGACCTTCTGTTCTCTGCATGGGGCCCCTGTCTAGTCAATGTTAGGAAGCAGCATAACATCTGGACTAAGATTTTCTGTTGCTGTTTCAGTGCTATGATGGTGCTCAAGCGTTCAGAAACCGCGTCCTGCTGCTTATGTTTTTGTTTGTTTTACGTTGATTTTGGGATCTTGGTGATGAGTAGCAGCACACCACCATGTCGATTCTTCTTGTATTCTAAGCAAAGATCTCAAAAGGTTTCCTCACACAGACTTCAAAGGGTCTTATCAGGACTATTTGTCTTAATCTTAATCTTTATTCCCACATGAGACCTATAGTTGAGGTCCTTTTGAAGTCTAGGAATAGCATTGTGTGTGTCCCAGGGGCGGGCTGGTAGTGACTGCAATTATTTAGAGATGTTTTTTTCCATATGTTTGGTGTTTTTATGGTTTGGTGTTAAAGGGGTTGTCCGAGTTATTTTTTTGTTCTTAATATGTTTCTAACTTGTCAGGTATAACAACTTTCCCATATATTTTGTGTTTCTAAAGCTGCTGGTTTCTCAGAGTTGACTGAGGGTCACATGACCTGTGATGTCACCTTATCTCTCTGCTCTGTGATGTTTCGTTCACAAGCCTCAGAGTTCAGATAACAGTCTGTACAGGAGACGTCACTGGCCACGCCCCCTTTCTTTGCCGGGCTCCTGCTATCTGCTCTCCCTGGTTTCCTTCAGATAAAACATTAACCCCTTCAGCCAGAACACACTAAGGGCTCAAGGCTTTAGAACAAACAGTAGCTGCAGCAGTGAGAGGAGACAAATGCTGGGCAAGGAGCTATAGAGAAAGAGAACAGGTAGGGAGAATTTCCTGTGTGTATCAGCATTGTCATTGTACAGCTGGGACTTGTAGTCCTACACATACAACATGCTGCTGAGTATTCCAGCAGGCAGACATGTCACTCAGCACTTGTATTCATTCCCTTTGCAGAGAGGGGGAGAGAAGGGGGAGGGGCTGAGATTGTTGTTATTGCATGTAAACAAAGACCAGAAGAGAACCAGGGAAATGAGGAAATATGGATTTTTTTTGCTTAAAACTTGCTTAACTTAGTTATATATTGCTGCCCATCAGATTTACAGTGCTATATATTTTTTTTTCATAACTCGGACAACCCCTTTAAGCTAATGGTCAGATATATATATATCATATTGTGTGAAACTCCAGAGACTTCATCTGTGCCTATCTCTGAAACATCGTTCCCTAGGCATCTGATGCAAAATTTTGAAGGCACAAAGGTGAAAACTCACTGGAAGGTGCACAGGAACCATTTGGTCAGCCTCCAATATTGAAATTGTGACATTGTTTTAGCTCTAGATTATAAACTTAGATTGGTCAAGCCAGGCATTTCATATGCCGATCTTGATCTAGTTCTGCGCTGGAGTGAGATGTGCCTACAGTGTTAAAGGGATTGTCAGGCTCTTAATATTGATGACCTATCCTCAGGATTGGTCATCAATATCAGATCCGCGGGGGTCCGACACCTAGCACCCCCCTATTAAAAGCCCAGAGAACCCCTTTAAAAATGAAAAAAATCCTGCCCACACTGGCCACTAAGCTTAATAATAGGCGCCACTTCTTGGTCCGTACAGATCATTTTTCAGCAGTCATCTCATTATTATCACAGGCAGGGGTAAAATTACAGGTGTTACCTATATCTATTTAGATGACACTCCAGCTTTTCTACCCCTTCTTTGTTCAGTGACCTCTGCACAGGTCACAGAGCATGTCTAGAAAAGTCTCCAATAGAAGTCAATGAGGTCTTCTTCTGACCATTGTGTCTATGGCCGTAAAGCATCTCTCTAAAGGCCTCTTTATACAGGTCAATGATTGGGGCAGTTATCGGGAAAGAGCATTCAATGCCATATCATGGTTTTATTTGCCCTTACAGGTGCTGCTTGGCATTGGGGGCCGCTGCTTTCACTTGGATTGTAACAGAAATAACTATGTGTAACCAGTCCCAACGTTAAGGCTTCATTCACACGACCGTATTTTGTTTCCCTGTCCGTTCCGTTTTTTTTGCGGACCGTATGCGGAACCATTCATTTCAATGGGTCCGCAAAAAAAAAACGGAAGTTACTCCGTGTGCATTCCGTTTCCATATGTCCGTATTTCCGTTCCGCAAAAAAGATAGAACATGTCCTATTCTTGTCCGTTTTGCTGACAAGGATAGGCATTGTTACAATGGATCCGCAAAAAAACGGAAACACGGATGCCATACGGAACGTCATCCGTTTTTTTTGCGGATCCGCAATTTGCGGACTGCAAAACACATACGGTCGTGTGAATGAAGCCTAAACCTGCTGGATAAGCCCAGTCACAGTCTGTGTTCATTTCCTTTCCCATGCGAACGACAGGCTCTCCTGGGAACCCAGCATGGGGTCGTTTCCATAAGCAGCGCTGCCTTTTTTGGACACTTACCTGCACAACAGTTTCACACATGCTGACATTGTTTGCTCTTGAAGAGTTACTTCAGTCGTCCTCGTGTAATGTACAGATACACAGCGTGAAAACCTGTCTTTATAGGAGCTCTCTCCGCTTCTGAAACCTCCTATTATTATACTTGATAGGTTTTATTTTCTACTTGAAAATAATTTCTTTTTTCCTCGCAGCTGAAAATAGCGATCATCAGCCCTGCAATCACAGCCTTCCTGCCCCATTACAAGTCCCATAAATAAGAGGAAAATGTGCAGGTGTCAGGATTACCAAATATTTGGATGTCAGATTTATTTTAAGATTTCACATTAATGGGACAATATGTCAGATGTTCTAGAGAAGCAGTGCTCAACAACAAACCCCTTGAAGGTAGAAAAACCACAGCTACTTTCTTATTGACACGCATGATGCACGTACCCAATGACCAAAAGTATGAACGCGCGCCAGCATCTGCTTGTGGAACCTCACATTTCAAAACCATGGCTATTATTGAGGAATTTTTGGAAAGACTTTCCTTTGCATTTGGAATATGATTGAGAAAATGATGAATTTAGGGCTTATTAGAAAGGCCTTCCTCAAATCATAACTGCAAGCTGACTTAGACGCTAATGGGGTCATTTATTAAGACCGCCTTTTTAGACCCCGGTCTTAATTAGCCCCTGCGTTGGCAGTGGATCCTCCGGAGTTATGTAGAGGAACTGGCCTCTACATAACTTCGTCAGATCTACCGCCGCTTCTAAAACAGGCGTAGAAAATCATGAATGAGACAGGCCTGTTGGCTCGCCCCCTTTCTCTCCCAATTTTTTAGAACTGGCCTGAGCGAGGAAAAGTTGCAGGTTGTGCGCCAAAAATACACCTAATATAGATGTATTTCTGGTAGTAATTAACCCCCTGAATGTTTGGTTATCTAAGTGGCAAATGAGGTTCAATGTGGATAAGTTATGCATCTTGGTAGTAATAATCTCTGTGCTTCATATGTCCTAGTGCAGTGATGGAGAACCTTTCAGACGCCAAGTGCCCAAACTGCAACCCAAAACCCACTTACTTATCGCAAAGTGCCAGCAAGGCAATTTAACCTGAATACCAGTATAGTATATCTTCCATGTACTTCATCATTAGCTATAATAACCTGCATGCATTCAGTGCGCTGCCTGTGCTGTTCACTGTGCACCCTGTGCTGATTAAGGGCAGGAGAAGTCTAAGGCATATTGGTACACCATAGACTTTTTCCAGGGTGCAGGTGCCCACGGAGAGGGCTCTGAATGCCGCCTCTGGCACCCGTGCCATAGGTTCGCCACCACTGACCTAGGGGATGTAACACTGTGGGAGTCACTTGTATAGAAGGATTTTGGTGTCCTTGTAGATGGTAGATTAAATAACAGCATTAAATACAATGTCAACCAGTTGCTTCTAAGGCAAGCAGGATATTGTCATGCATTAAACGAGGCATATGCATACATGGAATATGCAGTTCTGTTCTGGGCACCAGTCCATAGAAAGGAGGCCCTGGAGGTGGAAAAAGTACAGAGGAGAGACACTAAACTGATAAGGGGCATGGAGGGTCTTAGTTATGAAAGAATTAAACTAATTTCATCTTGAGAAGAGATGTCTGAGGGGGAGACATGATTAACCTATATAAATGGGCTGTACCAAAAATATGGTGAAAAGCTGTTCCATGTGAAATCCTCTCAAAAGACAAGGGGCACTGCCTCCGACTGGAGAAAAAAAGATCAGTCTCCAAAGGCATCAAAGCTTCTTTACTGTAAATCTGTGAATATTCTACCTCAGGACGTGGTCACAGCAGGAACAGTGGACAGTTTTAAAAAAGGCTTGAGATGAAATAACATTAATGCTTATTGAAATGTGGAGAAGTCTGGGTCTCACTCCCATATCCTAAAATTCACATCCCCACCTATCCCTTGAAACTGATGGACTGTATTAACTATGTAACTCTGTAAGGTCTACCAATTTCCTGATGAAATGGCATGAGTCCTCATTCCAGAGTCTTCTCCGGCCGACCCTTGGCATTGTGTACAGTGTTTGGGCCCACCAGAGGAAATTATTCTTGAGACCTAACCCCTATATCCTCAGTAAAGTTAAATAGATTTTGAATCAAATAAATAGACCCGAATGGCAACTGATTGGCTCCAAGGACAGCCAAATGTTTTGTTTTCAGTTTTTTTTACTCCTGTATCTTTGGGGATCCTCTGGTACTCTGGTGGGCAAGTCCAACCTTGATTTTGTATGATGGTCTCAGGCTTGTGCTTGTGTACATCATACCATATTAAATATCATTACCTCTTGGGCAGGTTTACATCCTGACTCCACTATGCCCTACATGTCATCTAACTAGAAATACGAGTTTATAGCCTCTTTCTATGCTCTGATGTTCAAAAATATTCTGTTTATTGCCTTATTGTTATGGTGGTGGAATTTGAGATCTTGAAAGTTGGTTTCACAATATGTCTGTGACGCATTTACCATCTTTTCCCAATAACTGCCCTTTCGTCAGTGGAGGTGAGAGCTCTACTGACATGGAACTGTCACCTCCACTCTTTGGGGCAGAGTGATGGCTACTGCATTCACTCGTCCCCAGTTTTTTTGCACAGAACAATCTGCTGTTCAGAAATTATGATTTTGGGTCAGCGTAAACAATGATTTCACAGCACCTGCTGTGATTGGCGGCACCTTTACATGGGCTGATTATTAGGAAGCACATTTGCCCAATAATAGTGACATCCACAGTGCCCCCATAATGGGGAAGAAAATTGGCTGGGTTGTTATGGAAACTTGGTGTAAAACTGTGTGTATGTCAGTCAAAGAATGAAGGAACTGCAAGCCTCATGTGATGGTGCCATATTTGCTTTTTTTGTGAATATTTCAGAGAGCTGAAACCATACCATATTTTTCACCATAAGACTCACTCCTGCCCCTAAAGTGGGGGAAAAATGTCAGTGCGTCTTATGGGGTGAATACTAATTTTATTATGGAAACACATGAGTACAAGATGAAACGGGAGTGATGAATACATAGCTTCTTTTGCTGGCTGTACTCACCAATTCCTGGTTTTCTGCCAGCCCTGCATGCTGTGCTGTGACCTGCGCACAGTGTGAGGACGTAGACGTGCTCTGTGATCTCACAGTGTGCCACATTGGGTCACAGCTCAGCAGGAAGAGCGCTGTATCTCATCCGGAACAGGAGACATGAGATGTTTTGTTTTTTTTGTCTGATCTGAGGTCTGATTAACTATGGAGGTCTGAGTAACATTCAGAATCTGATTGGTGTGGCCTAGTTAGCATTGGGGGGTCTGATCTGAGGTCTAATTATCATTGGGGGTCTGATCTGAGGTCAGATTAACAATGGGGGGTTTGATCTGAGGTCTGATTAGCAGTGGTAGTCTGATGCAAAATATTTTTTCTTATTTTTCTCCTCTAAAACCTAGGTGCGTCTTATGGGGAAAAAATACAGTATATTTACTTGTACTTAGAGATAAGAGATTTTTGTTTCTATTATTCCCACTTTTTAAGCTCCCTTCTTACTGTCTTGATCTTATCCATGAAACCCCTGAGGACACTGTGGGAGTGCCATGATGTCCTCAGGAGTTTCAGGGATAACAAAAAGGGGGAAGGGGAGATGTATTATCAACTTTCTTTTAGATGTTGGTTACTTTCCCTGGCAGAAGTGCAGTGTTAGCGAGGGTGTGAACCGCAGTCACACCTTCATGTGATTTATGCTGTGACAGTCGCTCGGCTCAGATTTATTGTTTTTGGGAACTAGATGTTTTTGTTCTTCACACAGAACAATCTGCTGCTCAGAAATGATGATTTTGGTGTCAGCATAAACAATGATTTCACCCGATGAATGATCACTTGCTCGGGTGACTGGGGGCACCTTTACACGGGCCGATTATTTTTTTTAGAGGTTGGTTACTTTCCCTGGCAGAAGCGCAGTGTTAGTGAGGGTGTGAACCGCAGTCACACCTTCATGTGATTTATACTGTGACACAATCACATGCGTGAAATTGTGTTTGTGGTCTGTGTACATTGGGAACCAGCCAGAGAAAAGCAAGTGAATACAAACACTCAATTTTTGCTGGTAACGGTCCCTGAGAATCTGCCAGATAATTAGTAATGAGCATTCATAGGAACACTCGATAGCGATCATGTGGCGGTGTAAAGGTACTGCCGATTACCTGACCTGACAAGTGAAACGCTAATTCATCGGGTAATTGGATGGTTTGTGTAGGCACCTAAATCGTTAGATTGTGCTATGTAAACAACAAGTCTGTATGGGGACGAACGATGGCATTAGTGATCACTCCTCCCCATACTGTGGAGGAGATCGCTGCATGTAAAAGCAGCTGTCTCCTCCACTGACGAGCAGGCAGTTGCCAGGAAGGAACATTTCCTTCCTGACAGTCAGCTGCAAAATTGGCCAGTCTAAAGGGCTTTTACCCGCTGATGCCACTTTTTCGAGGTGGTGGAAAAAGGGGACATGGCGTGGGCGGGGAAGGGGGTCTAAAACGCTGGTCTTAATAAATGACTCCAATAGTGTATTTCTCATACACTCCAATGCTAATACACTAGAGTCTATGAGAGAGGCAGTCTAATGATTGCTTCTTATAGGTCCCTAAGGGAACTATTAAAAAAAAATAATTTTTTTTTTAAATTATAAAAATTCAAATCACAAATCCTTAGGTCTCATGCACATGAACGGATTTTGTTTCCGTGTCTGTTCGGTTTCTTTGCGGCCCATATGTGGAACCATTCACTTAAATGAGGCTGCAAAAAACGGAAATTATTCTGTGTCCATATGTCTGTTCCGCAAAAAAATAGATTATGTCCTGTTATTGTCTGCATTACAGACAAGGATAGGACTGTTCTATTAGGGCCAACTGTTCTGTTCCGCAAAATACAGAATGCACACGAACGTCATCCGTATTTTGTGCAGATCCGTGTTTGGCGGACAGCAAAATGCATATGGTCATGTCTATGAGAGGGGGCTACAGCTTCAATTTAGTGTTTTTCCTTGTACAGTGGCGTTCCCAGCCACTGGACAACACTTGTGGTCTGCCTGCAGTAAAGAATTGGTTATTGGTGCTCTTGCACACAAGCAAATCTTCCATCTGGATGTGATGCATGTATAGAATATATATACATATATTGTAGCCACAGCTGCGACATTGCTTACTAAACATGTGTATGGGAAGGTGAGTGGATGTTCATCCTGATCTGCCTGGTTCAGGAATTTAATGAAGCCATGGTATTCTAGTTTATGTTCCCCCTTTGATGAACAGTGTAGAGAATTTTGTGTGGTGTGTTAGCATTGAGAGTTGTATGCCAAGTTTTTCCTTGGAGTTTGGTATAGGGTATTTCCACTAGAGAAGACGATGACCGCGCACAGGCTGAGACCAGTTTATTTATACAAGAGGCATCGTGCTTGAAGATGATGGAGTACTATTATTATAAGATTTAGCTGTTTCTGGAGCTATTGCTGTATCTAGCAGGTTATCCAGTAGTATGTGGTTGACTGGCATTATACATATGTATAGGCTACACATATGGGGGCAGCTTCCTTTCTGGTGGGGTAAAAAACAAAACTGGGGACGGACTGATTGGAACGTCAAGATGATTTGTAAACCTGATTCTTGGTGTGATTTCCCACAGGCAAAACCTAGCTGTTGTGCTGTACAACATGATTGAGATTCCAGTTCGTAGAATTTATAGGTGTAGCAAAGTGAAGCACGAGGCTCAGGCAAACGTAATTGTGCAGCAATCTGACTGCTGCCCATGAATCCATATTCACAGTGTTAACACCTATAGAATAATGGGCACCTGGGTTACCAGCATGGAGGAGATGTTGCTGATGGCGATAACAGAGCAGCATGGGTGAAGCAAGTTATAAAATTATGTTAAAGGGGTATTCCCATCTCACAAATGTAGTTTGTATAGTTAGATATAGCCATACCAATATTATTACTAATAGAATGTATTTATAGAAAATGTACCGTTTAGAAGATTTACTTATTTGTATCTCCATTGTCCCACACACATCAGTCAGGCCGTTGCCCCTAGTTACGACCACCGCATCCAAGTAGTTCTTTAACTGGTTCATCGGGTGAAGTCATCTTGGTGCGGACACCTCCATCGTCATCTCTGTGCCGTGTAAATAGGGATCTGCTGCCCAGAAACCGTTTTCACCTCAACTGACGAGCGGGTAGTTTTAATTGTCTGCCAGTTGGTGCGGTGTAAATGCATCATAACCTCTGAGTCCTCCACAGGAAGTTTATGAGCTCCATTCACACAACTGTATTTTTGGTACACATTCGATCCGCATTTTTTGGTACTCATCCGCATGCTGTCCGCATCCATATGTCCGTTCTGTAGCTCTGCAAAAAAAAGATAGAACACGTCCTATTCTTGTCTGTTTTGAGGACAAGGATTGGCATTGTAATATCTGGAAAAAAAAAAAAACAGATGCAACGCGGACATCATTTTTATTTTTTGCGGATCTGCGTTTTGCTGACAATAAAATACATACAGTCGTGTGAATGCACCTTGAGATTGTTTATGTCAGAATCATGCATAAAATGGTGCAGACCGACAAACGGTTTTCATCAGTTTTTTATGCAGTTTTTGATACAAAAACCAAGAAGATTGTGGCTGCGCTCACCTTTGTATATGCCACAGTAGGAGGTACGGACAGAGCTGGGAACTCAGCACAGCGTCTACGCGTTTCAGATCTTAGTGGTTTGACCCCTATTCATTTATTTTAGTCATGAATAAGGCTCGAACCACAGAGATCTGAAACGCGTTGACGCTGTGTTTGTACAATGGATTTTAACCTGCACAAATAAAGATTGCCACTTCACTTGGAAGCTGGATTCCCTTCTTGCCAAGACTGGCTTCAGAAAATTGGAATCAGTACATTAAACTTTTTTTTTTTTTATGATCCCCACCTGACTTTGGCAAAAACTGTATAATAAGTTAAGCATTCCTAGATGTAGTGTTCCTTAGAATTTTCCTTCGAAACTTAAAGGTTATTAGTGTGATGATGAGCAGAACGATAAAAAAAAAAGTGAAATTCGTATCCTTCATGTGTACACATTGACCTCTTGCTCCATATGAGCACAGCTGCCGGATTTCTACAAAATATAGTATTTTTTTAAATAAAGGAATTCAAGGTTATTCGGTTGTGAGATTATTTCGAGCCGACATTCCTTTTTTTAGTTAGTGGTGAACAGACAGTCCGGTTTCAATAGGAAAACGCTGCACTTTCTCACAGCCTTGTTGGCTCCAGTTTTACAGACCTCAAAATATTTAAGTTGCATTGTGATAAATATGCTTCTTTCTCACGTATTTTACACCAGGAGCCGCATGTTGACGTCTCTGCCAGGCTCCCCGGGCTCCTCCACCGCTCTCCTTTCCCAGATGTATTTTCTTAACTATTTTAGTCTCTTCCCCAGCTTTTCAGTCTCTTTGGTAAAAAGCTTAGATAAAATATATGCAATCTTTAAAGGGTACCTGTCATTTTTGAAAAGTGACATGTCAGGCGTGTTCATTGGTGGAGGTCCTCTGATGAGACCCCCACAGTCACTAAAAAAAATGGGGCAGATACCCTGTGCCCATTCGATTCTGATTGAATCTGCATAGATTTGCCCAATGCCCTTTATAACTTAAAGGGGTATTCCCATCACAGGATATGCCCCCATTGTCTGATAGGTGCAGTTCCCACCTCTGGGACCCGCACTTATGCCGAGAACAGAACAGGGATTGCGGTGACTGGAGGACGTGCCGTGTTGTGTGTTTGGTCACATTTTAATGAAGATGACATTTCTATTACCTATAGGAGTGGTGTCCAACCTTGTAGGCTTGCTGTTTGTCTTGTGTCTGAGTAGGTCAGGTATATCAGGAGTGCACAACCTGTGGCCAGGGGGCTACAGTCGGACTTTCGAAATCATTCTGTACAGCCCGCAACCATCTGGTGACAGACATGTATGTCTTGTGGCTGCTCACATGCATTTTTCATGAATTCTCCAATTAGATGAGGGTCCTGGAAGTGTAACTAGACATTTATGATATGTACTGAATGTACAATATGCCATAAATACAGTATTTCAGTTGGTAATACCCCTTTAACCCTCTGTTTTGTCAGAGTGGAGCTCCAGCAGTGGGAAAGGTAGCTAACTGGAGGGAGAGGGCTGCTTTAGATGCTGAATGGTACCTCCTGAATGGTAGCAGCTAGAAACCTACAACTGATCTTGTTTGAAAGCAGACATTCCAGGCTTTCAGACAATACTAAAATGACAGCACGATGTTCAGGACAGAGAAAGATATCACTGGTCGGGATGCTGTGAATACAGCTGAAAATGAAAGTAAAAACAGGTTTTACTCGCTACTTTAGCTGTCATTTTGGTCTTGTATCAATGCCTGGACTGTCAGCTTGCATACAAGACCAGTTGCATGTTTCTAGCTCCAGTGAGGAGATATCACCATCTAAAGCAGCCCTCCCCCCTCCAGTTAGCTACAAAACAGTTAGGTGGATACATTTTTATTGGAATTGGTTCAGTCTGATAATGTGACCCCCGACCAGAGAAGGTTATGTCCCCATGAGGTAGATATTGTCACAAATGGTTAGGTTATACAGTGTTAGATCCTGCCGACCAGCACATACACCGGCCTCTGTCACCCATAGGATCCCTCTGATAGTCCCAAAGATAATTAATAACGAGTAATTAATTATCGCCGGGACTATCATACGAATCAATGGCATGCAGCACCCTGAGGCCATTTATCCGGCCCCGCCGCACTTTTCCTGTCTTTTCCTGACAGATAAAATAAAAAACTCTCTTACCTCTCCTGCGCTGTGGCTCCGCTCCGGGTCCGGCGCTCCTCTGTCTTCTCTGCCCGTGCTGCACTATCCTGACCGAGCACAGCGTCAGGACGTAGTGCGCGCACTCTGACCTGACGCTGCACGCAGAGAAGACAGAGGAGCGCCGTACCCGGAGTGGAGCCGCAGCGCAGGAGAGGTAAGAGAGTTTTTTATTTTATTCTGATGGGGGCACAGTGGGCTGACCTGAGGGCTGATGGGGGCACAGTGGGCTGATCTGAGGTCTGATGGGGGTACAGTGGGCTGATCTGAGGTCTGATGGGGGCACAGTGGGCTGATCTGAGGTCTGATGGGGGCACAATAAGCTGATCTGTCTGATGGAGGCACACTGGGCTGATCTGAGGTCTCATGGGGGCACAATAAGCTGATCTGAGGTCTGATGGGGGCACAATGGGCTGATCTGAGGTCCTATGGGGGCACAATAAGCTGATCTGTCTGATGGGGGCACACTGGACTGATCTGAGGTCTCATGGGGGCACAATAAGCTGATCTGAGGTCTGATGGGGACACAATGGGCTGATCTGAGGTCTGATGGGGCACAATGGACGAATCTGAGGTCTGATGGGGGCACAATGGGCTGATCTGAGGTCTTATGGGGGCACAATGGGCTGATCTGAGGTCTGATGGGGCACAATGGACGAATCTGAGGTCTGATGGGGGCACAATGGGCTGATCTGAGGTCTGATGGGGGCACAATGGGCTGATCTGAGGTCTGATGGGGGCACAATGTTTGTTTTTTTACTTTAAAATAAGATATGTGCAGTTTGCATAGGGATTTGTTCATAGTTTTTTTTTTTTTTTTTTTTTTATAGTCCGGCCCTCCAACAGTCTGAGGGACAGTGAACTGTTTGGGGACCCCTGGTCTAAATAGTCTGACGTTTCCATTGACTTCTTTTTCTTGTTCTGTGTCCTATATTATCAATCTCAGTGCATTGATTACCAATAGGATCCCATTTAAAAAAAAAATAGAGTATTGATCCGGTGGTCCTTTCTATCTCAGTATACCATGTTGCAACCAGGTTCATAATTTGTCTTTTTATTGACATTCTGGTTTGTTCTCATGCACGAATCTTGATCCCCCTGTGCTGGAGTAAGAGGCAGATGTCTCCTAATAACTTAGGCGCATCTCTGGCCCTCCGTGCGCCGGAAACTCAAGCCTACACCAGCTAGGACCTGGCGCAGACTTGAGCTATAACTTCCGCCAGTTTCTACCCACTTTTCAAAAGTGGCGAGAACCTCTAAATGATGAAAATTATGGTGCAATAATTTGTGACTATTTTTATGCCACTACTGTGGAGTAAAGACATTGATGAATGTCCCCCATTGTATTATAATGTTTTTGAGCTCTTTCCTGTGCAGTGGAGCCACTTCCAACAGGTGGTGCTAGCAAGATGGTTCTTTTTTGGGAGATAAGCCTCATTCACAAGTCATTGTTCCACTGATGTGTGCTGTACGTGTTCTCCACAGACAGCACACGTCCTCATTCATATAAGGCCCCATTCACATGACTGTATGAATGTGGCCATATCTATTTCGCAATATTGCGGAATAGATGCGGCCCCATTCACCTCTATGGGAGTGCACAGCCGCGACACGGAGACAGCTCTGTGCCGCGGCTCTGCATAAAAAGATAGAACATGTCCTATACTTGTCCGCATGCATGGACAAGTATAGGCATTTTGAATGAGGCCGTCCAGTGTGTGTGCCGAGCGGTGCGGAACACTCGCCGGGCGGCCCCCGTATTATTGCGGGTCCGCAAAAATATGGTCGTGTGAATGAGCCCTCAATGTGTGTATGCAGACATCAGTGTTTTAGCACAGAAGCATGCTCTATTTTGTCCATGTTCATGGATCCATCACGCCCATTATAGTCTGGGTCTGTGAAAACCACGGATGCAACACGGATGCCATCTGGGTTTCACGGATTATTAGGAAGAGATGCTTTCAAAATTATTTTTCAGCTGTGCAGTGTCAGTGAAACACGGATGACACGTGGACAGCAAAAAACGGACACACGGACCCAACACGAACATCTTCACGGAGGCATCGCTGATCACTTTTTCACGGATTTAAGCACAGATATGGACATGTGAATGAGGCCTTACCTCATGGAGCACTGCCAGTAAGTCTCCATACAGGACTGGCCTCTTTAAGGAGATTCAGCACCTTGACTAAGCTGCTTCCAAGGCATTGCACTGAGCTAACCAGAATCCTGCTCCGTACTAATGAGGGGCAAGCATCCCATGACAGCTGTCTATGGATGGATATCTAGTCTAGCTCATATCCCAAGGCTTGGTAGAAAGTCAGATTTTGACTCGTAGGTGGCCACTCCCGATTGGTGGCGCTGGTGAGGTGGTTCTCTTTTCATGGGAGATATCTCAGTGCTGATTCATAGCGGCCAGGCGGAGGGCACAGGGACACTCTGTTGGCCTCTGTCTCATGAGTGGGGAGTCTATAGAAACATTAACATACGCTGGAGTGTTTTTCTCACATATACATTAGGCTAGACGCACAGACACAATGTGCACTGAGCCTAAACTTTTTACACCTATAATATATATGTATAATCTACATCTAGAACATAGTTCTGTCCTGAGTCTGGAAATGATTTTCATCTTGGGTCTTATTAAGCAGTATGGAACCGCAGCCTATAATTAGGCCTCTCTTCTTCCCCATGTCTCAGTAGAGAATGGGATGTGAGCCATAGACACAGCAGAGTAATATATAATTTATATGAATGATCTGTTACATTTCAGAGTGATACAATATTGATAAGAGATGTGTTATGATGATGAATGAGTAGGTGTTGTTGTCGTTGTTGCGTCTATTTTTTATTCTGCATTTAACAATATTTCACACTTTATATTGAAATTATTATTTTATATGTACAAATACTTTGGCTTTATTTTTACTGTACAGAGTGACTTAATTCATACACATTGCTTTTTTTTTAGTTGCCCTTGGAAACAGACCGTTTATCTCCACTCTGCGGTCAGACATTTTACTAAAAGAGTCGCTGTACTTTCACCTAATTTAATAGAAAATGGTGTTAATAGCAAATTTCTAAATCACTTCATTTAAAAAATTTGCCTGCATCCACATGAAAAAAAAAAACTATAAAACCATGGCCACTAGGGGTCTTACCTATAAAGCCATGGCCAATAGGGGTCTCACATCCACCTAATTTGCAGTCCACTGCCTGTTGTCAGGCAAGATCCGTCCCTAGTAACAGACATAGAAGATGGCAGAGAGGAAGTGGGGGCATGTCAGAGGTAGGGTAGGCCCCGAGCCTGATAAAAAAAACAGCTTCTATACTGCTTTTGAAGATCGCTACATCTTCAGTAAGTGTGATTTCCCCTCCTTATCTGTTCTGTGAGCTCAGGAACTGAAAAAAAACCATATTGGGAAGTAAGAGAAAGGACGTTATAGCAGTACAGTGCTGGCAGATTACACAAAAGGGAAAAGCTCCTTGCTTGTGAGAGAAATGCATCTGGCTGTGCAGCTGAAGAGGGGAATAATTAGGCTGAAGAAGACATTAGCGACGCCCAAAAAAAGAAGTGTTATTAAGCCATTATGCAAACTTTTTTTTTTGACTCGGGTACGCTTTAACTATACATTTTTTTTTTTAAATTGAGTTCATGCGGTGTATGATGGAAAGTATGATGGTGTTGTTCAGTACCTTCTGGAATGACTTTGCTTCAGACATCAGAACAGCCCAGTGTGCCCCCATCAGACCTCGGAACAGCCCAGTGTGCCCCCATCAGCCCTCGGAACAGCCCAGTGTGCCCCCATCAGCCCTCGGAACAGCCCAGTGTGCCCCATCAGCCCTCGGAACAGCCCAGTGTGCCCCCATCAGCCCTCGGAACAGCCCACTGTGCCCCCATCAGCCCTCGGAACAGCCCAGTGTGCCCCCATCAGACCTCAGATCAGCCCTCCCAGCTCCATAACAATAAAATAAAAACCTCTCTTACCTGTCCTGTGCCGCGGCTCCGCTCCGGGTCCGGCGCTCCTCTGGCTTCTAAGGCCGGCGCTGCACTGTCACCTGACTGCGTGCAGTGTCAGGTCATAGTGCACACACTACGTCCTGATGCTGTACGCAGTCAGGACAGTGCAGCGCCGGCCCGGGAAACCAGAGGAGTGCCGGACCCGGAGCGGAGCCGCGGTGCAGGACAGGTAAGAGAGATTTTTATTTTATTGTTATGGGGCTGGGTGGGCTGATCTGAGGTCTGATGGGGGTGCCGCAGCTAAAACATACAAGTGAGCGCTTCCATAATGGAAGCGCTCACTTGTATTCGCTTTATAAGAGGGAAAAAAGTGCGTCTTATAAAGCGAAAAATACGGTATCTGCAAGTGGAGATATTGAAAACTGTGATTTGTACAATGGCTGCATGCTGTGCATGTAGAGCGAGCGAATCCCAGGAACAGACTATTGTCAGTTATATTCTCCATTTCCTGGCCTGGGGTTATACAGGCCAGAATATGATGTTTTACTATATGCAAACGAGCCTCTAGGAGCAACAGGGGCGTTACCATTACACCTAGAGGTTCTGCTCTCTCTGCAACTGCTGCGCCCTCTTTGACACAGCCAGGAAGCTACAACATAATCACAACTGGCAAAGTGCAGAGGGTGCGGCAGTTGCAGAGAGAGCAGAGCCTCTAGGTGTAATGGTAACGCCCCCGTTGCTCCTTAGAGGCTCATTTGATTATGTTAAAACATCATTTTTCTCAGCAATGCGGGCACATGTAACAGGTCAGCCAGTGTCATAGGTACAAATCTGCTGACAGATGACCTTTGATGAAGCTTCAGAATTAGCCCAGAATTAGTAAATGTGGGCCATGGTTCCCATCATGCAATATGAATGAGACAAAAAAAAAAAATAGAGCTTTGTTCAAACAGGGTCATTTTAATCACACCCCGTGTAGGATCTTCTTCTGGTTTTCTTCTACAATGTGATATACATTAACAATTTTTTGCCGTTCCTCATGTTGATGTATTCCTGTCCTCAGACACCCAGTATATGTTCTTATCCTATAGGAAATAATAGGGTCACCTTCAGATCAAAGAGGATCCCAGCTTGGTTGAAATTCTCCTCCTGTGATGTCAGAACCCTCATTATCTTGTCACTTCATGGACCAATTATTGGATCAGTCGTCATATTATATACAACAAGATTTAGATGCAAAAAAAAAAAAAAAAACTTCCTGGTGAGAACCGTGTGGTTTCCATTCAAAGACACAAGGACGGACTGTTTATGAAAAATAGAAAAACTGAAGCTGAAACCAAGTACAAAGTATAATTTTCCTAGATAAACAATAGGAGCCGAAGCGCGTTGTGACAAAATAACTGTATCTCTGGTTCTACTTGTTTATTGCAGGACACAGACAGTAATGGCCTGAAGCCATTTGTCAGCATTGTAGTCAGCCTGAGACGTTTAAAGGGCATCCGTACGGGCCATGAATTATTTACTGTCTGTAGACAGAAATGGGTGATTAGTAAAATCATTGGGAATGATTAGCAGAGACATACATATTCAGTCCCACGTCTGCTCAGCCTCTAGATTTATCCTTCCTTCCTGTGGCTTCTGATTGTCTTATATATTAGAACGTCACAGTACAGAGATATAGCATTGTGGTAAGATTTGTCTGATGAGCAACATATTGTACTCAATCCTCTGCCCCTTGTCTCCTTTGTTAAAGGGATATTAAAGGGGTTGTCTACCTTTTGGTGGGGGGAGTGGCAAGACCCCTGTTGTCAGACCTCTGCCCCCTACTCTTCCTGGCCTTGGTGCCTTGCTTGGGTCCCTGTTTGAAGCCACTGCAGCCAATTTCTGGCTGCAGCAGTGACCTGATCCCCTTGTGTAATGTCAATTGGTCACGTGACACAAGGGGGGCAGGTTACCGCTGCGGCCAGCGATTGGCTGCATCCAAGTGGTAGCTGATGCTGAGGAGCAAAGATGCTGGGACCCAGTAGTGGGGAGCAGGTAAGTAGGATTCCCTTTGCAGATCTGCCCAGGAGGGGTGGCGGGGTTTGCCAAAAAAGACCCAAAAGGTGGCCAACCTTGTTTAACCCATTCTTTATTTTGGTTGCATTTGCTCTAAATACAACTTACTGCTCCTTGATAGGTTTGACTGTAAAGGTCTCCAATTCTCACAGTATTTGCACACCAGGCTATTGCCGTTCAGCTGTTTACTACTAAATAGCAGCACAGCAATCACTTAATTCAATTCATATTCCTAAATGAGCGCCAAATCACTGCTCACAACCATGAGGACCATCAAAGTTCTGTCTTCTCTTTATTCAGTAGTCCCTGGGTTCTGTTACAGGAGAGAAGTCTCACGTGATGTGGATTACCAGTTATCTCATGTGTATATATTTGGGGACATTGCCCCAACAGATATGGTACAACTAAGGAATACGCTATAGTCTGAAATGCGTCAGCATTAAATGATGTGCACATCTGGACTTTAACTAAGAAATAAAGCTTACTACTTGACGGCTGCTGGATACTTTGCCCTTGCAACTATTGGATTCTACCATTGTTTAGCATTCCGTCTTCTTTTAAAGGGGTTGTACGGGTTCAGATCTGACATATCCCGGACATATCCCCATTTCACCCAGGCAACCCCTGTGATATGAGCTCCGATGCTCTCCTTTGCCCTGCGCTGAATTGCGCAGGGCAAAGGCATTTTCAGGAGATCTGGGGACTTACTCCGCTCTCCATGGGGACTGCTAGACGGAGGCAGTGAGCCCGGTGACGTCACTGGCACTGATGGGCGGGCTTTAGCACTGCCCTAGCCGACAAAAAGACCAAGGCAGCTCTAAACCCGGCCCATAAGAGCCGGTGACGTCACCGAACACACTGCTAGGCGGAAGCCTCTGTCTAGCAGTGTGCCACGGTAAACAAACAAGTCCTTGCCCTGCGTGACCCAACACAGGGCAAGGGAGAGCAAAGGATCATGAAATGCTCCAATGCTCACATCAAAGGGGCTGCCGGGGTGAAAATGTGAGTATGTCCGGGTTCAGCTGTGAACCCGGACAACCCCTTTAACAACTGTCTGTAAGCTTCTGTGAAGTGAGGAGACTAATTGCTGGGACTTTGGGAGGGGAATGTTGTCCCATTCTTGTCTGATTTTGGGTTCTAGGTGCTCAACAGTCCTGGGTCTTTGCCAGACTTTTTGTTTCATGATGCACCAAATATTCTCTATCGGTGATAGGTCTAGACTGCAGTCACGGCAGCTCAGCATCCGGACTCTTCTTCTGAGTGCGGATGCTGTTGGGATGGATGCAGTACGGGATTTAGCATTGTCTTGCTGAAATGTGCACGCCCTTCCCTGAAAGAGATGTCTGATTGGGAGCATATGTTGTTCTAAAACCTCTGTAACACTGATAGTGCCTTTCCAAAATGTATAAGCTGCCCACGCCATAGGCACTAATGCAACCCCCTACTATCACAGATGCAGGCTTTTGAACCGTGCGCTGATAACAAGCTGGATGGTCCCTCTCCTCTTGAGTCCGCAGGACATGGTGTCTGTGGTTTCCAAAAAGAATTTCAAATTTTGATTTATCTGATAAAAAAACAGTTTTCCATTTTGCAGCACTCCATTTTAAATGAGCTTTGGCCCCGAGGTGACGGCGGCGTTTCTAGATCATGTTGATCTACGGCTTCTTCTTTGCAAGATACAGCTTTAGCTTGCATTTGTGGACTGCACGGAGAAATGTGCTCACAGACAGTGATATCTGGGAGTATTCCTCAGCCCATGCAGTGATTTCCATTAAAGAACCATGCCGTTTTTAATACAGTGTTGCCTGTCAGTCTGTCCGGGTTTCTATTTGCGGACTGACAGAAATGAATGGGTCCATGTGCAATCCACAAAAACAGCGGTTCGGACACCGACCAAAAATACAGTCGTGTATATGAGGCTTAAATGATTCTCACTGAACTCACTTGTAGACGAAACTGATTGAACTTGCATGTAAAACCATTCGGTTTTCACTGAACAGACCCGGACACATTCCGTGTCGCTCATTCTAATTGTACCACATCGGGTTATGGGTGGGGACTTTGCATGTGCATAGACTCTTTTTTCCTTTGTACATACCATTAGATCTCGCCTGTGAGAGAATCCAGCTAAACAAGTTAGACAAGTTCTTCCATTTCAAGAAATAGATTTACATTTTAGAGGCTGGTCTTACGTGGTCACCTAAGTAATCTGTGCAAGGTGGCATAATAAATCCATCAGCCCCAGCTCCCTAATTGCTTCATAAATATCTATTCAGGTAATATTATATAATAATCGTATGGGCAGCTTGTGTCTGCAAGTGAACAGCAAGAGCTGAAATCGTGCACCGTTCTCTGGTGATGCAACTTCTGCCGTCTACCTGGAGATCAACTACAAGTCTGGCTTCTCTAATTCCGGGCTATCGGCTAATATCAGAGGAACCTCTCTGTACAGCCAGTCATTTTGCTGCCCAGAGTGATCCCCTTATTTATAAATTTCTAGAAGTAATAACAGAGGAGTGGCATAATGCAGAGTTATAAAAAAAAAGGGTGCTGTAGAGTTCTTATTTCAGGGGGAGTACAAATATTTGCTGAAACATAAATGCCAGGAGGGCAGTGCTAAATGGGAACAAGGCTGTGGTTTAAACGGTTTATTTTAGAATCAACCTAATTACTAGATACATAATTGCTACTGGTTCACAAAACTGGTCAGTGGAGGAGATTTATCAAAACTGGTGTAAAGGAAAACTGGCTTAGTTTAGTTGCCCATAGCAACCAATCAGATTCCACCTTTCATTTTTCATAGCTCCTTCGGAAAATAAAAGGTGGAATCTGATTGGTTGCTATGGGCAACTAAACTAAGCCAGTTCTACTTTGCATCAGTTTTGATAAATCTCCCCCAGTGTGTTGGCTGCATCTTCAGGCCAAATTGCTGCATCCCCGACTCGAACTGACTGCATCGCAGTGATTTATGATACAGTCAGTTCCTATCTGATCGCGGGGCTATTGTACTGTTCTGATAGGATGATATGAGTACAGTACAATAGACCCACAATCTGATAGGAAAGATCCAGTCAGTTTGGTCAGTCCAGGAGATACGGGCGATCAAGCATGGGTCGTGTGAATCAGCCCTGACACATAGCTTTGGTCCTGGCTTTTTCAGAGCCAAAAATATGCCTCAAAAAAGACTTGATCAGTGATTTTTGTAGCATTTTTTCGATGCTTTTGCCCAGCCCCCCCTCCCCCCTTATATGTGAAAAAAAAATGGCAACACAGCTTTTTATGGGAGAAAACACCAAGCAGTGAGGAGGAAAAAAAAAACCTCAGATCCAGAGCATGTTGCAGTCTTAAAAAAAAATGATGATATCCCAAAAAGCACACCCACAAGGATGAAAAAACACAAGTATAAAAAATGCCTGCTTGTACTGCCTTTAATATTTCCCATAGTTTTCCATGCAACATCTGCAACTGGTGTTTTATTTGCCTTAGGACTCCACAGTACACAGGCATCACATCACGGACCCTTTCACCTGAATGGATCCGGAGATGCGGTGCAGAACGGAGGCACGGATCGGAACCCCGCAGACGCATTATGCACTTGTTCTATTTTTTTGCGGTGCGGACAGTCGGATGGGAATCACGTACCCCATGCAAGTGAATGGGTCCGCGATCCACATGCGGCAGCCCCACGGTCAGGGCCCGTGCATTGCGGACTGCAGCACGGGAACGGCCGACACACGTTCGTGTGCATGAGACCTTAGAGAAAGGCCAGCAGAAAAAAGCAACAAAAACTGCAAAAGCCCTTAAAAATACCAAAATAAAAACCTGTTTGACAACGGCCCTACTGAGTTTTTCTTTCATTGTTTATGGCCTCCAGTTCCATGTGCAGAACTCACTCTATACACAGGATAAGTCTTAAAGGGGTTATGCCATGACGGATGTTAAAACCCCATGGATCCAGAGATCTCCCCATTCATTGATCCAGTTGTTCTGCTGAATTCTCTTCAGTCTGGCAGCTCAGTAGCATGTTCTTTCTCAGGGGGCATGTCCTTTCTGCTGTAGCTTTTTACCTGTTACCGCCACAGCTTCTAACAGCAGATACAGCCGGTGGCAGTTGAAGTTTTACACTGCGCTTATGCGATCTCCTCAGCCAAATATTATATTTTAGTTTAAAGGGGATACCTCTTTAAACATAAACAGTTACGGTATATTGAATCTTCCATTTGACACATTGACACAAACGGCCCATGTTTGCAGTTTCGCCGTCTGCTTAGGGCGCCTGCGCACGCGCCAGATCTGGCAGAGAATTTCTGTGATTGAAAATCAGTTCCATTCATTTGAATGGGGTTGTTTTGGTGGCAAGTATAGGAATAACCGAGGTACAGTACCAGTAAGGTGTATTAGATTACACAAATTTCACGTACATTTTGCAGATTTTTTCTGTGCAGACATTGGCTTTCCAAATCCACAGCATGTCAGTTATATTTGCGGTTTTAGCTGCGGATTTCACCAGACCAAAAACTGCTGTTAGAAATAGTGAATTTTGGTGTGGCTATGCTGAAGAAACGCACCTAGATCTGTACGGAAATACGTTCTGATCTTCTGCACGTCAACCTGACCCCATATGCAGGTAGCCTATAGATACAAACAGAAATTCCACACGATTTGCAGCAGACCTCACCCTCGCTTTGCAAAGCTGTAGTCCACACAAAAGAAAATCGCACAAACAATTGACATGCTGCGGATTTCAAAACCTGCCCACACGGAAAAAAAAACAGTGTACATGAGATTTGTCTGATCTCATACACTCTGCTGGCACTGTGTTAAGCCTCATTCACACGTCAGTGATTCACGGACGTGTGCTGTACGTGTTCTCCACGGACAGCGCATGTCCCCATTCATTTGAATGTGTGTGTTCAGACATCAGTGTTTCATCACGGTCCGTGGTTCCGTTTTTTTAGCACGGATGCATGGCCTATCTTGATTTGTGTTCCCTGGATTCATCATGCCCATTATAGTCTATGGGTCAGTGAAAACCACGTATGCCATCCGTGTTGAAACGCATTTCACGGATCATTAAGAAGAGATGCTTTGAAAATTATTTTTTAGCTATTCAGTGTCAGTGAAACACGGATGCAACACGGACAGCAAAACACGGACACACGGACCCAACATGGATCCTTCACGGACAGCTTCATGGATGCCTCACTGACCACCTGCTCACGTATTTGAACACGGACGTGTGAATGAGGCTTTATGCTGTGGTTTTTCCACATGAAAATCCATGCGCAATACTCAATGTGTGCAGGTAGCCGTAGGGCTCATTCACACGACCGTAGTGATACCGGCCCGTGCGCATTTCGCGGACTGCACATGGCCGGCAATATGATAGAAAATGCCTATTCTTGTCCGCAATTGCGTGGTTGCGGAAGGGAACTACGGATGCGGTTAGCACACGGTGTACTTGTCCGCATCTTCTGCGGACCCATTTATACAACCGTGTGAATGAGCCCTTAGGGAGATGATTGAGGACAATTACACAGAGCAATTTCCTCGATCCCATTTAAAAATATTAAGGATACGACTACATGGCGATTACGGGCACAACACGCGTTGTGCCCAAAATAGCATTGTTACCGTACCCTTTAACTTACGGATTGCTTTTGAGCCAGCGGAGTCAGAAGAATCATTGTCGCTGGATTTATAGGTAAAGTATTTCTAATCTTCTCCGTTCACCGCGGTCTCTTTGGGAGAAGCTGCTCATGATTCAGAAACGTAATTAGGAGGCAGAAAACCGTTTCTCTTATTGACGTCTCTGGCATTTAAAGCCGCAGTCTGCAACTGAATTTGTTACAACTCGGATCAAACCGTCCATCAGAAGTGGGACCCAGCTATTTATACCTCCCAGATTTCATCTCCCACCCCCGTCCCAGGATAATTAATTGCTGATAATTGATTATTAAACTGCATTCGTAAAACGTCCATGAAACCTCTGCTGATATTTTTCTTTGAATCTGAACTGCATGATATAGCTGAGAAATTCTGGAATCATAGAAAAACGTATCATTAATCTATATCTTGCACCCTGCTGTGCGGTAAGGGCAGGGAGCTGTAAAAGGACGCCCCCACTCCCATCGTCACTGCAGCGCGGGGACCCGATGGGGAAGCGGAGGGCACCGGTACCCTCCGCAAAGCCCGTGCATGCTGTGGTCAGCTTTGACCGCGGCATACAAGGGGTTAATACGCCTGCATCGATGTTTTCACCGATGTGTGCATACGCAGCAGGGGTCAGCTATCTGTGACTGCCGGACCCCTGCCACTGATCAGGCGGGCGGCGCTCCTGTACGGCGCTGGTTCTTAAGTCACGGCAACCAGCGCCGTACACGTACAGCGCGGGTCCTTCCACACATCCGTAAGTGTTTTGCGGATCCACAAAACACGGATACCGGCTGCGTGCATACCTCATTTTGGGACCACACCTATGATAGAAATGCCTATTCTTGTCCGCGACTGCAGATAAGAATAGAACATGCTCTATCATTTTTTGTGCGGCTACGGAACAGAACTACAAATGCGGACAGCACACGGGGTGCTATCCACAACTTTTGGGGCCCCATTGAAATGAATGGATGCGGACCCAGAGTTACGGTTGTGTGAATGGACCCTGTGTAACTATAAACCAGACATCCTGCATACATCATATAAATCTGAATACGTCACTTAACAAGGTACAGTATATGTGGTACAGTATATTGGTGCCACCAGCGTGTCACGTCCTGGACCCTGTACTGTATTATTCTGGAGGTAAAAAAGAACAACTTCTTACTGTGTGTACAGCAGCTGCTTCATAGCAAGCCAGCCATCTGTCGGTATAGTGCTGCCGAGTCAGGAGGAAACTCATTCAGAAATATTGTTTAGTTGTTAGGACATCCAGGCTTAGGCGGCCCCTCTACGGGGTGGCATTAGCCGATCCATATGTACTAACGCTTCCTGCCTGCGACCAGGCCCGGCCTTCACCTTGTTTTACCATAAACATCTGGTAATAGAAGACGGCCGGAGAACACCTTGGAATGGTTTGGATTTCTGCATGAATGGCTCCTGAAATGTGATCTAATCTTCATCTCTGTTATCATAGGTAATAGTTGAGGCTACTTTAACCATGAACACGCACAACTTTGTATTCTCAAAACAGCATGTTTAACCCTTTCCCCTGTATGCACTTTTTTAAAAAAAAATTTCATTGTCGCATTCTGAGGGCTCATGCATTACAGCCGTAGCTGTTTCTGTGGTCCACAAACTGCAGATCCACAAAACACGGACACCGGCTGTGTGCCTTGTGCATTTTGCAGAATAGAACTGTCCTGCCCTTGTCCATAATACAAGCAAGAATAGGACACGTTTTTTTTTTTTTTGTGCCACAGAACAGACATATGGATGTTGATGTGCATCTTTTGCGGCCCCATTGAAGTGCAACGGTCCGCATCCGACTGCAGACAAAAACAACAGTTGTATTCATGAGCCCTAAGAGCTATGACTTTTTTAAAAAATGTTTTCCTTCCATGTAGTTGTATGGGGGCTTGTTTGTTGCAGGACAAGTTATAGTTTTTTTATGGCACCTTCTGAGGCTACACATATCTCACTGGTTAAATTTTATTAACTTTCTGGGGGTAAAGGGAAAAAACAGTAATACTGCCACTGAGTGTTTACGTTGGACATTTTCACAGGGGGGTGATGGGAGATCAGCTTTTTGAAGACAACCTAGCTTTCCTGTGAGCGCTGCGTTCTCTTCGCTGGGTACTTGCCCGTCGTCGGCGTTTTGCTCGTTCATCACCTGATTGGTGGCACAGTTACATGGCTAGAGAGTCAGGAACGACCATTCACAGGAACGTTAGTTCCCGATAATCTGGATGATTATTGTCTCGCGTGAATGCACTTTAACACTCCATCCCATTAATGACTGCCATAAAAAGGCAGCGGTCATTAAGGGGTTAAACAACCAAGGTCATCCATGGAAAGACTCTGACCTTCTAAGATAACGTAACCAGTTTCACTAGATTTTGGCATGCACCAAGCCCCACAAAGTCACAACTTGCACAAAAAGGGTCCTGCATGTTTATATTACCTGGAGGATGTCTCACTACAGACCACCCCTGGTGACCTAAGGGATCAATGTTCATATTGCATTTAACATACAAAACCTTCATATCTCGTCACATAATAATGAAATGCCACTAATTGAAATCCCATGTACAGCTGTAATTACATTTCACCTTCTACTCCTAAGCCAAACAGCTCTGTCTGACTTACTACTGAGATCTTTGATGACCTTCATGGACCAGAGCTCTGCACATTGGAGAGAATTGTGCTTAATCAGCTTGATCTCCGTCTTCTAGTTGACCACACAGATGTCCCTCAGAGCAGTGGCAGATGCCGTTCTATAATGATTCCAAAAAGCCCAGGTGCTCAGTAGCCTTACCTTGTTAAACACGGAGATATTTTAGAAAATGACCATAGTCCACCCTTACCTTGGGCCATCCATACAAGCCAGTATTGAAAGATAGTACTAAAATCAGATGTTACAGGTTTTGGAATTTGCCTGTCCCAGATGCCCCTCTACTTGTAATGGACAATCATCATGAGTCAGACTGGGGTTCTTTGGGCCAACCAGAGGAAATTACTCTCACGGCCAAACTCCCATATTATCGATAAAGTCTAACTGATTCAAAACCTAAGACATAGATCCTAGTGGCTAGTGATTGGCTCCAAATGCAATTTTTCTCTTGGACAATTGGGGATTATGGCTTCATAGACCGGGCCCACCTGGAGGATCCTCTGTTTGACCAGTCCAACCCTGCTCATGATCATTGTAAGGGTTGTCTCATCCAAGAGCAACTTCTCCCGACGATTTTTCCAGCATAATGGAGCACCAAGAAAAATTGATAACTGAATGGCTCAATCAACAAAACATAGACATTTTGAGTCCATGGCAAGGAAACTCCAAAGATGTCAATCCCATTGAGAACTCTTGGTCAATCTTCAAAAAGCGGGTGGAACAACAAAAACATAGAAATTGTGAGGCGCTTCACACAGTGAGTTGCCATCAGTCAGGATTTGGCCCAGAAGCTGATATCCACCATAGCAGGCCGAATTGCAGAAGTCTTGAAAAAGAAGAGTCAACACTGGAAATATTGAGTCTATTGAGCATAAACTTGATGGATTTGTCAATAAAAAAACATATGAAATGCTTCTAATTGTATAGTACCATAGAGACATTTGACAAAAAGACCCAAAAATAACGAGGCAAAAAACTTTGTGAAAACCAAAATTTGTGTCAGTCTGAAAACTTTTGACCTTGACTGTATATTAGAAAACGAGCTCTTGTTTCTACCACTGTTGTGTCTGAGCGGTGATTACAGCGCCCTTTTCTGTCTAGGAGAGCGGAGATCAGTAATGAGCGAGTCTCTGCTTTCCCCGTATATGGCACACTGACTGTCCTTGAAAGCAGCTGTCCTCACTTTCTGCATGGTATTGAGACAGACTGGGTGCTTTCCCTCGCTAGGTCTCCCACCTCTCAATTACCGCTCTGTGCCCCTTGTAATTATTGTCTGTGTCAGCCTGAGCAATGGATACGCTTATAGATGGTGTCATTCTCGTGGGGAGAGGTAATCTGGTTGGTACGTCTAGGTTTATTGCAGCTGTGCTGGCACAATATTAGGCTTAGCAGAACACAACCTGAATTTGGAGCCAGTAATCTGTCCCCAGGGCGGTGCTCTCCATCTGTAGCTTTCTAGCTGCAGGGACCGGCCGCGAGACCCCTGCACTAGGTCCATATCTAACGAGTGGATTCACAAATAACCTATTAGATGGTATTGATGCTATGTCCTGCGTGTGCAGTGACACCATCACTGATGGAGGGGAGGCCCTCGCACAAGAAACCCTGCAGTCTGACACTAATTGCTTGTTACTAGCGGTCCCGTCAATGGTAATATATCGGGGGACCGGCGATTATGAACATTCCTGCTATATTATGTAAAGCAGCTCTACGCCTGGCTGGTGACATTTTCTATTTCCCGCTGTTCTCCGTTGTTCGTTCAACTTCAAGTCCTGCTCAACTTAGTATCGATATCTTGCTGTGTGCATGATTGCAGTTCAGTTACCAAGGGAGGTGGGCCATAAATGTTAGGCCTCATGCACACGACCGTATGAAAAAACGGATCCGCAAAAACAGATTAGCAGAACAAAATACAGATGGCACCCGCGTGCATTCCGTATTTTGCGGAACGGAACAGCTGGCCCCTAATAGAACAGTCTTATCCTTGTCCGTAATGCAGACAATAATAGAAAATTTTGTGGAACGGAAATACAGACATACAGAAACGTAATGCACACAGAGTACCTTCCGTTTTTTTTGCGGACCCATTGAAATGAATGGTTCCACATACGGTCCGCAAAAAAAAAAACGTAACGGACACGGAAACAAAATACGTTAGTGTGCATGAGCCCTTAGATAGGTGTGGGCTCCACCTCTGGAACCTGCTACTATCTAGAGAAAGGGGCCCCTGAAGTGAAGGAGAGCACACCGCACATGCGTTCATTGCTATAGGCATTCCAAAAATAGTTGTCCCCATAGAAGTGAAAGGAACACAACACTCCGTTATGTAACTGCTGGAAATAGCCGATCCAGCGCACTGCCGTTTTTGGAACTCCCATAGCGGTGAACAGAGGGTGGCCACAGATGCGTGGCTGCTCAGTATTCACTTCGGGTGGTCCCATTCTGGAGATAGGAGCAGGTCCCAGACGTGGGACCCGCACTTATCTGACACTGATGGTAGCGATGTGCCATCAATGTCCCAGATGGGAATACACCTTGAGTTAAATATTGGCAGAAAACATTTATTTATTTATTTTAGAATTTTTGGCTTTTTTGTTTTGTGAGTACTGCGCCACTAAAAACGAGACTATTGCATATATAGAATAATATAGACTATATTGTCCTTCTGTAAGCAGTAATCTCCGAGATTAATGTTCTCAATGGGATAGCAAAGCGATCTCAGTTGGTAACTCTGCTGCCTTAGGCCTCTTTCACACGAGCGTCACGGATTCAGTCCAGATGCGTTCCGGAAAATCTGCACGCATCCGCACCAATCCGCACGCAATCGCAGTCAGTTTTGGTCAGTTTTGACTGCAATTGCGTACGTTTGTTCAGTTTTTTCCGCGCGGGCGCGAAGCGTTTTGATGATGCGTTTTTCACGCGCGTGATAAAAAACTGAAGGTTTACAAACAACATCTCTTAGCAACCATCAGTGAATCACGCAGACTCATTCACTTCAATGGGGCCAGGGCTGCGTGAAAAACGCAGAATATAGAACATGCTGCGATTTTCACGCAACGGCGAACTGATGCGTGAAAAACATCGCTCATGTGAAAAGACCCATTGAAATGAATAGGTCAGGATTCAGTGCAGGTGCAATGCGTTCGCATCACGCATTGCATCTGCGCGGAAATCTCACCCGTGTGAAAGGGGCCTTAAGGGAGGCATGGTGTTGTAATTGAGTCACCACCCCTCGCTCCTCCCTGGTCTTACTGCTGGTCTGACAGAGCGTTAAGTGAGACTCTCTGCTGTGCTAAAAATCTAATCAATAACTATGACAGATCTCAAAAGCGGAAAGGGAAAGCGCAAGTGTGAAAGTAGCCTTACACTACCACAGAAGCAAGCTTAATGTACCGCTACATTTTGCGCCTTTTAAGCCGAACATAAGGTAATAAATGAGGCGTAATGTACGCCAATTTGGTAGCCCCGCCTCCTTTGACATTTAAAACACTTTTCTGGAGTGTTTCATTCTTTCTGGCAAAAATTAAGCTTAGAAATTTGGTGCAAATCAAACACCATTATTGTTGGCGCATTTTACCCTATAATTCTGGCGATACATGATTAGTAAATGTCCCCCATTATCTGTGTGATGCCGGATTTAGCTTTCTCCGGTGACCTCGTATGATTGATGTCAGCACAGCGACGGCAATTTGCTTGGAAGTAGACGTTTATTGAATATTTGGTAAGCCATGCAGAGACACATCAGGTCTTGCGGTTAATTGATCCCTATGGGGGTCAGCAGCCTGCAACAACTATAATTGTGACCTTTCTCCCCGAGTTGTGATTTTACGGCCGCTCACGCTTGGCGCCTCGGTGGAGCCCAGGTCTTGGACACGATGTGATGCCGTCTCCGCTTCTCTTCCTGTGACTCTGGGTGACTCCCAGTTGCTTCATATCTGTTGTGCAATATTTAGCTTTCTGATAACGAGAGGACGGCGTCCGGGATTCATACAAATGGTTGATTTCCCAGAAGCATCCGAAAACATGGAGCACGTTACCTTGTGTCCACAATGACAAAGATCTGCAGCGTGGCATTTAGGCCGCCTGCACGCGATACGGAAAAACCGCAGTGTATTACAGTACCGGCAAAGTGTATGAGATCACACTAAGTGTACACTTAGGCTATATGCACACGAGAGTGAGAAAAAAACATCCATTAAAAACGGACGCACTGTCAGTTTTTCATAGCCATTTTTCAACCATTTGTGCTTCCATTTTCTTTCTGTCCATCTGTTTTTAATGGTCGTTTTCATGGCTGTTAAAAATGGCCATGAAAAACGGACGACTTTCATTGACTTTTTTTTTTTTTTTATAAAGATCCCAACCCCTGCAGTGCCCTCAGTACACATAATGTCCCCCATAGTGGCCCCCATCTGTAATAATGACCCCCATCTGTAATAATGACCCCCATCTGTAATAATGTCCCCCATAGTGGCCCCCATCTGTAATAATGACCCCTATCTGTAATAATGTCCCCCATAGCGGCCCCCATCTGTAATAATGACCCCCATCTGTAATAATGTCCCCCATCTGTAATAATGTCCCCCATAGTGGCCCCCATCTGTAATAATGACCCCCATCTGTAATAATTACCCCTATCTGTAATAATGTCCCCCATAGCGGCCCCCATCTGTAATAATGACCCCTATCTGTAATAATGTCCCCCATCTGTAATAATGTCCCCCATCTGTAATAATATCTCCCATAGTGGCCCTCATCTGTAATAATGACCCCTATCTGTAATAATGTCCCCCATCTGTAATAATGTACCCAACGTGGCCCCCATCTGTAATAATGTCCCCCATCTGTAATAATGTCCCCCATAGTGTCCCCCATCTGTAATAATGTCCCTCATAGTGTCCCCCATCTGTAATAATATCCCCCATAGTGGCCCCCATCTGTAATAATGACCCCTATCTGTAATAATGTCCCCCATAGCGGCCCCCATCTGTAATAATGACCCCTATCTGTAATAATGTCCCCCATAGCGGCCCCCATCTGTAATAATGACCCCCATCTGTAATAATGTCCCCCATAGTGGCCCCCATCTGTAATAATGACCCCTATCTGTAAAAATGTCCCCCATAGCGGCCCCTATCTGTAATAATGTCCCCCATTTGTAATAATGTCCCCCATCTGTAATAATATCCCCCATAGTGGCCCCCATCTGTAATAATGACCCCTATCTGTAATAATGTCCCCCATAGCGGCCCCCATCTGTAATAATGACCCCCATCTGTAATAATGTCCCCCATAGTGGCCCCCATCTGTAATAATTACCCCTATCTGTAATGTCCCCCATAGTGGCCCCCATCTGTAATAATGACCCCTATCTGTAATTATGTCCCCCATAGCGGCCCCCATCTGTAATAATGACCCCTATCTGTAATAATGTCCCCCATTTGTAATAATGTCCCCCATCTGTAATAATATCCCCCATAGTGGCCCCCATCTGTAATAATGACCCCTATCTGTAATAATGTCCCCCATAGCGGCCCCCATCTGTAATAATGACCCCCATCTGTAATAATGTCCCCCATAGCGGCCCCCATCTGTAATAATTACCCCTATCTGTAAAAATGTCCCCCATAGCAGCCCCCATTTGTAATAATGACCCCTATCTGTAATAATGTCCCCCATAGCGGCCCCCATCTGTAATAATGACCCCTATCTGTAATAATGTCCCCCATCTGTAATAATATCTCCCATAGTGGCCCTCATCTGTAATAATGACCCCTATCTGTAATAATGTCCCTCACAGCGGCCCCCATCTGTAATAATGTCCCCCATCTGTAATAATATCCCCCATAGTGGCCCCCATCTGTAATAATGACCCCTATCTGTAATAGTCCCCCATAGCGGCCCCCCCCATCTGTAATAATGACCCCTATCTGTAATAATGTCTCCATCTGTAATAATATCCCCCATAGTGGCCCCCATCTGTAATAATGACCCCTATCTGTAATAATGTCCCCCATAGCGACCCCCATCTGTAATAATGTCCCCCATCTGTAATAATGTCCCCCATAGTGGCCCCCATCTGTAATAATGACCCCTATCTGTAATAATGTCCCCCATAGTGGCCCCCATCTGTAATAATGTCCCCCATCTGTAATAATGTCCCCCATCTGTAATAATGTCCCCCATACTGGCCCCCATCTGTAATAATGTCTCCCATAGTGGCCTCCATCTGTAATAATGTCCCCCATAGTGCGCCTCAGCTGTAATAATGTCCCCCATAGTGGCCCCCAGCTGTAATAATATCCCTCATAGTGGCCCCCATCTGTAATAATGTCCCCCATAGTGCGCCTCAGCTGTAATAATGTCCCCCATAGTGGCCCTCAGCTGTAATAATGTCCCCCATAGTGGCCCCCAGCTGTAATAATATCCCTCATAGTGGCCTCCATCTGTAATAATGTCCCCCATAGTGCGCCTCAGCTGTAATAATGTCCCCCATAGTGGCCCTCAGCTGTAATAATGTCCCCCATAGTGGCCCCCATCTGTAATAATGTCCCCCATAGTGGCCCTCAGCTATAATAATGTCCCCCATAGTGGCCCTCAGCTGTAATAATGTCCCCCATAGTGGCCCTCATCTGTAATAATGTCCCCCATAGTGGCCCTCAGCTGTAATAATATCCCTCATAGTGGCCCCAATCTGTAATAAAGTCCCCCATAGTGGCCCCCAGATGTAATGTTTCGTTTTAGCAAAAAAAAAAAAAAAAAAAAAAACCTCATTCATCCGCTTCCATACGCAGAGCCAGTCGCTCCTCTCTTCAGTGAAAAGCACCTGCTGAAGGACCTGCGCTTGTCCCCCATAGTGGCCCCTATCTGTAATAATGACCCCTATCTGTAATAATGTCTCCCATAGTGGCCCCCATCTGTAATAATGTCTCCTATAGTGTCCCCCATCTGTAATAATGTCTCCCATAGTGGCCCCCATCTGTAATAATGACCCCCATAGTGGCCCCTATCTGTAATAATGTCCCCCATAGTGGCCCTCAGCTGTAATAATGTCTCCCATAGTGGCCCCCATCTGTAATAATGACCCCCATAGTGGCCCCTATCTGTAATAATGTCCCCCATAGTGGCCCTCAGCTGTAATAATGTCCCCCATATTGGCCCCCATCTGTAATAAAGTCCCCCATAGCAGCCCTCAGGTGTAATAATGTCCCCCATTAGTGGCCCCCAGCTGTAATAATATTTCCCATAGTGGCCCCCAGCTGTAATAATATCCCTTATAGTGGCCCCAATCTGTAATAAAGTCCCCCATAGTGGCCCCCAGATGTAATCTTTCGTTTTAGCAAAAAAAAAAAAACCCTTATTCATCCGCTTCCACACGCAGAGCCAGTCGCTCCTCTCTTCAGTGACAAGCACCTGCTGAAGGACCTGCGCTCAGCGTGATGACATCACTGCATGCTCCCAGCATGAGCACGTGGTGACGTCATCACACTGAGCGCAGGTCCTTCAGCAGGTGCTTTTCACTGAAGAGAGGAGCGACTGGCTCTGCGCGTGCAAGTGGATGGATGAGGTGAGTATTTTTTTTTTAACCCCTAAAAGCAGGGCTGTGGAGTCAGTAAGCCAAAGCCCCGACTCAGACTCCTCAATTTCCCCTGACACCGACTCCGAGTCCCTCATACATGGAGCATGTTTAAGTGATAACTTTAAACAAATTTGCATAAAATCAATAGTACAGATAAGTCATGACAAAAAGAGTTTGTAATCTATCAGGCTTCTCTGGGTACAGCTCACTAAGGGCCTGATCAGAGACGTAGCTAGAGGTTCAGCACATGGGGGGGCGAAACATACTTGAGTGGGCCCCCCACTTATTGGCTTCCCAAACACGTTTCCAACTTCACAGGCACATACTACATAATACTGTATTAGCAAGATGACTATATAAACTGCTAGATCATCTATTCTGTTAAGTACAGTACAATAGACTTTCTACACACCCTACTCTAAATACTCTACCACATAATGCAGTAAAATTTAGGATTAATAGGAGTAAAAAATGGGACTCCTATGTTAAAGGAAATCTGTCCCCAGCTTTTACATCACTAAACTAACAGTCCCTTGCCCCCATCAGACCTCAGATCGGCTTAATGTGCCCCCATCAGACCTCAGATCAGCTTATTGTGCCCCCATCAGACCTCAGATCGGCTTAATGTGCCCCCATCAGACCTCAGATCAGCGTATTGTGCCCCCATCAGACCTCAGATCAGCAGAATGTGCCCCCATCAGACCTCAGATCAATAGAATGTGCCCCCATCAGACCTCAGATCAGCGTATTGTGCCCCCATCAGACCTCAGATCAGCAGAATGTGCTCCCATCAGACCTCAGATCAGCAGAATGTGCCCCCATCAGACCTCAGATCAATAGAATGTGCCCCCATCAGACCTCAGATCAGCAGAATGTGCCCCCATCAGACCTCAGATCAGCAGAATGTTCCCCCATCAGACCTCAGATCAGCAGAATGTTCCCCCATCAGACCTCAGATCAATAGAATGTGCCCCCATCAGACCTCAGATCAGCAGAATGTGCCCCCATCAGACCTCAGATCGGCTTAATCTGCCCCCATCAGACCTCAGATAGGCTTAATGTGCCCCCATCAGACCTCAGATCGGCTTAATGTGCCCCCATCAGACTCCATAATGGAAGCGCTCACTTGTATTCGCCTGATTGTACTAAGGCCATCCCTGCTGGGCCCCCCCAGAGGTATTGGGCCCGGAGCATCGCCTCCCCTGCCCCCCCTCTCCCCCACTACGCCTCTGGGCCTGATGTATGAAAACTGTCTAGGTCTAAGACTTTTTTTGTTGCCCATAGCAACCAATCAGACCTCCCCTTTCATTTCTCCAGAGCACTGTATGAAATGAAAGGGGAGCTCTGATTGGTTGCTATGGGCAACAAAGAAACTTCTACACCTAGACAGTTTTCATACATAAGGCTCTAGGTGTTTTCCATCAGCAGCAGATAGAAGCCATGAGAGCAGCTAACCTCTCCAAACATGAGCTCAGAGGAAACATAAAGCATCAGAGAGAACATGCACTGGACATAAAGGGCAGCACACAGTCATCTCAACTAAAAGCCTAAATCCTTAGATCAGGAATAGAACAGACATTTATAGGACATTTCATCATTTTCACAAATTCTTATAAAAATATATTCAGCACTGAACTAAATGTACTAATTCATTATATATTTTAGTCAGAGTCGGTCCATTTTATTCCGACTCCACCAAAATGGTGACCGACTCCGACTCCACAGCCCTGCCTAAAAGGCCACATTGTTCTGGTGTACCTGTTTTTTTTAACTGCCATTAGACAGATGCTCTCCTGTGTGTGAACAGACTTTCAATACTTTCTCAATTATCCGGATGTTAGATATTCTTCTTGCGTCTACAGTGAATTTCAGAGTTCTGCTTCCTGTTACCAGAGAGCAGTGCATTGTGGGTATGAAGAGGATGAAGACTTCTTGCAAAAATTTCAGATCTGAGGACCGACTCAGTCCTCAGATCAGCCCAGCGTGCCCCATAACAATAAAAAAAAAAACTTCACTTACCTGTCCAGGGCCGCGGCTCCGCTCCGGGTCCGGCGCTTCTTAGGCTTCCCGGCTCGGCGCTGCACTGTCCTGAACGCGTACAGCGTCAGGACGTAGTGCGCGCACTATGACCTGACGCTGCACGCAGTCAGGTGACAGTGCAGCGCCGGGTCGGGAAGCCTAAGAAGCGCCGGACCCGGAGCGGAGCCACTGCTCTGGACAGGTAAGTGAAGTTTTTTTTTATTGTTATGCGGCACACTGGGCTGATCTGAGGTCTCATGGGGGAACAGAGTGGTCTAATGGGGGCACTGTGAGCTGGTCTGAGGTCTGATGGAGGCACAGAGTGGTCTAATGGGGGCACTGTGAGCTGGTCTGAGGTCTGATGGGGGCACAGAGTGGTCTAATGGGGGCACTGTGAGCTGGTCTGAGGTCTGATGGGGGCACGGAGTGGTCTCATGGGGGCACTGTGAGCTGGTCTGAGGTCTGATGGAGGCACAGAGTGGTCTAATGGGGGCACTGTGAGCTGGTCTGAGGTCTGATGGGGGCACAGAGTGGTCTAATGGGGGCACTGTTAGCTGGTCTGATGGGGGCACAGAGTGGTCTAATGGGGGCACTGTGAGCTGGTCTGAGGTCTGATGGGGCACGGAGTGGTCTCATGGGGGCACTGTGAGCTGGTCTGAGGTCTGATGGAGGCACAGAGTGGTCTAATGGGGGCACTGTGAGCTGGTCTGAGGTCTGATGGGGGCACAGAGTGGTCTAATGGGGGCACTGTTAGCTGGTCTGATGGGGGCACAGAGTGGTCTAATGGGGGCACTGAGCTGGTCTGAGGTCTGATGGGGGCACAGAGTGGTCTCATGGGGGCACTGTGGGCTGTTCTGAGGTCTGATGGGGGCACAGAGTGGTCTCATGGGGGCACTGTGGGCTGGTCTGAGGTCTGATGGGGGCACAGAGTGGTCTCATGGGGGCACTGTGGGCTTGTCTGAGGTCTGATGGGGGCACAGAGTGGTCTAATGGGGGCACTGTTAGCTGGTCTGATGGGGGCACAGAGTGGTCTAATGGGGGCACTGTGAGCTGGTCTGAGGTCTGATGGGGGCACAGAGTGGTCTCATGGGGGCACTGTGGGCTGTTCTGAGGTCTGATGGGGGCACAGAGTGGTCTCATGGGGGCACTGTGGGCTGGTCTGAGGTCTGATGGGGGCACAGAGTGGTCTCATGGGGGCACTGTGGGCTGGTCTGAGGTCTGATGGGGGCACAGAGTGGTCTCATGGGGGCACTGTGGGCTGGTCTGAGGTCTGATGGGGGCACAGAGTGGTCTCATGGGGGCACTGTGGGCTGTTCTGAGGTCTGATGGGGCACTGTGGGCTGATCTGAGGTCTGATGGGGGAACGCTGGGCTGATCTGAGGTCTGATGGGGGAACGCTGGGCTGTTCTGAGGTATGATGGGGGCCTGATGTGATGTCCTGAAATTTATGGGGGGGGTCAGATATGAGGTCTGATGAAAAATATTTTTTTCTTATTTTCCTACTCTAAAATCTGGGGTGCGTCTTATCTTCGGGTGCGTCTTATAAAGCGAAAAATACGGTATATCTCTTTGGGCTCATGCACAGAACGTGCCGTACTGCGGACTAGAATAGTCATTTCTAGTGACGGACTGAAATACAGACACAGTTGTGTGCCATCCGTATTTTTTTTGCAGACCTGTTGACTTAAAGGGGTTATCAGAGTTATGAAAAAAAAATATAGCACTGTAAATCTGATGGGCAGCAATATATAACTACCGTATTTTTCGCCCTATAAGATGCATCTCCCCCCTGCGCGGGGGGAAAATGTCCCTGCGTCTTATGGGGCAAATGCTAATGAGCGCTTGTCATTAGCATCGGAGGACAAGGAAGCGGTGAAGATTCTGTACTCACCCATTCTGGTCCTCCATGTGGCTGTCAGCTGTGCAGGGCTGCGCAAAGCGTGAGGGCGTTCTGTGACCTCACTCTGTGCTCCCCAGTTCACAGCACTGCTGGCAACAGGAGGAAGCAGAGCGCGGGCGGAGAGAAACGGCGGCGTCCAGGAGCAGGAGAGGTTAGTGTTTTTTTTTTTTTATGCTGTTAGGCTGGGGGCTAACATAAGAGGCACGGGGACTGACCATGGCATGGGAGCTGATAAGATATAATGGGGGCTGAGATAAGAGCAAATGGGGACTGGTGAGAGGCATGGGGCTCTTATCTAAGATCTGACTAGGGTCATTAGGGTCTGATCTGAGGTCTTATTGGGGTCTTATTAACATTTGGGGCCTGATTGGGGCTGTGAGATGAGGTCTGATTAAAGAAGAACTCCCGACAAAAATTTTATTCCATGTCCTGCTAGAAATGTACATGATATATTCTGTAGTGAATGTCATTTTCTTACCAGTGTCTAAATTTTTGACTTCTATCATCCTGACGTTTCTTATCTGTGTCATGTGACCAACAATTAGACCCACCAACTCACACATAGACTTATGTGTGGACAGGAAGTCTAATTCTCTATGTATTCCTATGAGACTGAAAGTGAGGCTCCCATAGGAATGAATAGAGCAGTTACTGGCTTTCTATCCTGGGCCAGTTGGAGGTCAGGGAGTTGGTCACATGACCCAGCTACAATAAGAAGAGAGGTTTTTACTCACAGAAACAGTCACTGATAAGAAGATGACATTCACTACAGATTATATCATGCACCTTTCTAACAGGTCAGAGAATAAACATTTTTGCGGGAGTTCTTCTTTAACATTGGGGTCTGATTGTTGGTCTGACCTGAGGTCTAATGAAAAATATTTTTTTCTTGTTGTCCTCCTCTAAAACCTTCGTGTGTCTTATAGGGCGAAAAATACGGTAAGTTAAGCAGGTTTTAGGAAAAAAAATAAATCTGTATTTCCTCATTTCCCTGGTTCTCTTCTGGCCTTTGTTTACCTGCAGTAATAACAATCTGTGCCCCTCCCCCTGCTCTGCACAGGGAGCGGATAAGTCTGCCCTGAGTGACATGTCTATCTGCTAGGATACTCAGCAGCATGTTGTATGTGTAGGACTACACGTCCCAGCTGTACAATGACACTGTGCTGATACAGTACACACAGGAACTTCCCCCTACCTTTCTTGTGCAATATTCTGCAGAACTCCTCTGTCAACTCCTGTGCCCAGCATTTGTCTCCTTACTGCCTGCAGCTACTTAGTAAAGCCTTTAGCCCTGAGTCTAAGTCTGCTGCTGAAGGGGTTAATGTTTTATCTGAAAAAATCCAGGGAGAGAGCAGAGGGCAGCTGAGCCAGTGCAGAGGGGCGTGGCCAGCACGGTGACATCTGCACCAAACATCACAGAGCAGGGAGACAAGGTGACATCACAGGTCATGTGACCCTCATGCAGCAGCTTTAGAAGCACAAAGTGCATGGAAAAGCTGTTATATTTGACTAGTTAGAAACATACTTGGAACAAAAAAATTAATTGGACAACCCCTTTAAGTGGGTCCATGGACCGCATTTTGTGGACGTATTCTATCTTTTTGTGGACATACGGTTCATCCATGTGTTTTCTTCGTCCCGATGTCCGTTCCGCAAGAAGTCAATTGGTCCGCAAATAATTCAGAAGCAACGTGGAGGATGACATTAATATTTTGCATTTATATATACACAGTCATGTGCATGAAGCCTAAGGGCTCGTGCCCATGGCCGTTGCCCATATTGCGGACCGCAATATACAGGCACCGGCCATTTGTACACGGCATCACGGATGCGGACCCCTTCACTTGAATGGGTCTGCAACCTGGAAGGTGCTATGCGGAACGGAGGCACTGAACCCCTAAAGAGTGCTTCTGTGGGGTTTCTGTTCGTGCCTCTGCAGTGCAAAAAAGTAGTGCAGACCGTCAGATGCCAATCGTGGACCCCTTTCAAGTGATTGGGTCCTGCATCCACATACAGCGGCCCTACGATCGGTGCCCGTGCACTGCAGTTTGTGGTCCGCAGCACGGGCCCGGCCGACATACATTTCTGTGCATGAGCCCTAAATGTGTATTAAGAGATAGGCGTCAGTCAATCGTAGCTGGTCATAGGGATGGTCTTAAAGGGGTTGGTCACCACTGGGGACCTTTTCTCCAGACTCTCCAGCATGGCCAGGAGATCACGTGACGCTTGGGTGACACGTCACCACAGTGGCCGGTCATTGGCTGCAGAGCCAAACCCGATATTGATGCAGGGTGACCCGAGACCTGCAGCGACCAAGGGTGAGAAGTGGAGCAGAAACCGGTAAGTATGAGTCCCACTGCGGGTCTGGACACACTGGGGGGACAGGGGGGTCTACAGAAAAGGTCCCCAGGGGAGAACAACCCCTTTAAGTTAAGAAAAAGCAGAGATATAAATGTCTGCAGTCTGCTCAGCTCCTCCTGCTCTCATACTATGGGTAATATCCGCCTAAAACATAGTGAGGAAAATAAAAAATAAAACGGCAGGGCATAGTTCACACTGTAAGCAGTAACTCCCCCTGTATGGTGTGCACCTCTCGCCTATACCGGTCCATAGAGGCTATCAGGGACATGTGGCAGCTGGTACAAGACGGTTATGCACATGCACTGGCATCCTCGGCCGGCTGTGGGAGGGGTTGTTTACACGCGCCTGAACACAGTGTAAGGTCCCGTCCACATGGAGCAGTTGTTTGGCTCGGCAGTAGTAATGTGATGAGCGGGGAGCAGCACCACACCCTGACACACAGCCTGCGAGTATCCGCGGGGAGGACACACCCATCCGCTCTCAGTCTCAGCCTTGGAAGTCATTAATTACAATAGGCCTGTAGGCCTGCCGCCCTCCTATAGGCTCCCCGCTCCCGGCTGGGACTCCCGCCCCCTGTGTGTTCCTCCTTCCCGCAGACGCGAGGCATTTCCAACTAAACTTCTCCAGTGAGCTGCGTCTTCTGTACGGAGCGGAGCAGAGCGGGTGAGTCCACTGCAAGCAGAGCGGGGAGTAGACCGGACTGTACGACTTGTGGTGGGACTACAATTACCAGTGAACCCCAGCACTGGCTCGTCTGACAGGGCAGTCTGGGAATTGTAGTCCTACTCTAAAGCTGGAGCCTACCATAGCCTTACACATGTAGGGGGGAGCGCGGGGCTGTGACGTTATTAGCCACTTTCTGACAACTTTCAGGGACGGGAGCGGGCAGTGTGGCTGATAGCAGAGAGCGGCAGTTCACACTCAGCTGTACATTAACTATTTGTTGCCCATCAGTTTTGTAGCAGTCCTATGGACACAGTGTCACTGCCATATGTTGTACTTTCTGTCTTGTCACATTGCTGCCATTTGCTCATTTTGAGGACTAACCCTTTAAATCTCTCCCGTCCCTACGATTTGTGCTATTAACCTGAGGTGACTGCCTGTGCCAGCCAGGAGCTGGGGTAAAGGTTTCCGGGGCTGTGCCAGCACCATGTGCCGCTCTCCTCACGTGACAGAGGAGTTTTGGAAGCTGTTTTCGTCGTTTTATGGGAGCCGGGTGTCAGTTGTCAATGCTCCGCCATGTGAGTAATGTGTCAGTTTTTTTACTCCAAGACCCTCAGTACCTGCCTCGGGCTTACACGGAGCTGGCGTTGTGTTCTGCAGGTCACTGACCGTACGGAAATGAGGAATGCTGCTATTTGGGGGTAGGAAGAGGTTAATCAGGATATATGATGTCACCTGTTGTGTGCGATCCTTCCTGCCGGCATGTACATAACCCGGTCAGTGGACCTTGACTCTGGGTGGGCATCATTATTTATAGGAAGCGCGCCGTTTATTTTATGTAAAACCATTCCAACAGACCTCTCGTCAATTTACAATGTAGATTGTTTGTATAGGTATCAGCCGAAACCGACGACTGCGCCTGCCGAGGGGGGGCATGAGCTCCGCATTGTGGTCCTGGAGGTCAGCGGATGTGTTGGATGATGTCAGCCTGGAGCTGTGGTTCACACTGGCGGTTGTGGTGGTGGCCGCAGTATTAGTGTCCTGCTGGAGATGGCTGTGGGTTTACAGAAGTGGGGTACCTACTCGCACTATATACACTGTACACACACTATATACATGTACACTATACACACTCTATACACATGCTATATGCACGCACTCTATACACATGCTATATGCACGCACACTGTACACATGCTATATGCACGCACACTGTACACATGCTATATGCACGCACACTGTACACATGCTATATGCACGCACACTGTACACATGCTATATGCACGCACACTGTACACATGCTATATGCACGCACACTGTACACATGCTATATGCACGCACACTGTACACATGCTATATGCACGCACACTGTACACATGCTATATGCACGCACACTGTACACATGCTATATGCACGCACACTGTACACATGCTATATGCACGCACACTATACACATGCTATATGCACGCACACTATACACATGCTATATGCACGCACACTGTACACATGCTATATGCACGCACACTGTACACATGCTATATGCACGCACTCTATACACATGCTATATGCACGCACTCTATACACATGCTATATGCACGCACTCTCTACACATGCTATATGCACGCACTCTCTACACCAGCCACACTGTACACATGCTATATGCACGCACACTGTACACATGCTATATGCACGCACACTGTACACATGCTATATGCACGCACACTGTACACATGCTATATGCACGCACACTGTACACATGCTATATGCACGCACACTGTACACATGCTATATGCACGCACACTGTACACATGCTATATGCACGCACACTGTACACATGCTATATGCACGCACACTGTACACATGCTATATGCACGCACACTGTACACATGCTATATGCACGCACACTGTACACATGCTATATGCACGCACTCTGTACACATGCTATATGCGCACGCACTCTATACACATGCTATATGCACACGCACACTGTACACACACACACAAACTGCACACACTATATACATGGGTGTGTATAGTGTGCGTGTATATAGTATGTATATAGTGTACATGTATATAGCGCGTGTATAGTGTACATGTACAGTACAGACCAAAAGTTTGGACACACCTTCTCATTCAAAGAGTTTTCTGTATTTTCATGACCATGAAAATTGTAGATTCCCACTGAAGGCATCAAAACTATGAATGAACACATGTGGAATTATATACTTAACAAAAAAGTGTGAAACAGCTGAAAATATGTCTTATATTCTAGGTTCTTCAAAGTAGCCACCTTTTGCTTTGATTACTGCTTTGCACACTCTTGGCATTCTCTTGATGAGCTTCAAGAGGTAGTCACCTGAAATGGTTTTCACTTCACAGGTGTGCCCTGTCAGGTTTAATAAGTGGGATTTTTTGCCTTATAAATGGGGTTGGGACCATGAGTTGTGTTGGGCAGAAGTCAGGTGGATACACAGCTGATAGTCCTACTGAATAGACTGTTAGAATTTGTATTATGGCAAGAAAAAAGCAGCCAAGTAAAGAAAAACGAGTGGCCATCATTACTTTAAGAAATGAAGGTCAGTCAGTCCGAAAAATTGGGAAAACTTTGAAAGTGTCCCCAAGTGCAGTCGCAAAAACCATCAAGCGCTACAAAGAAACTGGCTCACATGAGGACCGCCCCAGGAAAGGAAGACCAAGAGTCACCTCTTCTGTGGAGGATAAGTTCATCCGAGTCACCAGCCTCAGAAATCGCAGGTTAACAGCAGCTCAGATTAGAGACCAGGTCAATGCCACACAGAGTTCTAGCAGCAGACACATCTCTACAACAACTGTTAGGAGGAGACTATGTGCAGCAGGCCTTCATGGTAAAATAGCTGCTAGGAAACCACTGCTAAGGACAGGCAACAAGCAGAAGAGACTTGTTTGGGCTAAAGAACAGAAGGAATGGACATTAGACCAGTGGAAATCTGTGCTTTGGTCTGATGAGTCCAAATTTGAGATCTTTGGTTCCAACCACCGTGTCTTTGTGCGACGCAGAAAAGGTGAACGGATGGACTCTACATGCCTGGTTCCCACCGTGAAGCATGGAGGAGGAGGTGTGATGGTGTGGGGGTGCTTTGCTGGTGACAGTGTTGGGGATTTATTCAAAATTGAAGGCATACTGAACCAGCATGGCTACTACAGCATCTTGCATGCTATTCCATCCGGTTTGCGTTTAGTTGGACCATCATTTATTTATCAACAGGACAATGACCCCCAAACACACCTCCAGGCTGTGTAAGGCCTATTTGACCAAGAAGGAGAGTGATGGGGTGCTACACCAGATGACCTGGCCTCCACAGTCACCAGACCTGAACCCAATCGAGATGGTTTGGGGTGAGCTTGACCTCAGAGTTGAAGGCAAAAGGGCCAACAAGTGCTAAGCATCTCTGGGAACTCCTTCAAGACTGTTGGAATACCATTTCAGGTGACTACTTCTTGAAGATCATCAAGAGAATGCCAAGAGTGTGCAAAGCAGTAATCAAAGCAAAAGGAGGCTACTTTGAAGAACCTAGAATATAAGACATATTTTCAGTTGTTTCACACTTTTTTGTTAAGTATATAATTCCACATGTGTTAATTCATAGTTTTGATGCCTTCAGTGTGAATCTACAATTTTCATAGTCATGAAAATGCAGAAAACTCTTGAATGAGAAGGTGTGTCCAAATTTTTGGTCTGTACTGTATATAGTGTACATGTATATAGTGCGTGTATGTATAGTGTACGTGTATATAGTGTGTGTATGTATAGTGTACGTGTATATAGTGTACGTGTATATAGTGTGTGTATGTATAGTGTACGTGTGTATAGTGTGTGTATGTATAGTGTACGTGTATATAGTGTGTGTATGTATAGTGTGTGTATGTATAGTGTGTGTATGTATAGTGTACGTGTATATAGTGTGTGTATGTATAGTGTACGTGTGTATAGTGTGTGTATGTATAGTGTGTGTATGTATAGTGTGTGTATGTATAGTGTGTGTATGTATAGTGTACGTGTATATAGTGTGTGTATGTATAGTGTACGTGTGTATAGTGTGTGTATGTATAGTGTACGTGTGTATAGTGTGTGTATGTATAGTGTACGTGTGTATAGTGTGTGTATGTATAGTGTACGTGTGTATAGTGTGTGTATGTATAGTGTACGTGTATATAGTGTGTGTATGTATAGTGTACGTGTGTATAGTGTGTATGTATAGTGTCAAGTTTCCCGTACTTAGTCACCGTATGTGAAGTAGCGGTCCCTTATAATACTACGTGAAACTTGGCTTCTATCCCTTTTGATTGTGCAAATTACATTCACTACGTTCTTGGAAACCGGTGTGCGTCTCTTGTTTTGATCGTTCACTTGGGGCAGACCAGTATATACGGCGCCGTTCAGGAGGGACTAGCGATCCGTGCGGTGATAGAAATACGCCTTGTGCAGCTTTACATATAATCGGATACATCTGACCTCTCGCTGCTGGTGAGCACTGGATCCATGCTGGTCATCCTGGCCATGTTCTGCTGAATGGGAGCATAGCTCGTAATAGGCTTATATTATTAGATGTATTTTCCTGCTACCTGAAGCAATAAAAATGTATATAATCCTGCAGTTCTCACACTGGTCACCAAGTCTAATAATAGGTTATGTTACCTGTAAGTGACTATTATCTTTATCACCACAGGCAGGATTACAAGGACAAGTAACACCTCCATATAGATAACACAGGATCCTCCATTCACAATAGGTGATATCACAGCTTATCTACCCCTCTCGGGGTTCTCAGTGGTTTTTTTTTTCTTTTACTGATGACTTAGTACAGCGGCTTTGCTTGGTATCGCGGCTCAGCCCCATTCACACCAAGGCCACGTGACCGCTGAATGTGATGTGGCCTTGGCAAAGCTGGAGAAGGCCGCAACGCTACTGAAAGCAGCGCTGCCTTCTCAAACGGCCAATCGGCATGTGTCCTGGCTGTCGGACCCCCAGATACTGATGACCTATCCAGAGGATAGGTCATCAATAGGGATGAGCGAATCGACTTCCGATGAAACATCCGCAGTCGATTCGCATAATACTTTGTTTGAATACTGTACGGAGCAAGCGCTCTGTACAGTATTAGAATGTATTGGCTCCAATGAGCCGAAGTTATTACTTACTAACTAATAAATTAATTTCAGAAATTAATGTGTACTGTTCCGTACAGTAGTCAAATGAAGTATTATGCAAATCGACTTCGGTTAAAAAGTCATCAGTTAAAAAAATAAAACTCTAAGAAAACCTTTAACATATTTTAGGCCTAGTGGCCAGTATGAAAACAGTGTGATTGTATAAAACTTTTTAATGCTCGATAGCGCCATGGATGAACTAAAAAAAAAAAATCCCCAAAAACTTAATTAAATCGGGTCACTTTCTGATGCCATACAGTGAGAGGTTGTCTGCTGCACTGCTTACCATCTAGACACCCTCCTAACAAAAGGAAGAAAAAAAAACAAAAACAAGCGGAGAGCTCCTTTAAATTCGGCCTGGCTGCTGGAATGCCTGGGCAGATACTGGTGGCAGTATCTGGCTGCACAGCAGGTGATCCATTGTGTCTGTGCTCCACTGTTTAAACATGGCCGCATACAATGGATACTTCCCGGACAAGAGCCGCTTCTCACCGTATGTGGCCTCTTTGTAGGTAAGAGTTACATAATGCACAATGGCGCCTGAACCCGCTGGATACAATGTCCGCCTTCTGTGTTTGCGGGAAATGATTTTGGTAACAGATGAGAAAACCGGTTTCTCTTGGAGAAGTTCATGCTGTTTGTTGCCGCTGAAATTAGGGACTTGAGAAAGAAATTCCTGATTTTAAGGCCTCACATCGTGCGCTATCCGTATGTCCACGTCTCCACAAAAAAGATGGAGCACGTCCTATTCTTGTCCATTTTGCGGACCAGAATAGGTATCGTTACAATGGGTGTAACACAGACGTCATCCATATTTTGTTTTGCAGACTGAAGAAGGGACCGGCACTTGCACAATAGACGAGTGGATTCTTTTATGGTCACGTAAATCGGCAAAGATGTGACGCGTTTTGGGTCAGACACTTGTTTGAAAAAGGCTCATGTCTGAGCCGAAACGCATCACATCTGTGGTGATTTATATGACAAAATAAAAGGCTCCTCTATTCAGTGAGTGTCGGTCGCTTCTTCAATATTACTTTGCGGGACGCTGTGGATGGACGCTCCGCCGACTGCTATCATCACAAAATACATAGTCATAGGAATGTAAAACCAGATAGCGGCACAATTCCTTTTTTCGTATGTATTTTTATTTTCTGATTGCACTTTTTTTTTTTTTTTTAATTTCTATTATTATGGGGCGGCCATGGCATTTACAAAGCAATAAGAAAATTACTTTACGGCAGCCCCCTGGGCCATAGACACAATGGTCAGGAGGGAACCTCATGACTTCTATGGGAGAGTTTTCTAGGCATGCCCTGTGACCTGTGCAGAGGTCAGGAGGGAGGAGATAAGCTGTGATATCACCAACTATGAATGGTGGATCCTGTGTTATCTGTCATTCTAATCCTGCCTGTAATATCACCTCTGTGTACAGATAAGCAGATAACTGCGGTAAAGTGATCTGTACAGACCAAGAAGTGGCTCCTATTAGGCTTAGTGGCCAGTGCCAAAACTGCAGGATTTTGTTTAAATATAGAAATTGACATTGAAAATTAAAAATTACATCAAAAGTAAAATATACATAATACATAAAATCGTGATTTAAACAATTGTTTTCTGATGAGACATTTCCTTTAAACTAGTCAGCATGGAAACTAGCCTAGCATGACCGTTTTCTACCTGTTCGTGTCACCTTTGGACTATAGACGGTGGACACGCTGGTGACGTTGCATAGTACAAGGTACTGTTACAGCTGGAGCTTCCGAGCCGCTCCACTTGTGGTACTTTTCAGGTGCGTTTAGGGCAGGGGCGTGCGTCCTTATCGTGATGTGTCAGCTGCATTTTCCTGTCCTACCTTATTTATTTCATTATTTCACGTTGCACAGAAGCCACAAGAAAGTCACATGTCTTCTAATACAGACATAAGACGCTTAAGAGCTTAGTGTATGGCTGGTAGACAGTGACATGTTGTGTACTCTTCATGACACTTCCAGTCCGGGCCCTGGAAGCCATTCGTACTGGTCCTAAAACAAATCCCATTAGAAGAAACGCGTCAGTGTACGTCTTTGGGTCTTCTGAAAAATCATTACAAATTCTACACTTGACGTTTCTGCCCAATAACGAAGCCTTCCCCAGCTTTCCCAGATCAATGGCCAAACCCCATACATGTTGAAGTCAGAGGAACCTGCCGATTTCAGCAGGACCAACCATACGCTTATGGGTATGAGAGCCTCCCGAATAGTAGAGCAGCGTCTTACTACCCTTTTGCCTCTCAGCCAAGTGTACATGTGTGGGGGTGGGGGGTCCTGGAAAGCTAGCTGTCAGCCGAATGACGACAGCTATTGAAGGTGCACGCCCAGCGCTCACAGATCCTGCTTGTGGGACACTCGCTGCCACATTTTATTGGGCCCCATTTACACAACCGTATTTTCGGCCCACATTCTATCCATATTTTTTGCTATTTATTTCAATGGGTCGGCAAAAAATGCACGCTGCACACCATGTGCTGTCTGCATCCGTCTGTGCGTTCCGTAGCCCCGCAAAAGTGATTGAACTTGTCCGTTATGTAGAGACATTGTCACAATATCTGCATAAAAAACGGATGCCACACAGACATCATCCGTATTTTTGCGGTCTGCAAAATACACGCGATCGTGTGAATGCACACTAACTGGAATTGGATCCAAAAGGGACGATGATGTCATTTACTAAGGAGCCACATTTCTTCCCAGCGCTCAGATTAATTGTTTCTGGGAAATGAATATTAGCAAAGTATTCCTGAGCTTTTAACTCCTTCCATTAAATGTAGCACTTCAGACGTGTCTTGGGAGGACGGCTCCTAGTCCATGATGTAAAGGACGTGTAAAAGATGGATGTGAATATTGCCGATTACTTTATTTAGTGAGCAGGTACAGAAAAGTCCCAGCATCTCGTAATCCAGCACTTATTTCTTCCGCCAGAAAAGGGGTTGTCCCACAAAAAATATTTTTTGCACCTAAATCTGGATACTTCGGTAAAATGCTGAATAGCCATTGAGTTACTCAGTTAAATCTGTTTAGCGCCACCTGCTTCTCTGTCCACTCAGCAGAGGTGGAGACACATACATATATACCGTATATTTCGCTTTATAAGACACACCTGATGATAAGACGCACACCAGATTTTAGAGTAGGAAAATAAGAGAAAATATTTTTCATCGGATGCACATATCGGACCCCCCCCCATAAATATCAGGACATCACATCAGACCCCTATATCAACCCTTCATGTCAGACCTCAGATCAGCCCTTTCAGACCCCATCAGACTAAAATAAAAAAACTCCTCTTACCTCTCCTGCGCTGTGGCTCCTCTTCATCTCCGGCAAGTCGCGCTCTTATGTCTTCTCCAGCCGGCGCTGCACTGTCACCTGACTGCGCGCACTACATGATGACGCTGTACGGGGTCAGGACAGTGCAGCGCCGGCCCCAGCAAGAAGACCAGGGAGGGTAAGTATTGGAAGCGCTTCTTCTCCTCTCCTGCACATAAAAGAAGCGCTCACTAGTATTCGCTTTATAAGACACCCTACTTTTGGGGGGACAATAGTGCGTCTTGTAAAGCAAAAAATACGGTACATACCTATCTGCGCACGTGTCGTCTCCTGTCTCTCTTCCTGCATGCAATAGACATAGCAGTAGCGAGCAGAAAGAGAGGCAGGAGACGACAGATAGGTATGTACCGTATTTTTCGCTTTATAAGACGCACTATTGTCTACCCAAAATTAGGGGGGGGAAAGGCCGTGCGTTTTTATAAAGCAAATACTAGTGAGCGCTTCCAGGGGAGACTGCTGATATACACTGAGCGTGCCTTTCCTTCATACAGCTGATCGGCGTGGGTGCCGGGTGTCAGACCCCTGCCTATCTGATATGGATGACCCATCCTGAGGATAGGTCATCAATATAAAAAAGCCTGGAGAACCCATTTAAAGGGGTATTCCAACCAATAGCGCATAAAAGTCTGAAAAGTTTAAGGCCCCACATCTATGTGGAGGACAGATGCCCGCTGGTCGCCACATCCATAGCTTCCATAGATGTGAATGAGAAGGGCATGGTCTCCTCTCATTCTCTGATGTTGGGGAGCCCTGTCTTCTACATAGATCTGAGGTCCTGTTTTCTAGGCCTGTTACTTTCCCCGTCGCATCTGCTGATTGAATTGATCATATCTACAAAGCCATTTGTGGTGTTCGGTCCCTGTAGAAGACGGGAGGCAGAGCGCTGCTTTCATACGTGTGGTGAGCTCTGCAGGAAGCGATGCAGAAGAAGACTGGAGGTGATTGCACTGTGCGTGGCATGGGTGGCGCTCGCCCGCTGGTGTGCCATTGTTAATGTGTAATGTCCTGTGGCATATTTTTCATGAATGAGTGTCAGCAAAACCCCGGCCCGGAGGCTCTAAAGCTTGTTCATGCCTCTGCAGTGAGCTAATTGATAAAGGACGCGGCTGTTCGTTTCAATAGAGCAGATGAACTCCTGTCACATAGCTGGCGACCGCGGTGACATTTAATAAAACTGTGGCAGTAATGATGTCAGCAGCTGGTGTACAAAGCCGTCTGCCTCAGGCCGCTGTCAGTATTTGTAACCCAAGACTAGGAGTGAACCCACCCTGAGACGTGTAATCGCAAGATTTGTGCCTCACCCATGCTTTTTTTTTTGCGGATCCGCATCCACATACAGAACGGAAAACGCATACGGACGTGTGAATGAAGCCTTAGGGCTCATTCAGACGGCCGTATGGTGTCCGCAAAAATACGGATCCGTTTTTTTGCGGACAGTTCAGCATGTCCGCAAAAAAACGGATTGCTTTCCGTATTTTTGCGGACCCATAGACTTCAATGGGGCTATGTCCTGGTTTTCACTGACAAGTATAGGACATGTTTCAGTGTTTTTGCGGAGCCGTGGAACAGAAGAAAAGGACCCCATAGAAGTGAATGGGGCAGCGTATAATCCTCAAAAAAACTGATCCGTATTTTTGCGGATAGCATACGGCCGTCTGAATGAGCCCTTAAAGAGATTTTCCCATCCCAGACAATGGGGGCAGCATATTGCTAGGATATGCCTCCATTGTCTGATAGGAGCGGGTCCCACCTCTGGGACCTGCACCTGTCTCTAAAACATGGCTGGCAGTTCCAGTTCTGGCTGCAACTGGTTGTTCCTGTCGGAGTGTTGCGCTCAGGTACGCCCATAGAAATTAATGGGAGCGCACCACGCTTGCGCGGCCACCGCTTCCATTCACTTCTATGGGGCTGATGGAAATAGTTGGCTACTTTCAGCGGCCCCATAGAAATTAACGGAGGGCAGCCGCGCATGCGCAGTGTGCCCTCCTTAACTTTGCCAGCTGGGTTTACGAGAAAGGTGCAGGTCCCACCAAATCAAACAACAGTGACCAGTCCTAGCGATATACCCCCATTGTCTGAGATGAGAAAACCTCTTTAAAAGGGTTTTCTGAGATATTTTTACTGTTGATCTATCCTCAGTATAGATCATTAGTATCAGTCATGACAAAAACAGTTTGTAATCTATCAGGCTTCTCTGGGTACAGCTCACTAAGGGCCTGATCAGAGGCGTAGCTAGAGGTTCAGCACATGGGGGGGGGCGAAACATACTTGAGTGGGCCCCCCACTTAGTGGCTTCCCAAACGCACGTTTCCAACTTCACAGGCTCATACTACTAGTTGTGGTTATAATACTGTATTAGCAAGATGACTATATAAACTGCTAGATCATCTATGCTATGTTCATCTATGCTAAGTACAGTACAATAGACTTTCTACATACCCTACTCTAAATACTCTACCACATAATGCAGTAAAATATAGGATTAATAGGAGTAAAAAAGGGGACTCCTACGTTAAAGGAAATCTGTCCCCAGCTTTTACATCACTAAACTAACAGTCCCTTGCCCCCATCAGACCTCAGATCGGCTTAATGTGCCCCCATCAGACCTCAGATCGGCTTAATGTGCCCCCATCAGACCTCAGATCGGCTTAATGTGCCCCCATCAGACCTCAGATCGGCGTATTGTGCCCCCATCAGACCTCAGATCAGCAGAATGTGCCCCAATCAGACCTCAGATCAATAGAATGTGCCCCCATCAGACCTCAGATCAGCGTATTGTGCCCCCATCAGACCTCAGATCGGCTTAATGTGCCCCCATCAGACTCCATAATGGAAGCGCTCACTTGTATTCGCCTGATTGTACTAAGGCCATCCCTGCAGGGCCCCCCCCAGAGGTATTGGGCCCGGAGCATCGCCTCCCCTGACCCCCCCCCCCCCCAGTAGCTACGCCTCTGGGCCTGATGTATGATAACTGTCTAGGTCTAAGACTTTTTTTTTGTTGCCCATAGCAACCAATCACATGTACCTCACATGTATCCAGAGATCTCCACATTCATTGCTCCGGCTGCTCTTCTAGATTTATTTCAAGCTGCAAGATTAGGAGGTGTGTCCTTTCTGCCGCACCTGGTAGTTTAAAGGGACATACCCTTAATTTCACCCAGGCAGTCTGCCTGAGGTTAGCATTGGAGCATGAAATGATCACGCAGGGCAAGGGCTCTTTTGTTTACAAATACACACTGCTGCGCGGAGGCTCAGTCAGGTGGACAGAGAATTTTTAAAAAGGCACAACAGCAGGTAGCGCAATGCAGTTAAAATTCAGTGAATAATTCAGTGACTATTCAAAATTTTTAATTACATGCAATTACAAAAGTATTCGGATCCAGATGCTGGTTTAAAAAAATGTAGACTTTTTTTTTTTTTTTTTTTTGTGGGACAGCCCCTTTAAATGAATTCTTGATCTTAAAAAATGTGGCTTATTGTCGTTTTCCAGCCCAGCTATACCATCACGGATGCCTGCAAGTCACTAAATCCTATAAACATGTGAAAAGTGATTTCCTGATAGGAAGATATAAGGCATCCAAGAAAAGAGGGTCCCCGGGTAAATGACCCGTACTGTGGAGGGCTGTCACGCCCTCCACAGTACGGACGCTGGTCTTCATGCTATACGTTACAATCATGGCTGTCACTTCTGAAATGCATAGCCCCAATGGGGATAAAAATAATCCATTCCAAAAGTAAAGTCTCCCCTCCAGATGTAAAGCCTCCTCCTGCCTTCCATAATTATCAATGGAGAAAGATAAGGTCACGTAATGACTATGAATGGTGGTTTGTGACGGAAATGACCGTGCCGCTTTCAATGAATCATGACTGTCCTGTATAATACCTGGTATTTCTGGAGATTTCTCAATTATTTGTGTTCTCCTTTCCCTTTTTTTTTTTTTTTTATTACATCATTTCCTACATGAAGTTTTTTTGCTGTTGGGTAACTGTGGTTTAGGATTGTTAAATTGTCCCTGAACCTTGTATTGTCTGAAAGTAAGACAACCAGTAGTGGGTACAGAGAAGTATCCGTCCCCGCACCAGATCCACCATCCAGCCTGAGCCCCTGTGATGGATCTAGTGCAGGTCTAGTCCACCGGTCTCAGCTTATGACATCTACAGGATTAGGAAATCTGGGCCACTGTTTTCTCTGTATAACAGCAGTGAATCCGGAAGAGAGAGCTGAGACAGCGCTTCCAGGCATTGGGCCTTGTTTCATATTGATTTTACCAGTGAGAGATTCACTTTAAGGCCTCGTAAATAAACGGTGGAAATACCTATCAATTTACCTTAAAAATGGGAAATGGTTATTAATGCAAGAGATATGAGAGGGAGAGAGGGAGCGAGAGATATGTGTGTGAGAGAGAGGGAGCGAGAGATATGTGTGTGAGAGAGAGGGAGCGAGAGATATGTGTGTGAAAGAGAGGGAGCGAGAGATATGTGTGTGAGAGAGAGGGAGCGAGAGATATGTGTGTGAGAGAGAGGGAGCGAGAGATATGTGTGTGAGAGAGAGGGAGCGAGAGATATGTGTGTGAGAGAGAGGGGAGCGAGAGATATGTGTGTGAGAGAGAGGGAGCGAGAGATGTGTGTGAGAGAGAGGGAGCGAGAGATATGTGTGTGAGAGAGGGAGCGAGAATGTGTGGAGAGGGAGCGAGAGATATGTGTGTGAGAGAGAGGGAGCGAGAGATATGTGTGTGAGAGAGAGGGAGCGAGAGATATGTGTGTGAGAGAGAGGGAGCGAGAGATATGTGTGTGAGAGAGAGGGAGCGAGAGATATGTGTGTGAGAGAGAGGGAGCGAGAGATATGTGTGTGAGAGAGAGGGAGCGAGAGATATGTGTGTGAGAGAGAGGGAGCGAGAGATATGTGTGTGAGAGAGAGGGAGCGAGAGATATGTGTGTGAGAGAGAGGGAGCGAGAGATATGTGTGTGAGAGAGAGGGAGCGAGAGATATGTGTGTGAGAGAGAGGGAGCGAGAGATATGTGTGTGAGAGAGAGGGAGCGAGAGATATGTGTGTGAGAGAGAGGGAGCGAGAGATATGTGTGTGAGAGAGAGGGAGCGAGAGATATGTGTGTGAGAGAGAGGGAGCGAGAGATATGTGTGTGAGAGAGAGGGAGCGAGAGATATGTGTGTGAGAGAGAGGGAGCGAGAGATATGTGTGTGAAAGAGAGGGAGCGAGAGATGTGTGTGTGAAAGAGAGGGAGCGAGAGATGTGTGTGTGAAAGAGGGAGCGAGAGATGTGTGTGTGAGAGGGAGCGAGAGATGTGTGTGTGAGAGAGAGGAGCGAGAGATGTGTGTGTGAGAGAGAGGGAGCGAGAGATGTGTGTGTGAGAGAGGGAGCGAGATGTGTGTGTGTGAGAGAGAGAGCGAGAGATGTGTGTGTGTGAGAGAGGGAGCGAGAGATGTGTGTGTGTGTGTGAGAGAGGGAGCGAGAGATGTGTGTGTGTGTGTGTGAGAGAGAGGGAGCGAGAGGTGTGTGTGTGAGAGAGAGGGAGCGAGAGATGTGTGTGTGTGTGAGAGAGGGAGCGAGAGATGTGTGTGTGTGTGTGAGAGAGAGGGAGCGAGAGGTGTGTGTGTGAGAGAGAGGGAGCGAGAGATGGGTGTGTGTGAGAGAGGGAGCGAGAGATGGGTGTGTGTGAGAGAGGGAGCGAGAGATGTGTGTGTGTGAGAGAGGGAGCGAGAGATGGGTGTGTGTGAGAGAGGGAGCGAGAGATGGGTGTGTGTGAGAGAGGGAGCGAGAGATGGGTGTGTGTGAGAGAGGGAGCGAGAGATGGGTGTGTGTGAGAGAGGGAGCGAGAGATGGGTGTGTGTGAGAGAGGGAGCGAGAGATGGGTGTGTGTGAGAGAGGGAGCGAGAGATGGGTGTGTGTGAGAGAGGGAGCGAGAGATGGGTGTGTGTGAGAGAGGGAGCGGGAGATGGGTGTGTGAGAGAGAGGGAGCGGGAGATGGGTGTGTGAGAGAGAGGGAGCGGGAGATAGGTGTGTGAGAGAGAGGGAGCGAGAGATGTGTGTGTGAGAGAGAGGGAGCGAGAGATGTGTGTGTGAGAGAGAGGGAGCGGGAGATGGGTGTGTGAGAGAGAGGGAGCGGGAGATGGGTGTGTGAGAGAGAGGGAGCGGGAGATAGGTGTGTGAGAGAGAGGGAGCGGGAGATGGGTGTGTGAGAGAGAGGGAGCGGGAGATAGGTGTGTGAGAGAGAGGGAGCGGGAGATAGGTGTGTGAGAGAGAGGGAGCGAGAGATGTGTGTGTGTGAGAGAGAGGGAGCGAGAGATGGGTGTGTGAGAGAGAGGGAGCGGGAGATGGGTGTGTGAGAGAGAGGGAGCGAGAGGTGTGTGTGTGAGAGAGAGGGAGCGAGAGATAGGTGTGTGAGAGAGAGGGAGCGGGAGATAGGTGTGTGAGAGAGAGGGAGCGAGAGATAGGTGTGTGAGAGAGAGGGAGCGGGAGATGGGTGTGAGTGTGAGAGAGAGGGAGCGGGAGATGGGTGTGAGAGAGATATGAGACAGAGTGGCCCTAAGCCAGAGGCTGCACTACTGAATTATTCTATCACCTGCAGTGTTGAGAGCTTTTTACACGGGCAAAGATTGGGGGTGAGTGTTCGTAGGCACATCTATTTGCCCAATCGTTAACCCCCAATCAGACGAAAAAAAAAGGAAATGCTTGTCTGCTCATCATCTCTTTCATATGCTGGTTTGTCAGCACCATTTTGGCCGATATAAGCAGGAGATGTGCTGCTGACAAACTGCCAACACTGGCGTTTATTCATAGGGCTCGTTCACATCAACGTTATGGATTCTGTTCTGGCTTTCCGTTATAACATCGGTATAACGGAAAAAAACGGAATCCACATGACGGAATCCAAAATGGAAGCCTTCAGAAGTATAATAGAAGTATATAGGCAAGCATAACGGATCCGTATGGTTTCCGTTATGCTGGACGAAAGACAAAGTACTGTCGAAGAACTTTGTGTTCCGTCCAGCATAACGGAAACCAGACGTATCCGTTATGCTTTCCCATAGGCTTCTATTATGACGGACCAAAACGAAACGCCTCTGAAGGTGTCTGTTTTGATTTCCATTTCATGGAAGCCAGAACGGAATCCATAACGTTGATGTGAACAAGCCCTAACTGGTTCTATCATTTGTCGTCGTCGTCGTCCGCCCACGTAAAGCCCTTTAGTCCGGGGCAGATCGACTTGTATTGTAGATTAGCTCTTTTTATGGCCCCACATCAGGCCAGGTAAAAGGACCCTCATTCTCAGAACCTTCATGATTTCAGTCACCAAATGTCTTCATCCATTCGTTCTTCAAGGCTGTGACACTTGTGTGAGTATATGTGGGATATAATCAGAAACCGGTGTTCAGAACTTCAGTAGTGCAGCCTCAGGCTTATTATATCTCTTTGGATCGTTAACGTTTCCTTTGAAGCTTCTACTACCCATGTCAGTGATGTTCACAGTCCTAAAGATCGGCATGCTTAGAAAAATGTACCTGAATGAATCACCTTGTAGTGTCCGCCCTCCTTGGGTCGTGTGTCTGACTTCTGTCTTATTTTTCTTTGTAGTAGACCAGCGGCTCGTCCTTCTATGTCTCGGCACGTGGTCAGCCATGTAAAGCCTTCCCAGTTATCTACAGGATCCTCCGTTCTATAGAGCTACATCTCAGACAGGATGAGAAAGTTACGAAAAGGACTTCTGTTCGTCTTCTACAATTATAATTGGATTGTGTAGAAAACACACCAACGCGGCTGTCATTGGAAAATGAAGGAAGTAATCTACTGGTCGCCCAAGGAGGTTGCTGACTGGTTGACCAAGAGAGGTCTCCAAGAATACTCCGAGACCTTTAAATCCCTCAACGGCCAAGGGTTGCTCAGGTTAAAAGAAGATGATTTTAAAAAGCCGCCCTTGTCACTCGTATCATCTGATAATGGACGGCTATTGCTGGAGATGATAGAGACCCTGAAAATCGAGAACCACATAGAGGAACATAAGAATGGCCACGCAAACGGACATATTAGCATGAAAGATGAGATCAATTCCAATGACCATAGCTTCACCAGCAAAGCCAAGAAGAATGGGATGCCAAATGGAGTGAGAAAGGACATGGTAAAGATCCCCATGCCTGTGGAGGTGGAGCGTTCCCAGGCTTTTCCCGATGAGTGGAAAAAAACCTTTCTAGCCTTCCTGTATGCACTTTGCTGTTTTATCCTCACCACAGTGATGATCTCTGTCGTCCATGAACGTGTGCCTCCTAAGACAGAGGAAGGTCCGCTCCCGGATGTGTTTTTTGATCATTTCGACCGGGTTGCGTGGGCCTTCTCCATATGTGAGATTAATGGAATGATCCTTGTGGCGCTTTGGATTCTCCAGTGGTTGTTTCTAAAGTACAAGTGAGTAAAAGTCTACGACCATGGCCTTTACTATATGACTTGGCATATTTTTTTATTGCTTTATACGTATATCTCTTCACTTTGTGTTGGTTTCTCCGTCTGCTTAGTAACGATGCCCGACCTTTGGAATATCAGTCGACTGCAATGTGTTTCATTTACATGCGTTATTGACCGCTACTGGTTGATGGCCACTGCTAGCTACGTGGTATATGATTCCCTTGTCAACCATATTTTCAGGCGCATACAAATCTAGGTGGCCATGTACTATGTCTTTATAGCTAGTCAGGTCCCCATTCATGACCACACATCAATCATCCAGGCAGGTTACGCACTGCAGTCACATAATTCCTGGTAATAGACTGCAGAGGATTGTGGACTGTGCCCAGATACCCGACTGGTCTAAAACTCGGGATAGGTGATCTGTCTGAATGATGGGTCTTCTGTGATCACCTCTACGAGCTCCTTAGTCTTCTGTTCCTCCTTACTTTAGGCCCGCGGTTAGGAAGAGATTACATGCGGTGGCTCTTGGCAGTGCATGCTCCCCCTTCATTCTGTGGGACTGGTAGAGATGGTCAAGTGCAACCCAGTCCCATAGACTTTAAATGCAGCAGGTAGTGCACACGTTTGACCAGCACTCCATTCAGACTCCTTCACCCCCTGTGAGCAGAACTGAGGCCTTGGGACCCTGTAGTAGTGATGGGTGGCAATTCCAGCAGTCAGACTCTTATCCCTATGCCATTCATACGTGTTAACTGTAATTTGCTGGGAGACCCTCATTACCCTTTACAGGCATCACAATGTAGCTGTATGCCGATAGTGTGAACGAATGGAGAAGGCTCATAAGTGGAGCCCGAACCGTACACAGCAGGTGCAGGAGCCATCTTTGTAATACCACTGACACCCCTAAACCCCACCCCCCACCCCCCCAAAAAAAGCCAGAATTGCATTTCTTTGCCCTGAATTTAATAAGCCCCCCACCCCTGCTGTCGTCACCCACAAGCATGCAGACGGATCACGGACCCATTCAAGTTGAATTGGTCTGCAGCAGTCGCACTGGTGATGCCCGTGCGTTGGGGACCGCAAAAGGATCCAGTAAAAGAATGTTTTAGTTGTACCGGGCCACACGGCTCCCTGTCTTTATGACGGAGCATACGTGTTCACTTTTACCTGTTTTCATATGAAAGAGCTGCTGAATTTTCTGATATGGGAGAGACGTTTTCTAAGGTTTTGATCGTTTGGGTCTGGGTACTGAGCCCCCCCACTGATTGCTAGAACATGGAGGGAGAAGAGCTCACACTTCGCGTTTGCCCTCCTCACCGCGGGAGGAGATCTGAGACATTTTTTGTTTATTGTTCCAAGCGCCCTAAACGTGGCTCGGTACAGATAGTAAACCCTCGCTGTTTAGAGAGGACACGCCCCCTCACTGGGTAATGACATGGGTGCACACAGGTGTTATATACCTCTTGCCTTATAGACTCACACATATATAAAAAGCATACAAAAATGATTACTATTAAAAACCTCCCATTAGGGATCCCAAAAATCCATTGAATAAACAGATTTCATTCCGTTCGGGCGCAATGTCTCAAGTCTAGTGCACCTGCCTTTGTAACCACCGTCCATTCCCCTCAGTATAGGGGTTGTCTGGTTTCCAATATTGATGATCTATCCTCAGCATAGGTAATCAGTATCAGATTGGTGGGGGTCTGCATCCCAACGTCTCTGCTGATCAGCTCTATACGTTCTCTTCACTGTTTACCTGCTTGCCGTTAACATTGGCGCAGCGAGCAGTGGAGTTACAGCTCCCAAATGGGACAAAATGGATCTACAGCTGCTCCTTCCATTCAAGTGAAAGGGATGTGGGAGCTGTAATTACACTGCCCGCTGTCGTCGGTGAGCAGGAGCGCTGCAGTCTCTTCATACGTCTGATCAGTGGAGGTGCTGGGAGTTGAACCCCAGACGATCTAATGACTTCTCCTGATAGGTGATTAATATCAGAAGCACTTTAACTCAGTCACATTATGCTTTGATCCCAGTACGTGGATATTATGCATGTGAAACTAAAAATGTGATCTATTTATTAAAGGCCAGATTTGTACCTATGACACTGGCTGACCTGTTGGCAGCTGAAGGTACCTGTGTTGGTGCCATGTTCATATGTCCCCGCATGGCTGAGAAAAATGATGTTTTAACATATGCAAATGAGCCTCTAGGAGCAACGGGGGCGTTGTCATTACACCTAGAGGCTCTGCTCTCTCTGTAACTCCTGCATCCTCTTCACTTTGACTTCAGGAGAAGTCGGGGCAAAGGATGATGACGTTCTCACTGTCTGGTCCTGGCAATCAAAGTGCAGAGGGTGCAGCAGTTGCAGAGAGAGCAGAGCCTCTAGGTGTAATGGTAACGCCCTTGTTGCTCCTAGAGGCTCCTTTACATTGTCAACACATTTCATAGTTATAAATCCGCTGAAAGATGTCCTTGCAGTAAGGGAGAAGTGGTAGAGGAGGTGGGTGAGGGGAGTGGGAAAGCTGAAACAAAAAGACGGTTGTTACAAAGGGAGGTGTGCTGGACGGTTAGACTTGAGACATTGCGGACAAAAGGAATGAATGCGCATTTAATGGATTTTTGTGATCACGAACGTCAGGGTTTTAATAGTAATAATTTCTGTATACGCTGCAGGCTCTTTAACCAGCTGATCGTGGTGCTGGGAGTCGGACCCCCACCGGTCTGATATTGATGACCTGTCCAGAGGATAAGCCATCAATATAATAAAAAGCGGACAACCCCTTTAAGTGGAACCCGTGTTAACCTGCATGAGGTATTCCTGTTTGCCCTGTCAAGACCTCGTTGGCATGTCTGTTAATTGGACGCCCAGTGGTTAAATTGCCTGAATTACTGGTTTTGAAGCGACACATGACTTCATTAACAAGCAGTCATTTCATATGAAGTAGAGTGCCGCAGGTTGTGTGCGCAGAGGCTGTCATGTATCCCCAGTTGCTGTGAAACAAACGTAATTAAAAACTGAGTGTGAACGAGTCACAAGGGACGGAAAGCTGCGTGGTTATAGAGAGGCATGATAGCCGGTCAAGTGACAAATCACTGCTAATGGGAATGTCTTCTGGGTATTCTCCTCTCTATCTGCTGCTTGTCTTGGCCAATTCCCACGTATCCCGTCCACCCTTTATTACTTCTTTTCTCACTCCTCTTCAGTCTGCATAGTTGCCGTATAGTTACCCCTCCCCATCCCCAGGCAATCGCAAGATTTCTGCAATGGCTGTAACAACCCCAGGACTGGTGCCAACATCAGGACCTGGTTTGTTCAGTGCCCGCAGCACAGGAGTGTTTAAGCAGTTGCTGTGATTTACATTGGGACCTGTAACAATCACAGTCTTTTAGTTATGCCAGGTTATGCCCAACCTGGGGCCCTCCAGCTGCTGCAAAACTACAACTCCCAGTGTGCCTGGACAGCCTACAGCTATTAGGACATGCTGGGAGTTGTAGTTTTGCAACAGCTGGAGGGCAGCAGATTGAGCATCCACGATTTATGCCAATCTGGTGGGGAAAAAAGAAGCCTGGAGCGCTCCTGGATTGATCTGTTGCTTCTCAGCATAATTTAGAAATGTGTGCACCAGGGTCAGGCTTATACTTAGTTATATGGACACCCCCCTGAAGCAGGAATGAAGTGACTGATGGGGGGAGAAGGACGGCAGCCAAACCATCCCTGAAGCCATAGGTAATACTCTCTTTAGCAAACAGCTTTCCCTGTGATTTAACTTGGTTCCTTCCCGAACCAGATCTGGTCCAGAAAGGATCCATTCATGGTAATCACAAGTAAAGTTTCAGGTGGATCTCCTGTATTTGATCTGTCAGAAGAGAGAGAGAATACGTGTAGCTTAATTCCTGCCGCCAGAGGACATAACATAAAGACATGTAAAACCCTCTAGAACGCCATAAAAATGCAGAAAAAAGTATGGTGGCATTATTTTGTTTTCCTCTACTCCCCTTAAAAATAGTTTTAAAAAGAACCCTGTGGCAAAAACAAATGACTTGTATTTAAAAAAAAAACAAAACATAATAAAGTGTTAAAACAAACTATACATATTTGGTAATAATCATACTGACCCATAGAAGCAATGTCAAATATTATTTATGCCATATGGTGAACAGCGCAAAATTTAAATCTTAAAAAAGTCATTACAGCCATTTTTTTCCTTTCCCTTCATACGTTAATAACTTATATGTACCCCAAAGTGTCGCTGCTAAGAATACAACTCATCCCATTAAAAAAGAAAAAAACAACCCCCGCAGCTCAGAATATTGTACGGCAAAAAATGAAGAAAAACTGTGGTGTCAGAGGCTAATGTAGGTCTGGTCCTGAAGAGGTTAGAGAAAAGAAGATAAAACAAGGTCTTACTGTAGGACTTCTAAAGTCCAGGTGGATCCTAGAACGGTCAAAGTAATGATAGACCACAAGCTTACATAGTGAGACATCTGCTCGTCCTCCAAGTAATCCCTCTTATGCAGTAAGGAACTTTTGGCACCCATCACTTTTGGTTACAAGTTACGCCCCATTCAGGGGGCTCTCACATTCTCTATCCTGGTACATCAGGCAGACCGTCTGTGTAAGTGCAGTAACTCATTGATTGATGCAAGACAGGACTGCATGATAGTCTTTAATTACACAAATGTTTGCAATTCAGCTTTCCTCCAGAAGGAAGAAAACTACCACACATCAACCAAGGAGGAGACTTCCATCTGTAGACGACTGGTTCAGGGTTCTTGCCCCGTGTCAGTACACAACAGAGGACTGCTTGGTTGGATGAGATGCCGTTCAGGCAGCTGGATGAGGCTTATTGGTTCTCTTTGAGAAGATCTAGCCGTTCCTCAGAGCTGTGTGAAAGGCATCTCATCCAAGCAACAAGAACCCCAAGGAGGAGTCTTTGGCTTGGGTGGATGAGATGCCGTTCAAGTAGCTGGATGAGGGGTATTGGTTGTCTTTGAGAAGATCCAGCGGTTCCTCAGCTGTGTGAAAGGCATCTCATCCAGGCAACCAGTACTATGCTGTGTACTGACCCGGAGCAAGAACCCCAAGGAGGAGTCTTTGGCTTGGTTGGATGAGGTCGCTTTCTTTCTTTTGGATACCCTTGTCCCATGGAGCATTGCCTTTGAGTCTCTCTACACCAGTGTTCCCCAACTCCAGTCCTTGGGGTCCACCTACCAATCATGATTGGAGAATGTCCCACAGAGTGAATGCCTGTGGTAAATCCTGATGCATTGAAACTAATTATATCACCTGCTGAATACTCAGGATATCCTGAAAACCTGACCATTAGATGGGCCCTGAGGATGAGAGTTAAGGAACACTGGTCTACACCACTGGATCTCTTCATGATGGCCACTACTGCCTGGAGAACCAGACCAGACCCAAAAGATTGAGTGGACAACAAATTAGGAGACAGTATGAAAAAACAAAAGTGGTCTTAAATGTAGGGGTCTTCCTGGTGATACGTTGCTCTTCCATTTAATACACCAGTATGCCAGATTAGAGGAATTTTCCTTTTATAATCGGACACAAAAACTTGATCAGATTAATGTCTGTGCACACAATGACCTCTTCTAATTCTCCTCTTTTCCCTCCACAGGTCTATTATTTGCCGGCGCTTTTTTTGTCTAGTTGGGACGCTGTACTTGTACCGATGTATCACTATGTATGTTACTACCTTACCAGTTCCTGGAATGCATTTTAATTGTTCTCCAAAGGTAAGTGTTATCTTCCCAATGAATCTGCCCTTGTGTGGTTTATAGGACGCACTAATGTGTGCTTTGGCTGAAAAGGTTACTTTACCGGCACGTTGGTATCTGGCGGTCAAAATGGAAATCTTCACTGTGATAATAAACTGCGTGCGGCTTTAACTATTTGACGACTAGACGACCCTCAACGAGCTATAGATGATCATGTGGCTCATCTGTATGAATGAGAGAGGGAATGACGGGAGCACGGGGTCATTCATTGCTGGTCATTCACAGACTCTCCTTTGGTAAATTATTGCAAAAAATGTGTTTGCAGTTCACGATGAAGGTATTCCCGTCCTGTACACTGGTAACATAGGTGACAAATGTTTGGTCATTGGGGGTGTAACTGCTGGAGTCCCCATGATCATGACGTTGGTGGTCACGTGTCTCATGAGTGGATGGAGTGGTGGTTGATCATGTGCAGTTTTGCTCCGTTCAGTCTCTATGGCGGGGGGTCAGCAACCTCCCGCACTCCAGGTGTTGTGAAACTACATCTCCCATCATGCACACTTGCTTGGCTGTTCTCTGAACTCCCACAGAAGTGAAAGGAGCATGCTAGGAGTTATAGTTTCACAACAGCTTGAGTGCCATCCTTGCTCTATGGCAGGGATGGGCAGCCTGCAGCTCTCCAGCTATTGTAAAACTACAATTTCCACCATGCTTGCTGTAGGTACTCTTTGCATGCTGGGAGTTGTAGTTTTGCTACAGCTGGAGAGCTGCTGGTTGGCCATGGGATTGTGGAGCGTAGCCGAGCACTGTGTTTGCCGAGCTCTTTGGCAGTTCCATGGAGATAATATAGAGCGGCCGTGCACGTGCTCTTCATCCAGATATGCTTATCTATTCTGTGGACAGGTGATGAGTAGTAACCTTTGTACAACCCCTTTAAGTAATTGAAGGATAACTCCTCTCCCCATCTTGAATAACGTAGATTCACTTGAGCGGTAATGAGTTTTAGAATGAAGCTGGCCGTACACTTTAGACTAATGTCAGTTGAACCTAACGAATTTTGGCAGGAGCAGCTGACCATTTAATGAGTACAAGGAGCTCCCGACGTTCCTCGGATGGTAGATTTCTAATAAAAGAAGGATCAGACTGTTGGATTTCAGTGTTTCTGCTCCTTATGGTCACAGATGATGTGGGATCACTATTGAGGTCTCTCGTCCTCATACAGCTGTTGTTTCTGTGCAGCAGTTGTTTAGACGCCACAATCTCCTACCCAGAAATTATAATTTACGTGGCTGCATGATTGACTTTAAGCCGACGAGGTGACCAGCTGCACCTTCAGACGGGCAGATTGTGGTGAACGAGCATTGAGATGAATGTTTGTCCCAGATATCTGCCTGACCATTGGGCTGTGTAAACCCACCATTTGTGTCCTGAGAAGGACAGTTGACGTTCTACTCATTGAGGCAGGCTGGATTCACACACACACAGTTTTTCCGCGGTTTTCGTTGGTGTTTTTAATGGTGTATTGCAACATGCTTTCCAGACATAAGACGTCACAAAGTACACCTGTTAAACAAAAAGTATAATAAACTGAAAAAAAGTGTGTGTGTGTGACAAAGCCCTTGATTAGATTCCAGTAGATATACAGGGTTAGGCCACGTTTACATCTACGGCAAGAGAATCCGACTGCCTGATCCAGCACATATACCTGAATGCCATGTTTTTTCTGTCTGGCCTAAACCCGGCATTTGTGCCGGAATGCGGCTGGATCCCTACCGGATCCCCGTGGTGATTCGTAGAACCTGCCAATGTCTGATCTGAGAACGTTCACCTGTGATATGAACATGGCCTTAGACTGTCCCACCAGTGTGACACGGTTAGGGCATTTGCGCTCCTTCAGATTCCAGTAGAGGACAACCCATCTGGAGATGCCATTGATGCATTACTGCCAACAGAGTTCCCAATACAATTGATGTAGATTTGTAATTGTTCTGTATAGCACGAGGAACAGCTGCCAACCTGAGGCTCTCCAGCTCTGGCAGAACTACAACTTCCAGTATACCTACAGCAGGGCATGATGAGAGTTGCAGGTTGACCATCCCTGAGCTAGATTGTGGGCCTGTATCTTCTGTGGCCTACATTATTATCCTGTCCAACATTGTTTCCCCATAGCAACGTCTTGCATCATATCAAAGCCATTTATCTTATGGACTCTCAAGAAATGAGGAAGCTTGTCTGAAGTCCTAGCCAACAGCTGACCATCTAAAACAGTGGTCAGCAACCTTCAGCACTCCAGCTGCTGTGAAACTACAATTCCCAGCATGCACACATGCACGGCTGCTCTTCTAACTTTCAAAAGAAGTGAATGAAGCATTCTGGGAGTTGTAGTTTAAGGTTGAGGTTATTATCCCTGATCTAAAAGAAGACCCAATCATCTGGCTGAGGGTTGACCTGTGCAGCCGCTCTCGACAGGTAGAAGCTTTGCTGATATTTATCCTCCTAGTAAATATGAATGGGAAACAGGAAATAAAAAGCTTAAAGGGAACCTGTCATCTCCGAAACACCCCCTGAACTAGAGTAAGCGGTGTATAGTGTAAGTGATGCTGAATCCGAATATGTAAGGTTTATCTTCATACTCACTTCCATTCTGACTCTGTGCTCCCACAAACCTGCAGTAAAATGCACTCAGTGGACTCCGGTGATCACTCACATAATGGAGAGGACTCAAAGAAGAGTCCTCTCAATGCATTTTACTGCAGGTTTGTGGGAGCACAGCGTCAGAATGGAAGTGAGTATGAAGATAAACCTTACATATTCGGATTCAGCATCACTTACACTATACACCGCTTACTCTAGTTCAGGGGGTGTTTCGGAGATGACAGGTTCCCTTTAAGTAATCTTCCTTGCTTGCCATCGCGCGCGGCTGGAGGGCATCGGTTGGATTGCATCCTCGAGAAATCTTGACCTTATTTCCATTCTCAAGCCGTTACGTCTGTTCCTTAATTACACAAAAACCGGCGTACAGTGTGTGGTTCTGGCCCGACATTATACAGCAAAGACGGCAGACTTCTTAAATTGAAGGATTAGCGTACACAGTGTTAGCATAATCCTGCGGGGGAGTTTATTAGGAGGTGATGACGAGTCTACAAGACGATGGTTTGTATGCAGATGAGTTCAGCCTATGGTGCCTGGATCTGTATTGTCACCTCTTCCATAGCTGGATCTTCATCCTATTTAGGGTACATTTACACGTCCGTGTGTGTTTTGCGGACCGCACATGGCCGGCTCTATTTATAGAGATGCCTTTTCTTGTCCGTGGCTCCGGACAAGAATAGGGCATGTTCTATATTTTTGCGGGGCCGCGGACCGGAAGTGCGGATGCGGACGGCACACAGTGTGCCGTCCGCATCTTTTGCGGCCCCGTTGAAAATGAATGGGTCCGCACCCGTTCCGCAATTTTGAAAGAATGGGCAATGGAGAGATGATCTGGGAGTATGTGTCGCCTGACAGTATCCGTGGTCCCCTTCTGGAAGACTTGACCCAGTTGTAGGTGTACAGGGGCGATCGTGCTGTCATACAGAAGGCATCCCTCAGTGTTACTATTGAGCATAGACAGCGGTGACCCTGGAATCAATAATCCATTTCACAGGCCGCTAATTGATCAGCAAAGTCCTTTTATTCAGCGATGGCAGCAGAAGCGCTCATACATTGTACATCCGAGCGAACTATTAACACAAGCTGTGATAATCCAATTATGTACTTAGGTCATCAATCTGGGCGGTACGTGATGTGCATCAGCATTCCCGCTAATGTACCGACAGCAAGTTGTCATTGTTAAAGGGTTAATCCCATCTCAGACTCTCTAGGATATGCCTCCAGTGTCTGATGGGGCCGGCATACACGGCCGTCCTCCATTCATTCCTATGGAAGCGTTGAAATTAGTTGAGCGCTGGTTCGGCTATTTCCGTCAGCCCCATAGAAGTGAATGAAGTGGAGGCCGCGCTTGCATGGTGAGCTTCCCATTCATTTCAATGGGATTTCCAAAAATAGCCAAGTGTGCCGCTCAGCTATTTTCAGAGCTCCCATAGAAATGAATGGAGGTCAGTGCACCGACTTTGCTGGCTCTGTTCTAAATAGTGGTGTGGGTCCTGCAGCTATCGGACGATGGGGGCATATCCTAGTGATATGCCCCCAGTGTCCGAGATGAGAATATTCCTTTAAGCTTATTTTTATTGTTTTACTTGAAGGAGGTTTCCAGCCCTTTCTGTACTGATGGCTTCATGTAGGTTTATATTGGCCAAGCTTAAAGGGGTTGTCCCACGAAAAATATTGTACAGTTTTCAAACCAGCACCTGCATCCTTTTGTAATTGCATGTAATTAACAATTTTGTATAGCTACAGAGTTATTCAATAAAATGTATCTGTATAGTACAACATAATTCCTTATTTCTTCGACCTGCTCACTGAGAAGGCCGCACATGCTCAGTTTCATCCTTCATCTCCCTCCTGAGCTGTGATAGGGAGAGCTGAGACACGCCTTCTGAGCTGTGATAGGGAGAACATGGACACGCCCCCTGACCTGTTATAGGGAGAGCTGAGACACGCCTCCTGAGCTGTGATAGGGAGAGCTGAGACACGCCTCCTGAGCTGCAGCAGAAAAGACACTCCCCTTGAGCTGCCAGCTTGATAAATCTAGCAGAGCAATGAATGAGATGATGTCTGGATCCATGTGAGGTACAGGTCTGGTTCTAACTTTGTTAGAAAGAGGTTGCAATGGACTATATGATGTCCGATTTACATTTTTTACATTATTCATGGGATAACCCCTTTAAAGCAGATTGGAGGGAAGGCAGTGTTCCTTCCAAACAGTTGGGTGAAGCAATGTACTTACATGCAGAGATCACCTCCACAGTATGAGGCCTACTGGTCACTATTGCGATCGCTCGTCCCCATACAGCTGCATTGTTTCTGGGTAGCAGATCTGCTTCCCAGAAATGGTGATTTGGGGGCCTGCAAAGAATGTTTAGGTGCCCGCCTGGGGTTTCTAATCCCATGGCCTGCAGTGGCTAGGGTTGATAAGTCCTTGTTGGACCGACAGCTATTAAATGTGTGGGTGCCTTTAAGGTGTTCATACACATTAGATAGAGGTGGGTTGACGGTTGAACAAGCAGAGATATGGTTTCCCAGTCACGGCCATATACACACTTTAGTCCATATCGGCTGTTACAGTTGTTCACACTGCCCGTATGCATTCAGTGAAACGGCGATGGACGAAGGATCTTTCCGGAAATGTTCTTTCAATGAAAGTTCTTTCTTCCGCCTATTGGATGAAGAAATTGAATATGGCAGACTTCTTTTCAAATACGCTGGCTCAGTGGTTAGCAGTGGTGCCTTGTAGCGCTGGGGTCCTGGGTTTGTAATCTGACCAAGGACAACATCTGCATGGAGTTTGTATGTTCTCCCCGTGTTTGCGCGGGTTTCTTCCGGGTTCTCCAGTTTCCTCCAGCACTCCAAAGACATCCTGATAGGGACCATTGAGGACAGCCCAATGCTACTGTCTGTAAAGAGCTGCAGAATATAGTAGTGCTATATAAGTGCATAAAATAAATAATCAGCAGTCGACTAAAATGACCGTTGGTTGTTAAATTTCACATGACAAACGCTCTTTTTGGTTGAAATCGTCCATTTTGATCAACTCTAGGCTGATGTGTATGGTCCCCATCCTCTCGCTCCCGCGGTACGGTCTATTTCCTCACATCGGGCTCCCGTGTTTTCTTTATTTAGGCCCTGATCTCCTTTTTCTTTGATGGTGGAAGTCTTGTATTATTCCAGGTCAGATCCCTCTTGTTTGCTTTTGCAGATAAATTGTCTACCACTGAAATAACATTTTTTTGTCTGTGTCTGATCCAAAGTAAATGTTTTTAGCCGTGTATTAATGCCCCTGGTGGAGCAGGAAGGAAGTGAGCCGTACAATGGTGTTTTGTAAGGCTCCACTTCTCGTTTCACCCCCCCCCCCCCCCCCCCCCCGTACGTGTATTCTTCATGTGTCAGTCCTTCTACAAATCTGTACGTAGACTGACATTCCGTAATAGGCAGCGTCCCAAATGTCTACACTAACCCGAACGCTGGAGGTAATCCTGTGTACTGGTACGTGTTTAGAGCCAGCGCTGTGTGTTCTGTATAAGGCGGCACTACAGGATCGTTCTTGTAGCCGTCCTGGCAGCGAGCACACGTATCTGCGACACATTGTGTAATAGGGTTCTCCTCCCCAAAATATCCGCAGCCTTCATATATTGCATCCGCCTTGCCACAGCCCTTAGGATAAGTCCACATCTGGGGATTTTCAGCTGATGAGAGCACAGATTACTGTCGTTTTGTGGAGCTGATCCACGGTCTTTCCATGCGGCAGTGGTGAAGATGCTGTCAGTTTTATAATCGGCGTGCAGATTTTATCCGGAGCGTGTGAATGGGTCATCATATGCCTTATTCCTTTTCCATAAAGGAGTATTCCCATCATGTCAAGTGGCTTTCCAGTTGTTCTACTCTGCATCTTAAAGAAGAACTCCCGCAAAAATTTTTATTCTCTGACCTGTTATAAAGGTGCACAATATAATCTGTAGTGATTGTCATTTTCTTATCATTGACTTTCTGTGAGTAAAAACCTCTCTTCTTATTGTAGCTGGGTCATGTGACCAACTCCCTGACCTCCAACTGACCCAGGACAGGAAGCCAGTAACTGCTCTATTCATTCCTATGGGAGCCTCACTTTCAGTCTCATAGGAATACATAGAGAATTAGACTTCCTGTCCACACATAAGTCTGTGTGAGTTGGTGGATCTGATTGCTGGTCACATGACACAGATAACAAACTTTAGGATGATATAAGTAAAAAATTTAGACACTGGTAAGAAAATGACATTCACTACAGATTACATCATGTACATTTCTAGCAGGACATGGAATAAAATTTTTGTCGGGAGTTCTTCTTCAGTCCCCTTACCCTGTACATATTATTAATGTAATTGCCGCCTCCTCTTCATTGTTTAGTGCTGGTTGTAAGGGGTTACTGCAGTGTTGGCAGTGCTTGCACAGTGTCATCTCTTCTCTTCCAGGGCTCTGGTTGCCAGGATCGCGGTGCAAGTGTGCATGCACCCACATGCGCAGCAGCTACCATCCCTGCCACCTCTTTGCCCCTTTGTATTCATTGAAATGAACAGAACAGCTCATGGGCATGCGCGCAGTACAGTGCCTCTGAGATCAAGCAGGGTTTTGGTAGTGCGCCTGCACAGACACACCGCTATCCATACTTGTAAATGTACAGATCAGTGTTCAGGTCCTGCTTTGCCAGCACAGTTAAAGCCTTATTCACACGTCAGTTATTTGATCAGTTATTGTGAGCCAAAACCAGGAGTGGAGGCTACACAGAGATCAGGTATAATGAAAAATCTGCACCTGTTCAGTGTTTTTGACCTGCACCTGGTTTTGGCTCACAATCTCTGATGGAAATAACTGGTACAAAAACTGATGTTTGAACAAGGCCTATTAGAAACTTCTACTATCTACAGCAGTAGTGCGCTTCTACAGACAAGCGGGATGATGATGTCTTCAGAGCGCCTCTTGTCCGTATGGTAGATACAAGAAGTGGGGAAGGTTAGTGAAGAGCACAGATGGTTTAACCCCTTACCTTCAGTTTCTCTGTCCTTGGTTTGTGGGCAGCACATTGCCCTGCATAAAACAGGGATGTGCTGCCGACAATAACAAAGCAGTTTGATCGAACACTGGCATTGAAGAGGACCTGACACTTCTCCTGACATGTCTGCTGTAGTAATTACTTGCCCCCATGTGATAACATTTCTGGAGCATCTATTCTTAAGATTCTGTGTTGTGGATTCCTTTATTATTCCTCCTAGAAGTTATGAATGAATTGCTAGCAGCTTGTAATGACGTTCAAGATGGGTGTTAACAGTTTAGAGGTGTGTCCCTGCACAGTCTGACATTATCCAATTAGTGCTGCCAGTGCCAGACTCTGCAGGGACACCGCCCTAACTGGTAACACCCATCTGGACTTGGAATAATAAAGGAACGACATATCGTAGAGCCATACAAATAGATGTTGCAGAATTCTTACATGGGGAATGCAAGTAGTTGCTAGAATGGACATCTCGGGAGAGGGGAGAGCTCCTCTTTAATGATCATTCAGTCACATACAGTGGCAATGAGCACTTTATGTAAATGAAGTTAAGCGAGCTCCTTGAAATCTGCCCATGTAAAAGGAGACAGTCAGTATGTGGTATTGCATTCACGTGAATGAGGATGAGCTCCAATGTTTGACTCCACTAGAAAAGGGCCTGTGTATCTGAGGGGGGGGGACTGACGTATTTTTGGCTTTATTTCCCTGTAAATGTATGGCTTTCCTATATCCTCAGACAAGCCTGTAATATTTAAATCTTCTGTCCATATATAAAGCCTCGGCCGGTAGGAATGGGAATCCAAACAGTACCTGCAAACGTTTGCCCGACTCCCAGGAACCTATTGACTTGCAGTTAATAAAGTTCCTAATATCCTGCTAATTTCAGTATACCGTATAAAGGCTCGCCGTCTCAGCGGCTGAATAACCTGAATGCAATAGACTGGCATACAAACAATGAGGATGAAGCGAGCAGAGGAAATTTATTGGCGAGAGATGAAACCGTGACTCAGAGGTGAGCCGGCGACTGCTTTGTGCTGTTACACAGTTTCCAAGGTGACGCTGGCAGGAGAAAGTCCCCTTTAACCTGTGTATAGTAGCGGTATGTCGGTGTATTCCCCAGAGCAGGTTTTTAATGTTTGACAAACTCGTATCGGAAGTAAGTGAATTTGCATACCAATGTCTTAAAGGGGTTTTGTCACTTCAGCAAGTGGCATTTATTATGTAGAGGAAGTTACTACAAGGCTCTTACTAATGTATTGTGATTGTCTATATTGTTTCCTTTACTGGCTGGATTCATTTTTTCCATCATGTTGTTATATACTGCTCGCATCCAGGGGTTATGGGACAGGAGCTGCTGCACATGCGTGCCTATGCACATTCCCACAGTCCCAGCTGGCGCTGTTTCCTATAGTGTGAAAACACGACCACCGCTGCTGGATTGTAGTGTGGTCGTAACCATGGAAACGAGCAGCGTATAACATGATGGAAAAATGAATCCAGCCAGCAAAGGAAGCAATATGGACAATCACAATACATTAGTAAGTGCCTTGTATTAACTTTCTCTACATGATAAATGCTATTTGTTGAAGTGACACAACCCCTTTAAGGCTACTTTGACATCCGGTTTTGAAATCTGGCATAGGGTCTCAAAACCACAGCACAACCCTTCAGTTTTGTTGCCATTCATTGTCAATGGGGATAAAACTGAACAAACCAGAACTTAGTTCACCAGAATGCATTCTGTTCCGATTTGTTGCCTTCCCATGACGCACACAAAACTGCTGGAAGCAGCATGGGAAACTGAAGAAGCCGGATCCATGTAAGTCATTGGTGCCGGATCCTTTTTTTTTTTTTTTTTTTTCCCCAGACACGGCGTGCTTTGGCTTACAATGGTTTTAGTGCTGGATCAGGTTTCTTCGTTTCTGATATAATACGACCGGATCCCTTCTGAACAGATGCAACCGGTTATATTATTATAACGGAAGCGTTTTGCTGTGGTTTTGAGGTTCCCTGCAAAAACGCAGACGTGAAAGTAACCTAACATAACTGTGCCAGTCAGAATATGTGACCGCAGTACCACTGCAGCTGCCATACATGCAGCACACTCCAGATATTTCTATATATCACTCCACATGGTGTGGCACTTGCTGTATTTAGGTGCCATTTCTTACCCATATTAACATGATATAACGTATGTCACCACCCGCATGTAAAGGCATTATGTGGCAGTTTTACATGAAGTTGTGTGGGATCTGTCCCTACAGCAGGGGGCGCCACTGGCCTTGATGGCGTGAATGGAGTTTGATCCTGGGTCCCACACATGCTGCCAATCCTTTGGGGAGATTACTCTGTGCCTAAGCCTTATTTTGCAGAGTTGTCTGGTGCCGTTATTTGAGTACCTTACAGCAACAGCATATGAGCACTGCATGGCTATTTGTACATGATATCGCTGTATTATTTGGACACTGGTGTATACAAGTGAAAGAGGGGGTCAGTAGAAGGTACTGCACTAGGCACCAGCCCTGACCACTCTATTTCTGGGAAGATAAAACCTCTCCATTGTATTTCTGCATTAGAAGTCCCACTATAAACCTATGTAAAACCATCCTGATAAACTATAGGTGATGGGACAGGGTGTGTGTACATGGATTAGAATAGATGAATGGCTTAAGAAATTCTTGTATAACCCATCGTCAGCGATATCCTTTATTGTAATCCAGAGCTGCATTCACAATTCTGCTGCTTGTCATTAGGAATGGCTGGTAAGTGTGCCTAGTTGAGCTCCTCTGATGCAGAGGACCGTTAAGCACTGCTTCCAGCTGCCATATCTGCACTCTAGGGTATTTTTACCCTGGCATCCATAGGTGGCACTATTACTTCCATTTTGGCATTCAGCAGAAAGACAGTACAGAGGCGGTACACTGACCACAATGTGGGTGAATAATGTTCACTTCTCTGCGTCCTGGAAATGAAGCTGACTAACATGTACCTGCTCCTGACATTTGAGGAAACCCGTCACCGCAGCAGGTCATGCCACTAATGTACTGATGTTAACCTGGGCGGCATGGCAGATTTCCTCCATAATCCCACCAGTCTGCACCCAGCATTGCCTCTTATTCTGCATCAGTCTGTAGTCAGGAAGACGACTTCTGCTGTTGATGAGCATGACCTTTCAATCCAATTAATGTAATTAGTATTAAGAGTCTTAATTGCTGTGTCATTGATTGGAACGTAAAGGTTTCCACTGTGTGATATTAATGAGCTCAGTCTTATTTATTTTATTTATCTTTATGATATACTTGTCATAGAGTATGGAATAAGTGTGAACCAGTCTCTTCATACTCCTCATCCTTCGAGAATGCGTCTCGTTTGAGGTGACTTTTCGGAATAGGCTGAGGTGTGTGTGTACATGAGGCGTAAAACTATATCTGGTCATTACATGACTGCATTTCTTTAAGCAATTTCCCCATCTGTAGCCTTTATCTCTTGTCATGTTTCCCTGAGGTAGTCAGTAGAGACTAGCTACTACAATGTCTCCCATACACAGCATATACACATAGGAGATCCTGTTCTCCTATCTGGTATGATCACATCTGTTCCAGCCCTTCTGATCAGGAGATCATTGCCCTGTACTACAAAAATAGGAACTTATCCCTGGAATGTAAAGCCTATATTACACTAATACTGCCGCTGATTGCCTGTTTGACGAGCAAATGCTTGATCATTGGGCAATCCAAATCTTTTGACATGTTAAAAAAATTATCGTTTTCAGGCGGTGGATTGTGATGTCTAATCATGATCTACCGCTAGCAAATTACTAGACAGTATGGGGATGAGTGATGGCATAGCGATTGATCCTCCCCATGCTGTGGAGGAGATGGCGGTATGTAATAGCAGTGGTCTCCACCGCTAGTGAACAGGCGATTTCTGTGAGGGAACACTTTCCTCCTGTCAATCGCCTGCCACATCAAGCTGTGTAATGCAGTCTTGGGGCTCATTCAGACGGCCGAATGAATGAGACTGCATCCTTTTCCCACTTTTGCGGAACTGGTGCCTCAGTGGGGCCTCAACAGATGCGGACAGCAGACCGTGTGCTGTCCACAGAAAAGATAGGCATTTTCTATACCGTCTACAGTTGTGGCCATGTGTGGCATTTAAAGGGTGAAAAACCTTCTTAATTGATTTTAATACATTCAACCTCGCTGAAGATGCTCAGGGTAGTAAAGCTGCAATTCTTATTTTGGCCACCACTTGGCAGGCCAACATAAGAAGTGAGCAATTCTCAGTAATAAATGGATTTTAAAAATCCATGAATGTTCAGAATTAAAAAATAAAAATTGGATTCAACATGCTCAAATACGAGCTTCAAAATCATAACAAAAAGTAAAAAAAAATTAAAATTAAAAAATAATTTAAATCATCCCCTTTCTGTATAATAAAAAATAAATACATAAATAAATAGGAAAAAATATAAACATCAAAAATAAAAATAATCACAAATACAAACCTCACCGCGACTGAAAACAGAAAATATTAAAATAGAAAAATATTTTTCCAATATGGCGAATGGCGTAATGGGGGAAAAAGGGGTAAAAATGGTCAATTTGCCATTTTTTCATTGCTTCTCTTACAAAAAAAAGTAATAAAATAACTATAAAAAGTTATGGGTGTCAGAATATGGTGATGTAAAAAAATTATATATTTTTTTTCAAAGTTTAAATTTATACAATAATAATATAACCTATACATATGGGATATCGTTGTAATCATACTGACCCAGAGAGTGAAGGGCACAGGTTAGTTTTTTCTCAAACAGAACGCCGTCAAAACAAAACCCGTAAAACTGTGGAGGAATTTTCCACCCCACTACATTGTATGACATAATAAATGGTGCCATTAGAAATTACAACTTGTCCTGCAAAAAATAAGAGGGGAAAAATAAAGTTATGGGTCAAGGAAGAGAGGGTAGAAAAATTAAAACTATAAAAAAACCTCCGGTATCCTAAGGGTTAATGTGTAGGTGCCGTTCAGGAAATATTATACTTCTTCTTTATGGGAAGACAGATGGTTGTAAAAGTAAAGTTTCTCGTGTAACAGATCCTCTTTCAGTAACTAAACCGCGCTTTAAGCAGTGAAAATTGTTTTTCTTTATAATTTACTGTTTGCTGGTTCCTTAGATTGGAAAATGGCCAAAGTTGTATTTTTTTTTTTTTTTTCTTACTTAAACTTTCAATAACTGTTCAATCGATTGGCTGCCAGCTATCGCTCCCTTCCCTATGCCATACACATTTGACTTGGCAGATCGTGTCCGTGTATTCTATGGGGAGAGCAGAGAAAGTTGTCGTCGGACACTTATGGTGGTGGCCTATCTCCAGGATCAGGTGAAAATACATCTTTGGCCCCCCACCTTCTATCCCCCAACATAATCTGTTGGTGGCTCTCCACACACATGAGAGGGCTGGTGGTCCAACAACAAAAGACTAATGTGCATTTGGGCCTTTAGATCAGCTGAGCACGCATCTACGAGTTGAAAGCCAGCATTTCCTATCCTCGGTTCTCCTGACAGCATGGCTACCCTCCTGTACACATTAGATTGTTGTGCAGCCAATGGGCTATTATCTCTATATCCATATAAATGTAATTACTATGACTCAGTAGGGATGAGCGACTCTATTTGTATGAATTGGTACCTTCATCATACAGAGTTCTTCATACTCAAGGGGCTTTCCCACTGCTGAAGAAGCTGCCCACCGCCTTATTTACGGGGCTCGTCCGGCCCTGTTCATCTCCAGCTGCGCCACTGTTCAGATTACTGGCTCTACTACTGAAGTAGCGCAGCATTAACAGTTTATTGATCTGAAAGAGAAACTCTTGTCTTCAGAAATTTGGCACAGGAAGCGCTCGTTTACAGTCCAAAATAAAATGACATTTTTTGGGACCTTCTTTACATGTTTTCTGCAGGGAACCAGTTTCATCCTGCTTTGTTACTGAACTAGTGACTGCTTATCGCTGCCGTTTCAACAAGCCCAGTATTACACCAACAGATTATCTGACCAATATCTGTCCAATCAGACCAATATTTGTAGCATATAACAAAAGATCTGTGTGTATAAATGGCCATCTGACCAATGATTGGTCAGATAACCTGTTGGTGTAAAGCAGCCCTACGTTCCCCATCGGTATGTCTACATACTCTTGTATCAAAAACCTCACCCAGAGGAAGGAAAGAAACAGAGGAACAAAAAGCCCATCTTTAGTGTTAGATGTGTCCACCTTTACCTTCCCTTTTAATTTGGTTAAAGCTGAACCCTGACATGTCCCCTTCTTCACCCCTCCTGATATGAGCTGTATCACACACGGCAAGGGCTTTTTTGTTTACATTGGCACACTGCTAGGCAGAGGCTTACACCCAGCCCACCTCCAATATGTCCAACTCAAACTGCCTTATAGTAACTCTGTCTTAGTTGTCAGTAGCAGCCAATCAGAGCTCAGCTTTCATTTTTTCAGAAGCCTGTAGGAACTGAAAGCTCAGCTCTGATTGGTTGCTATGGGCAACTGTGCCATTTAATTTGGAGATATTGGAGGTGGGCTACTTTTTTGTGGGTCAACCTGTAGTATTGAATTGGTTTCATGAGGAACTGGAATCCTTAAAGGGGTTCTCCAGGAATTAAGAAAATGCAAATACTTAAATATTACTTTATTATAAATATATTCCCAAATACCTTTCATTACTTATAATGGCTTGTTTTTTCTGGGGAGCAATCATTAGGAGAAATAAAATGGCCGCCGTCCTATTAGTGCACAGAAAACCTGTCCTAATTACACAGAAGGACAAATTACTCACAACACTGAGGTAAAGAGCTGCCCCATCCTCCTCTCTGCTCGTCAGGGCTTGTCATCCTGAATATAGATGATAACATCTTTAGCTAAATCACGTTTGGAATTGAGTTCATGAGCAGATATGGCTAATAAGCAGCAACACTTGTCTGCAGTCCCATTACCATAGCCCCACGTTACCACAGTCTGTCCTGTCCGTCCTCTCTGTACTTCATGTCTCCTCATGAACTCCATTTCTACAGAGATTCAACGGAAGATCTCATCATCTGTATTCAGGATTATAATCCCTGATGAGCAGAGAGGAGGATGAAGCAGCTCTTTACCTCAGTGTTGTGAAGTAATTTGTCCTCCTGTGTGATTAGGACAGGTTTTGTGTGTACTGATAGGACAGCGGCCATTTTATTTCTCCTAATCATTGCTTCCTAGACAAAAAGAGCCATTATAACTAATGAAAGGTATTTGGGAATATATAATAAAGTAATTTTACTTATTTTAATTTTCTTATTTTCCGGAGAGCCCCTTTAACATCCTGTGACCTGTAGCATTGACTTCTCTTGACAAGAGTATCGAAAAATCCAAGTTTGCTCCTACCTACCCACACCCACAGCTGGTCAGTCTTGCGCCACATATCCTGTGATATGTTGAGCTTCGGTAACTAAAAACGGACTTAAAATTGGGCCACCAGGACTAATGTTTATGTCTGAATTATCCTGGATTCCAACTATGTATATGGCGATATTAATGAATCGGCCTGAGAAAATGTGTCTGTGCAGCAAGGATTGGGCCTTCCCTGTGTGCCCCCCAGCCCCTGGGTACCGTGATGGTGGATGAGGTGTGGCGAATGTTGTGTTCTCAGAGTAGATTATAGTATGTACATATGGCGGCTTTTATTCTTCTATTGTAAAACCTAATAAAATAGAGGAAACAACTGTCAATCCCGACCATACAAGGTATCATGGACGCAGAAGTATGACGACTCCTGACTTGTAGACTACCTTTAATACACAATATTCTTTTTTTATTTCCTTTATAAATCTCATAATGTTAAAATAACCAAAATATTTTTCTTTTCAGCTTTTTGGTGACTGGGAGGCTCAGCTGAGGAGGATTGCAAAGATGATTGCAGGAGGTGGACTCTCAATCACAGGAGCTCACAACATGTGTGGGGACTATTTGTACAGCGGCCACACAGTCATGTTAACGCTGACATACATGTTCATAAAAGAGTGTAAGTGATCTTCTTTATCTGTGCCCACTGTAGCGGTACATCTTGCTGTGTTATTGTCCGTATCTCCTTCACTCCTCTAGGATCCGGCCTAGCCATTCACTGCCGTACCCCATTGACTATAATGGGATCCGTCCACTTTCCGGCACGAGTATCCATTTTCAGCCTGACAAAAACTGATGCATGTAGTGGTTCTTGTCTGGCAGCATCCCATTATAGTCAATGGGGTCTGGCGGTGAACAGCAGTATCCCTCAAGGCCGGATCCACTAAACTCTGGATCTGTTGGATAAGGTAGATTGGACCCTACCCATATCTGAATGTTTTATCTGAAGGGACCCCGGACCTTATTGGCGCTGTTTTTGTTTCCATAGATTCTCCTCGGCGTCTCTGGTGGTATCACTGGATTTGCTGGTCCCTCAGCGTTGTTGGGGTCTTCTGTATTCTCTTAGCACATGACCACTACACTGTAGATGTCGTCGTCGCTTATTACATCACATCCAGGTGTTTCTGGTGGTATCATACTATGGCCAACCAGCAAGTAAGTATACCCCCGGTCATAATGAATTAGACATAGTGAACATGGCGTCTGCGCTGCAGGAGGAGCTGAGCAGATTGATATATAGTTTATGGGAAAAGATTCAGTATAACTTGTACTTTATACATTTATATTTAGGCTTTGAAGTCCAGGAGACGGTCCTATCAATGATTGACAGCTGTCTACGTAGTTAATGTATAAGGGCTCATGCCTCCGTTCCGCACCACACCTTCAAGATTGCTGACTCATTCAAGTGAATGGGTCCTCATCCACGATGGATGTGACCGGTGCCCATATATTGCGGACTTGCTGTTTGCAGGCCGCAATGTGGGCATCGGCCAACAACCGTTAGGTGCATGAATCCTAATGTACAAGTAATACTGACTTTTTTTTTCCCATAAATCAACATATCGATCTGCTCCGCTCCTCCTGCTCTGTACATGCTGCTGCCAGATTACACTGCATTTTCATGGTGGTAGCTTCCCTTTAAGTCATCGCACTGAATAAAAGTTGTTTAAATCCCAAGATGTTCAAAAAAGCAAGTTTCCTGAGTGATATGTGAATGCTTTGAATAGATGCTTTCAGTTCTCATTGATTCTTATCATTGATTTGTACAAAAAGTGCTTAATTGTGTTTTCCCTCTAAGGAATGTGGTTCATCCTGTCTGGTCGGGCTGTTCTGACAGGGTTTTAGGAGGGTTTTTTTTTTTTTGGTGTCTTTGTGTTGTGGTAGATCTTTTTAAGCAATATACAAGACGTTAATGTGTATATGTAAGGCTGGACGCGTTGCAGGACTCGGCCTTTGGGCGCACGGTTCTCTGGCTCCACTAAAAAGGTTTCCCAACCATGCAAGGAGAACGTTGTAGTAAGTGATGACACCGCGGCGGAATTTGTGCCAATCCAGTAAACGTCAGGAGCTAGGTGGCCATGCAGGGACTACCTAGGCTACAAGAGGGCATTGCATCCCTTCCATATCATGTTTGGAGGAGACATACACAGTATCTGGGCTCATGCCACTCTCTTGGATTCTGTGCAGGTGGTAGAAGCTTTTTCTGGATGTCTCGTTGGGGAGAGGAGGTGCTGCGATTCCCCCCTGATAGTGATCACAGAAAATGTGAAAAGGTCAACTGATCATCTTACTGGCCTCACAAGATTTTCTTGTGGCACAGGCATACATTAAATACTTATTAGGCTGTTGTAGGATATGCTAATGCCGGTCAGGTGCAGGTCATAGCTTTTGGAGAACACGAAGGCCAGCCATATACATTCAATAGCCTTCAGCCAAACGTTGGGCCAACAGTTCTTTCCCGACTGCCTCCCGATTCCCCCATACATGTACATGTTTGGCTTGGCCGAATGTGTATGTGCAATCAATGGGGAGAGCAGAGAAAGCCACTGCCAGATACCTCTGGTGGCAGCTTATCTCCCAGGAGAACAAAAGGATCGGGTAAAAATATCCTTCTCTTCACCCGACATAATGTGTCTGGAGCTCTGTCAGACCGGCCCACCATTCTCCACAAAATGGTCCTGTATGATAGCAAGTGACATGGGGAGGTGGTGGTATGTGGTCCCTGCAACCCAGAGCCACTGTTGCAAAAAGGGCATCATGGTGAGACCAAATTGCCCGTGATTTGTGGTTGAAATGACATCGTTACCAGGACATGCCCCATCCTGTTGTTCCCAGGAAGATACAAGAGGTATCTGCCCGGGGCATGCATGTGTATGAGGGGAGAGACAGCTGTCCGCAGGACAAGCATATCTCATGTATATTGATTAAAACCATTCTGCTTGCTGACGTTTTGTTGCCTGCACTGAAAATACACCGGTTCACGGTTCTGTATACACCTTAGTATGATATTATTGCAGAGCTTCTCTTTATCTACTTTTCTTTTTTTTCCCTTTGCAGGTGCTAAAGGAGGCGTCCCCATCAAACCTCCTCTCGCGGGTCTGGTGGTACAGGCCTTTCCAGTACTTTGAAAGGAATGTTCACGGTGTTGTACCTCGTTCCTATCAGTTGCCTAACATATGGTCATGGCTGCCTACCAGGCAGGCGACCTACAGCAGACTGATAAATGAAGCATAGCATCAACTGCAAAAGGCAGGCGGTGTACCGTGTGCCCTCAGAAGTGCTAAGAACTCTTGGACAATGCCATAAACGCAAACACCTACCATCCCTCTTTATGTTAACTTACCTTGATCCCCCCCCCTCTTCATTTACCTGGTCAGCACTGTGATAACTCTCCAAAGGACCCACGTCGGAAGCAAACAAGAATTCAACTCATCATGGACTGGACACAATTACCCGCCGCCCACGTGGGAACGACATTACCCATAGCCATGCTTGTTTGTATATGAAGAAACCACATAAACCAGTAGGATTTTCTACCCTGCGTGTGTCTCTTTCCAGTCATGTCTGGGAATAAAGCATTATTTTCTTGGGAAAACATAATTTCATACCACTTACCCTAAATACTGGGCTCCAAGCCATTTTCTAACCAGTGTCTCTATGAAGGCTTTGAAGTATAATGCTGCGGTCCCACAGAATAAATGAGCTATGCTTCAGCAGTTTCCTTTCCTTTAATTCTTTTTTTAATACTTTTAGCGTTTTACTTTAGTTAAAGTCTATTGATCAAACTGTTTTTTCATTCTACATCTCACCGTATCCAACGCGTTCATCACTTCACCGCTCTGTGGTTTACAGTAGAGCCTCGCCGTTATTTTACTTTTTGACTTATTTATTATCTTTTTTTTTTTTTTTTGTGGGACTGCAGCTTTGCGTTCTCCAATCTTTCTACCTGTCGCAGCAATGCTCTGTTTAAATAAAAAAAAATAATGAAATAAGACAGTGAGCGGTTTAGTAAATATGGTTTTGTAAAAATCTTTAGCGGCGATGTTGGAAATTATAAAAAAAAAAAAATGCTCAGTTGTAGAGTGATTTTTCTAAGTATTTCCTACTTTTATTTTTCAAAAATGATGTTGATAAAGCTTACATTTAAAGATTTTTACATATCAGAGAAGATCTAATCGGAAGAGAGATTTGTAAATGTTTCTAGTGCCTTCCTTGTCTTGATTGTATGGTCAGTAGGGCAGTCTTAAAGAAATGTAATTTTAAAGAAAGTATTCCATGTCACGTCTGAAAGAAATTCTATAGATCTTTATGGAGATGTTATAACATATCTTGTGCGTTCACACCTGCAGAACACACTTTATTGCAGATTTTATTGTTTGATCTATTCAGAGCGAAAACTTACATTTCATGTTGTAAACAGTTAACTTTCATTTTCTTTATCAGTTTTTTTTTTTTTTTTTTTTTTTTTTTTAAATCCCAAACTGCTTTTTTTAACCAAAAATATTTGTGAAAAGCAGTAACTAAGAAACCTTTCTGATTTATTTTATTTTTTTTTGCTTAAATGTTCTAGTCCTTTCTAGTGTATTACAAACTCAATCTAGATTTGGGTGGTGTTCATTAAAGGCTATTTTATATGATTGCATTTTACTCCTTTTAGGCTAAAAATTACTTTTTCAATTGGTGTTTCTTAAAAAAAAAAAAATGTTCAAGCTGTGACTTTTTCTTGGAATCCCGTCATCTGACAGCTCATGTGTGGCTCTTATCCCTGATCTCCTGACCTCATAAATGCTTTTGAAAGCTGTATTCTTATCCATGTGATGAGAATTGATATAATGTTTGAGGTTAGGAGGAGATCAGATATAAGACACATGAGCAGTCATGATTCAAAGAAAACAAAGTCACAGCTTGCAAACAGACTGATTTTATTTATTTTTTTTTAACCCTTGTTTCCCAGAAACAGCTGAAAGTTTTGAGAGACAAATTAAAAAAATGAGTATAATGCAATCATAAAAATCCCCCTGAAGCTGTGCGTAGCCTTTAAGGATAATTTCAAGGAAAACTATATAATTCGGCCCCTATATAATTATCATAAATCTTGGTCAGACACTATAGCGTTTTGATTTTTTTGAGGCTGCCTTTGTGAAGTTTGTATGTCCACATGGCAGCACTTTCTGTCCTTGTGCACTGGCAACTCAGTGTTACCTTAGGGGCATTCAGACTGCAATTGGTTTCAAATCTTAATTTTTATTTTTCTAGAAAAAAAAAAGATTAGTTCTGATGGGATCCTATAGTCCTATGGTAACTCTAGACTGCCAGATTACAGGATGGGAGATGTTGCCATGTGCATACCGGCAAATAAAGTGTCTTCAGTTGATGAATAAAGTCTACATCTTAGAATTTTGATCCACAATAAACCTACTTTCACACTTGCATTGTTAATTCCAGTATTGAGGTCTGGCAGAGGATCTCAATACTGGTATTAAACTGATCAATTTGGTTTTTGCTCATCAGGATGCATCTGTTCTATTAGGATGTTGTTGTGTGAAATCAAAATAGATCCATCACTAAATACATTAAAAGTCAATGGGTGACGGATCCGTTTTTTTAGGCTCCTAAAAAGAATCTGTCACCATTGACTTAGATTGTTTTCAGTGACTGATCCATTTACCCCATTTTTATGACCGGATACGAAGACGTCCTGATGCATCCTGAATTGATCTCTTTCCATTCAGAATCCATGAGAACTAAACGGAAACCTTTTTTTCCCATATCGAGATCCTCTACCAGATCTCAATACCGGAAAACAGCAACGAGAGTGTGAAAGTAGCCTCAAACATTTCAAACCTATTTCAGGGTTTTCAAAGGGTTGTCGAGGATTAAAATTAGAATTTTTTTTTTCAAAAATGACGTCACCCTTCTCATTGGCTGTAGCTAGTATTGCAGCTCAGCTCTGTTCATGTGATTCATAAAGAGATGAAATACTACATACAGTCCATAGATAAGAGTGGAACCGCGTCAAGAAAAAAAATTCCTGTTTCCTAATCCTAGAAAAGCCCTTTAAGAGGGCATTTACATAGATTTTCTCAGAGTTTTCCTTTTAACCATTTTTCCTACTTATTTAACATTTCCGCTGGATGCGGTAGGGAACATGCTTTACTTGGTCTTCTTGAGGTAGTCCTCTCTTAGAGTAATATAATGGATGGCTGTCGACTGTAAACCACGTCGGTGGATCCTGTTCTGACTGTCCTAGACCTCAGGTGCCCCCCCTCACATAGCACAGACCCTATTATTGTATATTATTTGCTGTTAATGAACTCCATCCATCAGTACATTTTCACTCGGGGGTGGAGTCGTCCATTGTCCTGCCTAGATTTTGATACTCCCGGATAGTCAGGTTTTCTATGTTTTATTTGTGCAGGAAATATGTGCACCGGTGTTTTTTCGCTCAAATCATATTTAAAAGAATAAAAGTATTTGATTATATGATTGCCAATGTACAGAATATAATAGTTTTTTAAGAATGAAGAAATCTATCTATAATTGATATATATATTCACATATATATCTATTCTGTATTTTCTGTAAAACAGAGTTTTCTTCTGTGTTGTTTTTCCTTTTCTTTTTGTGTATTCACAGGTTGATATTTGTACTGTAATAAAAACTCGATTTGAAAAATAAAAAGGTTACAAAAAACTTAAAAGCAAATAGAAAACACTTGAATTGTGTTGTGCTTGTATTCATAGCCTTACCATTAATGCTGGGCAGTATGGATTGGAAATGTCTTTGTCTATTTATGGTGTCTTCTATTACTGACAATATAAAAAACACTTTTTAAAAATGTTGTCCAGATTAGGCTGAGTTCATACTTATTTAGTCAGTTATTGAGAGCCAAAACCAGTAGTGAAGCCTTATCAGAGATCAGGTATAAGGCAGTGGTCGTATTGCGGCCCGCAAACAGCGGGTCTGCAATACATGGGCACTGGCCGTGTGCACCCCGCATCACGGATGTGGACCCATCCACTTGAACGGGTCCGCAATCCAGAAGGTCTGTGCAGAACAGAGGCATGGAACCTCACGAAAGCACCACAGAGTGCTTAAAGGGAACGTGTTATCTCCGAAACACCCCCTGAACTAGAGTAAGCGGTGTATAGTGTAAGTGGTGCTGAATCCGAATATGTAAGTTTTATCTTCATACTCACTCCCATTCTGACATTGTGCTCCCACAAACCAGCAGTAAAATGCACTCACTGGACTCCAGTGCTCACTCACATAATGGAGAGGACTCTAAGAAGAGCCCTGTGAATGTATTTTACTGCAGGTTTGTGGGAGAACAGTGTTGGAATGGAAGTGATTATGAAGATAAAAATTACATATTCGGATTCAGCATCACTTACACTATACACCGCTTACTCTAGTTCAGGGGGTATTTCGGAGACGACAGGTTCCCTTTAAGTGGGGTTTCTGTCCATGCCTCTGCACCGCAAAAAAGTAGTGCTTGCACTACTTTTTTGTGCTGCAGTTCACAGACCCCATTCAAGTGAATGGGTCTGTCTGCATGCCGCGGCTCTACGGTCAGTGCAAGTGCATTGCAGGCCGCACAGGCTCGCCCGGCACACCGGAGCCTAACGGAAAGATCTGTATCTGTTCTGTGTTTTTGAAATGGACCTAGTATTGGTTCACAATAACTGATGGCAAAAACTGAACGAAATAACTAAAGTGTGAACTCAGCCTTATTTGCTCCAATATGATTTTTGACCTTCCCATGCTTACCTGTTTTCACCATTATTTTGTCCCGTCGTTGTTTCCAGAACTGTTAATTAAAGTATATTTATATTTAAGTCATGGCTGTCTTGATTGTAATTTGTCCATCTCTGCTATGGTAACATTTCAATCAATGAGAAGTGCTCCAGAACTGTTTAGTAATGTAGTAGACGTCAATGAGTGAAAAAGTTACGTAAAAAGGAAGTTGTGTCTTCATGACCATTATTTATTTATTTATTTAATTTTTTTTTTTTTTTTCAAAACTAGAACAAAGAAAAACGTTCCAATAATAGAATTAGGCTACATTCACATTCATTTTTGCGGGTTCCGAGCCGCATGTTTTGCAGCTCAGATCCGGACCCATTCATTTCTATGGGGCCGCAAAAGATGCAGACAGCACACCGTGTACTGTCCGCATCCGTTGCTCCGTGCCGCGGCCCCGCAAAAAGAATAGAACGTGTCCTATTCTTGTCCGCAATTGCTATGATAGCCGCGGCATGTGTGGTCCATAAATTGCGGAACTCACATGGACCGGTATCAGTGTTTTGTGGATCCGCAAAACAAAGGTCGTGTCAATGTAGCCTTATAATGTGTCAAGTAAAAAACTGAACAAAGGAAGGGTTGACAAGGCAGGTTGAGCTATGCAAGTAGTTCGTCAATAAAGGGGTTTGTGCCTTGGCTTAATATTGATGACCGGTCCTCAAGGTCAGTCATCAATATCAAGACGTTATGAAACCAGAACCAGAGCACGCAGAAGTGCTGCAAAACCTTCAGAGAGCTGATGGGAGCTGATTGGTGGGGGTGCCAGGAGTCAGACCCCACCAGATCTGATATTGATGACCTAGCTAAAGTGGCACCACTGAAGAAAACTCCCACTTAAATCTGAGTGGACCAATATGAATCAGAACACTGGAGCACTATCCCATCCCTCCATGTGTTCAAATTTTTGTCCTGACAACATGGGGGTTGCAGCTATCAATTCTTTCCATTCTGTTTGAGAGAACTTTCAGCAAAACCTTTCCCTTAAGGAGCTAGGTTCCGGACTCCTCTAATGAGAAAGGCGCAATAAGCTGATACCCTGTGCCACAGTGAAGTAATTTTGATGTTTTCTTGCACCTTAATCAATATCCATTTTTATTGTTTGCAAATAATTTTGTTCTTTTGTGTTTTCAGCTTCTTTGCGGACCGATGTCTCTCAATGATCACAGACTACAAACAAACCACTTAAAGTCTGATACTGAAGTGGTACTGGTATCTTCCCACTTCTTTCTTACCTAACAATCTTATAGGTTAAGAAGTGCTGGATAAATACACAGGAGTCTATAGGATCAGACTACATAGGGATCATTTGTAGTCTGTTACCATGGAGACACATGGAGCTGTAGACACAAAATAATGGATTTGTGGTTGACTATTTAGGTTTCATTTTAAGTGTGTTACAGCAAAGATTGGTTGCACCAGTTAATGTTCAATTAAGTAGAATATTAAAAGTAATAAAAATGTAAATACTCATAAAACACGCAGGCTCCTTCTGGAGCAGGTAGTTAAAATCCATTTTGGCATCACATGCTTCTGGCCAATGTCGCCATTTACTAGGTTCTTCTGATGGCTATCCTTACAGAAAAAACACATTGAATTGCTTTGAGTTCAACTTATACAGGAGCTGGCACCAAGACACTATCTGTTGCGAGGTGGACTCTTCATGGATGAGATTTGGTTTTCCAGCACATTCCACAGATACTTGATGGGACAGAGATTTAGGTAATTTGGAGGCTAAAGGTGGATTTAGACGGGACGATTCTGCAGCCAATTGTCGAGAAGGAAGCATTCTTTCCCGTCAGTTGGTTGCTCGTTCAGTGAAGGAGACCGCTGCATTTACATTCGGCGATCTCCTTCAATGTATGAGGACCTAGGGATCACCATCCTTTGTACTCATACAGATTAATGTTTTCCAAGCAGAAGATCACTGCTGCCCAGAAACTATGATTGGTGGTGCCTGCATGAATGACAGGATCACCTGATGAACAAGCGTTTTGCTCATTCCTCGGGTGTTCGGCAGCACATTTACATGGGCAGATTGTCTGGAACGGTCGTGGTCAAAGTAATATTCACATGAATGCCAGGACCCATGGTTTCCCAGCAACACATTGCCAAGTTCAAGATTCTGTCTCCGCTGGCTTGCCATAATGCATTCTGGTGCCATCACTTCCACGGGCAAGTAATTCACTGGCACCTAACTGTCCACCTAATGTAAAAAAGATATGTGATTCATCAGACCAGGTCACCTTCTTCTACCCTCTATGATCCAGTTCTAATACTCATGTGGCTATTGTAGGTTCTGTTGTTGCTGGGTTAGCATAGACACTGTTACCAGACTAAAGCTATTGCTTCAGGTATTAACAACAGCTTAGCAGGAACACCCTACAAGTCCAGCAATTCCAGTTTAAGACTATGTATTCTGCACCACATATGGTGCATGCCAAAACCATTCAGAAGAAAAAGATAAAATCCAGCTTCCCAATAAAAACTGTATCCTTTATTGTTCAAGGGGTAAAAACTCCTTTAATACAGATACACTCTCATCTATGTGTTTTGGTCAGCACAACAAGATCTTTACTCATGTCTACATCATAAGTAACAATCTTGATGTGCTGATCTGAAATGTAAGGGAGTTTTTACAGCTTGAACAATAAAGGATACTGTTTTTATTGGGCAGCTGGATTTTCTCTTTCTCTTCTGAACTTGCAGAATCTTGTTCCAGGTACTTCGGTGCTTACCAGGCGGTGGGCAGGTGAGCGCTGTTATACTATTTTGGACTATGCCAAAACCATTTTACGATTCTCCTTTTATAGCCTTTTCAAAACTATTGAGGTATGTGCAAAGTGTGTCTATAAATTTGGAGTTCTTCACTTCTACAATACCTGTGTGTGCGTGGACATCAACTTTGGATACCAGGAAACCACTGAGAAAGCACACCAGTGCAGATAACGCTTTGTAAATCAGTAAGGGCCCTTTTACATGGGCTGAGAATCGGGCCAATATCTGACGTTCATACTAAAGCTCAATTCCAAGAATTGTCCCATGTAAATGTTGATACAAACACTCATTCTTTGGGTTGGGTTGGGTCTTTTATGTGGCACCAAAAAGCCTTGTTTGTGGCAGCACATAACCCTGTATAAAGTTGGATGTGCCAAACAAGGAAACTATGGGGACAAATAATCGTAGTAACGATCACTCATCCCAGGGGTGCACCAGTGAACATAAACTAGCCCTGAAAAAAAAACTAAACGTTGCCCCAATTCTGTTGGTTGGGCCAAATTGACAGAAGGTGGGGCAACACAAGTAGATGGGGCCGATACCAGTTGGCAGGTCAGTAATAGTGCAGCACAGGATACCATCCTACAGAACCAAATACCCCAGTGAAGCACAAAATACCTCCTCTTCCAATGGTCTCTAATATGTATATGGAGTAGGGGGCTTAGGAGCTAAGATGAGGGTCCCAACATCAAGCCAGCCCTACCTTCATGGACTTTCTCTAATAATGATCCCTGTAGTATTTACCCAATAGCCAGCGCCAATGAGAAGTTCTCAGGGAGAGCTATCCGCATCAGCCCACCAGGAAAATTCCCTGTAGGGTCTATGGCCAGTCCACCCCTGATTCATCCCCATTTGTAAATGCAGCTTAGAAATGGGCAATGTCTGGTAACGATTGTTCCTCATTTTGATTATTGCCCTGTGTAGCGGCCCGTGGTACAAGGACCCTAAGGTTGACCTCTTATTCTAAGTACGAAAATCCTAAATTGTTTGCCATAGACAAGCACTGAGCAAACTGTCTTGTCAAAACAATTCTGAATTTCTGCAGAGGTTTTATAAAATAGGGATGTCAGTATGATTACGATTGGTCTGGCTCGCAATGACAGTACCTCTGCCCGCATAGATCTAATGGTCAGTAAATGATGAGATGAAAGCAGAAGCGTTATATAAACTGATGTCCTTAGTCATCCAAATTAACCAATTTCATCTGTGTAGAACACAGAGGGACAAGGTTTCCGCCTGTCAACAAAACATACTCGAGATGTGACCACGAGACATGAACTTATCCTGCGAGGGCTGTAGTATTTAAGATTGTGTCACTGAGTGATAACATGGGTGAGGGTATATCCACACGAGATGCAGAATACAGCTGATTTAGCAGCAGAAATGGCAGTGGACTTCACGCTCAGCATTGCAAAAGATGAAATCTGATGTATAGTTCCGCAGCGCAATCTAACACATTGTAGATTTCAAATCCACACCGCCGGTCAGTTTCCGCTGCAGATGTTTTTGCAGCCTGTGGGTTAGATTTCTTAAAATCTCATCCGCTTTGCTGGTACTGCGGACTTTCCGCACACAAATCCTGTGTTTCCGTCACATCTGAACATATCCTTGAAATAACCCAAGTGTGTTTATGTATGTGCAGAAGCAGCAGAGCTGAGTTTCTCTCAGGCACCCGGATTGTGCTGTGTGTTGTCTGTTTTCTACAGATCTGCACAAACATTCTGCATGGCTGCATTTGTACATGTGTTCAGTGAGTGTGTGGACACATCTGATATCTAACTTTTTTGTTTTTTAGACTTTTTTTTCCCCTTTTTAATTAGAAATGTTATGCTGTGTTAGGTGATGCAGAGAGGTGGCTGCTTTCATTTTATCTGGTTTGCATTAATAAAAGGTGCAGAAAAAAATTGAGATATTTTTAAACCTGCAGACAAAGCTGTGCAGGAATGTCTGGATTCAGGACAACATCGCCCTCTGCTGTTTATGTGTCCTCTATGGCTCGTTACACAACATATTATTATTTGTATTGTATGTTATTGTTTGTATTATGTAATGTTTGTCGTGACTTATACTACTATGCCGCTACCATCATACTGCTTGTGTAAAGCACAGCTTATCCATAACACATTTTAGAGACACTATGCAAAATTAGACATTTAATAAATACAATTTTGAGTAAATTGATAAGTTTTAAATTAGGGAATTGCATCTCGATCTTGGAATTGTTTGTTGTGGCCATATTCTCTTCTTCCATGTGTTTGCTTATTACTTTAGTCTTTTAGTGCATTCCGTTAGTCCAGGAACATGGCCTCTCACAAGAAATCCCATTCTTCATGTCATATACATACCTACACAGCACATGAAATGGGGGTAAGGGTAAGGGCTCATTTACACGACTGTATGAATGAGTCCGCATCTGTTCCGCAAATTTGCAGAACGGGTGCGGACCCATTCATCTCAATGTGGCTGCCTCCGTAGTTTCGTTCCGTGGCCCCGCAAAAACTGTAGAGCATGTTCTATTCTTGTCCGCAATTGAGGACGAGAAAAGGCATTTACTTTGATGAATGGCGGTGGCCATGTTTGGTATGCAAATTGGGGAACGCACTCGGGACGGTATTCGTGTTTTGCAGATCCGCAAAACACTACGGTTGTGTGAATGTAGCTTTAATCTGTTTTCATTCACTCTACCGTCCACTCAGATCAAGCATAATTCACAAGACAACATTCTACCGACACCTGAGAATACTGGGGTATTCCAACCATAAACAATGGGGTCTCTATTTCCACTTTAAGGGGTTGTCCAGGATTAGAAAAACATAGCCACTTTCTTCCAAAAACAGGACCACACCTGTCCATAGGTTGAGTCTGGTATTGCACCTAAGCTTCTTTGGAGTCAATGGGGCCTGTCTGCAATACCGCACACAACACATGGATAGGTGTGGTGCTGTTTTTGGTAACAAGCAGCCATGTTTTTCTAAGCCCGGGCAACCTCTTTAATGCCGCCTTACGATGCTGCATTACCTACGTATTCATACAGAATCTAAAATATGAGGCATGTGAATTATCAAAGACTTCTAAGCAGATTGTTGCAATAATTCATAAATACATGATACATTATATTGTGTATCAAATACTTGGAAAGTATATGAAATGAAAAAAGTAGTTGATCCTATTATAAAAAAAGCCAGCCATAATAGGATCAGCTGCTTTATCATTATGTTATGTCGATAATTATCATTTGTCGGTCATTTCTGGCGTCACATTGAGGGAATCTACACTCACCGGCCACTTTATTAGGTACACCATGCTAGTAACGGGTTGGACCCCCTTTTGCCTTCAGAACTGCCTCAATTCTTCGTGGCATAGATTCAACAAGGTGCTGGAAGCATTCCTCAGAGATTTTGGTCCATATTGACATGATGGCATCACACAGTTGCCGCAGATTTGTCGGCTGCACATCCATGATGCGAATCTCCCGTTCCACCACATCCCAAAGATGCTCTATTGGATTGACATCTGGTGACTGTGGAGGCCATTTGAGTACAGTGAACTCATTGTCATGTTCAAGAAACCAGTCTGAGATGATTCCAGCTTTATGACATGGCGCATTATCCTGCTGAAAGTAGCCATCAGATGTTGGGTACATTGTGGTCATAAAGGGATGGACATGGTCAGCAACAATACTCAGGTAGGCTGTGGCATTGCAACGATGCTCAATTGGTACCAAGGGGCCCAAAGAGTGCCAAGAAAATATTCCCCACACCATGACACCACCACCACCAGCTTGAACCGTTGATACAAGGCAGGATGGATCCATGCTTTCATGTTGTTGACGCCAAATTCTGACCCTACCATCCGAATGTCGCAGCAGAAATCGAGACTCATCAGACCAGGCAACGTTTTTCCAATCTTCTACTGTCCAATTTCGATGAGCTTGTGCAAATTGTAGCCTCAGTTTCCTGTTCTTAGCTGAAAGGAGTGGCACCCGGTGTGGTCTTCTGCTGCTGTAGCCCATCTGCCTCAAAGTTCGACGTACTGTGTGTTCAGAGATGCTCTTCTGCCTACCTTGGTTGTAACGGGTGGCAATTTGAGTCACTGTTGCCTTTCTATCAGCTCGAACCAGTCTGCCCATTCTCCTCTGACCTCTGGCATCAACAAGGCATTTCCGCCCACAGAACTGCCGCTCACTGGATGTTTTTTCTTTTTCGGACCATTCTCTGTAAACCCTAGAGATGGTTGTGCGTGAAAATCCCAGTAGATCAGCAGTTTCTGAAATACTCAGACCAGCCCTTCTGGCACCAACAACCATGCCACGTTCAAAGGCACTCAAATCACCTTTCTTCCCCATACTGATGCTCGGTTTGAACTGCAGGAGATTGTCTTGACCATGTCTACATGCCTAAATGCACTGAGTTGCCGCCATGTGATTGGCTGATTAGAAATTAAGTGTTAACGAGCAGTTGGACAGGTGTACCTAATAAAGTGGCCGGTGAGTGTATATACGTTGAGTAACTGTATGCTGGATCCCTAGGATTTCTCATATGGGCATATCCCTTTTGTCTCTTAGGCCAGGTTAAGAAATAAAACCCCAGGCCACATGTGGTATAACGTGCATAATCTAATGATGCCCCTGTGGTCCTAATAACTCATTTACCATATATTTGTAATCATCACTGTGACATATGCACTGTTGCAGAACATGATGTGGGTGTGAGTACAAGGGGTTAATCTATCTTCACTCAATCTTGCACTCACCTTCCACACCTGCAAATTGAGCATAAATCACACCCCAAACACAGTTTTCCCACCCCCAGATACTCGCTGACACTATCTGTCATTATGGTCAACGAGATGCTACTCTGTTAGCGCACAATTACCCAAAGGCACACGCTTCTCTTGAAAGGCTATGGATTCTTAGAGCATACAGGAACTAAACATTAAAATTTCATACAAAAGGTGCAGTGGTTACAAAAGGTAGGTAATCAATATGGACTAGATTTTTACTTACTAAACGGTTTTTCGAAAAATGGTCTTTATTCATGAATACTTTTTCCACTTCCATTAGGTCTAAACTTTTTTCACATTTTGAGCATTCCACATGGTACTTGTATGAGGTCTTACATGGACGCACTCCTCTCCAGACTCCGACTAACATTTGAAGGTCTCCCTGAGGAGGCATTCTCTTGGGGGTTGCGCACGGGATTAAGGGAGAGAAAGGGGGCAATGTTCTTGACATCTCTGTTTACCAATGTCTGTATCTTTCATTGTATACTGCCATGCTATCGGTTTTATTGCATTGTATTTGTATATTGTTGTAATGATAAAACCATAAACAGATTTGGAAATTTCTGCTCAAGCAGCAGAAAGGCTTGGTGCTCCTCTGGGTGTCACATCTCACACTTTCTCTTTTCCATGAGACAAACCCCCTCAACTCTGGTTGCTGCAACCCCCAAGCTGCCATAAAACTTCTTTGTCAGTTTAGAATCAGTGCAAAATCAGCCTTGACCAATATATACAATACGTAGTCCTGTCCCCGTTTTCAGTACAAAAACTCACGGTCATTTTATAAGGAGAGTAGATGTGACCCATCTGCTTAAATGTTTGCTCCTGTCAGTTCTTATTAAACGATACAAGGTCAAGTAGTATTAATTTATTGCAGCAGCAGAAATGTTTAATATCTGGGGATGTATGACGCACACAGCAAGCTGCACTCTCCTCTATCCTACTTATGTCAAATGAACATAAAATATTTTTTCAGATTACCATGCACGGATAACCTGGTCTGCATACACTTGCCTTATATTAACTGGAATCTGGAATCCTCTTTGTAATTAATGCCTTCATCGCTTTAGAAAACATAATTTACAGTGCCTTGTGAAAGTATTCGGCCCCCTGGAACTTTTCAACCTTTTGCCACATTTCAGGCTTCAAACAAAAAGATATAACATTTTACATTTTTGGTGAAGAATCAACAACAAGTGGGTCACAATTGTGAAGTGGAACGAAATTTATTGGATCATTTAAACTTTTTTTGTAATAATAAAACTGAAAAGTTGGGCGTGCAAAATTATTCGGCCCCCTTGCATTAATACTTTGTTGCGCCACCTTTTGCTGCGATTACAGCTGCAAGTCGCTTGGGGTATGTCTCTATCAGTTTTGCACATCTAGAGACTGAAATTCTTGTTTATTCTTCCTTGCAAAACAGCTCGAGCTCTTTGAGGTTGGATGGAGAGCGTTTGTGAACAGCAGTTTTCAGCTCTTTCCACATGTTCTCAATTGGATTCAGGTCTGGACTTTGACTTGGCCATTCTAAGACCTGGATACGTTTATTTTTGAACCATTCCATTGTAGATTTTGCTTTATGTTTGGGATCATTTTCTTGTTGGAAGATAAATCTCCGTCCTAGTCTCAAGTCTTTTGCAGACTCCAACAGGTTTTCATCCAGAATGGTCCTGTATTTGGCTCCATCCATCTTCCCATCAATTTTAACCATCTTCCCTGTCCCTGCTGATGAAAAGCAGGCCCAAACCATGATGCTGCCACCACCATATCTGACAGTGGGGATGGTGTGTTCAGGGTGATGAGCTGTGTTGCTTTTACGTCAAACATATCGTTTTGCATTGTTTCCAAAAAGTTGGATTTTGGTTACATCTGACCAGAGCACCTTCTTCCACATGTTTGGTGTGTCTCCCGGTGGCTTGTGGCAAACTGTAAACAAGACTTTTTATGGATATCTTTGAGAAATGGCTTTCTTCTTGCCACTCTTCCACAAAGGCCAGATTTGTGAAGTGTTCGACTGATTGTTGTCCTATGGACAGACTCTCCCACCTCAGCTGTAGATCTCTGCAGTTCATCCAGAGTGATAATGGGCCTCTTGGCTGTATCTCTGATCAGTCTTCTCCTTGTTTGAGATGAAAGTTTAGAGGGACGGCCGGGTCTTGGTAGATTTGCAGTGGTCTGATACTCCTTCCATTTCAATATGATCGCTTGCACAGGGCTCCTTGGGATGTTTAAAGCTTGGAAAATCTTTTAGTATCCAAATCCGGCTTTAAACTTCTCCACAACAGTATCACGGACCTGCCTGGTGTATTCCTTGGTCTTCATGATGCAGAACCCTGACTATCACAGAGCAGGTGCATTTATATGGAGACTTGATTACACACAGGTGGATTCTATTTCTCTTCATCAGTCATTTAGGACAACATTGGATCATTCAGAGATCCTCAATGAACTTCTGGAGTGAGTTTTCTGAACTGAAAGTAAATGGGCGGAATAATTTTGCACGCCCCACTTTTCAGTTTTATAATTACAAAAAAAGTTTAAATGATCCAATAAATTTCGTTCCACTTCACAATTGTGACCCACTTGTTGATTCTTCACCAAAAATTTAAAATGTTATATCTTTTTGTTTAAAGCCTGAAATGTGGCAAAAGTTTGAAAAGTTCCAGGGGGCCAAATACTTTCGCAAGGCACTGTATGTGCAGGAAATGTTGGGTAGTAATCTAGAGGAAAGTTTCTTAGGCTCTTTTTGACCTTTAGGACTACGGAAATTCTTTCATTTTTGTATTGCTGCCTTCAGAAAGCCATACCTTTTCTATTTTTCTGTCTTCATAGCCATGTGACAGCTTGCTTTCATGTGTGTCAAGGTGTATTTTTTTATTAGTACCACTTTGGGTTACATATAAGAATGGGTCATTCTATAGAGCCCATTGATTTTGAGTGTGGTACTACAGGGTGGCCCATAAAAAAGTAGCCTGCCTCCAGCGATAGCATGACCAGATGAACGAGTAAGTGAATTTTTTTTTTAACTATCCACAAGACATAAAAGATGCTGAAAGTGGTCCCAAGTGGTCATATTTGGTGGGTCAGTACAATTACAGTGATTTTAGTGAAATTTATACAGTGAAATTTTTAGTGAAATTTATACAGTGAAACAGTACAGTACAGTGAAATACAGTGAAATTTATATAGTTTTCTGTTAATTTTTTACTACTTTAAAAAATAAAAACCTTTGAAAACATTTTTTACTGGTTGCATCGCCACTCGTAAGTCTTTTTTTTTTTATTTCCATCTACAGAGCTGTGTGGTACCATGTGACCTTTTGATCACGTTTTATATATATATATATATATATATATATATATATATATATATATATATATATATGTAATTTTTTTCCCCCCAGAAATTCAGCCATTTAATTTTTTTTTACCATTACAGCACTTACCAAGCATGGTAAATCATTTAGATTTTAATACTTCGGGCATTTTCAGACACAACCATACCAATGATGTTTATTTTAATTTTTTTCTCTTTCTTTTATTGTCTAATTTATTCAAGGAGTACAGTGTGTTGCAGTTTTATAATCAGAAGGCAAAGTGTGTGTTACTACTACATTCTGGGGGTACAGACTGTGGCATTATTATATTCTGATTAAATATATATGCCACAGGGGTGCAACATATGGGATTATAAGGATATAAGGAGCCAAATCCATCAGCAGGAAACTCTGCATAGATGGGCCATGGCTGGGAGAAGTTGTCACAATAATCTGGGTCACATTGACAAAGTACTATGAGCAGAAAAGACATTACTTATGAGTACTGAATTCTAAGGGTTTTGGAAATATGTTGCAAAAATGAGGTGATGTCAATTAGGGAGGTTATGATGATAGTCCGGTCAGATTGAAAAGAAAAGGAGAATGGCTGCAATCAAAAAGGATATCATATTACCTGTGAGTACTGGATTATGTTTGGAGGGTATCTGCCTTCTTTACATTAAGCACTCCCTGGCCATCTCCCCAGGGATTCTGAGCAGAGTAGAAATATAACTGGTTCCAACATTGCCCTGAACATTGTAGAGAAACAGTTCTGTTAGTGTTAGGTATCTATCTGCAGAAGCCACCTTGATGTTGGTAGATGGGCCTGACACACGTTTGATCAAAAATGTGCGCAAAGAATTTCCATTTTTCATGTATAGTAGGTATAGCACCACTTTAATCCAGAATAATTCCTAGTTACATTGTTTGCATGTATAACAGTGGGCTGTCATATTTTGTTTTCTACTGGATTATAAGGATTTTGTCTGATGTAGAGATACAGTACTTTGCGAAAGTGAAGAGCCAAAGTCAGCAGCAGCAAAATCTGCAGAGATGGGTTATACCTGGGAGAAGTTATCATGATAGTCTGTGTCAAATTGGGAAGAAAAGGAGAACAACTGCAATCAGAAAATGAAGCTTTAGGAAAGTTTTTTTAAAATTTTTTTAGTAGAACGTACTTCAGTTTTAAAATTTTACAAGTCCATGTCTCCTCCTTCACCACCATATTTATTAGTCCTCTGTCCTTCCTCTTTTCCTATCCCTAGTTCTAGTCTTTGATCCTAGGTCCACAGTCTGGAGCAGTGATTCACTTATGCCATATCGGTATATAAAAAGTTATTTTTTTAGCATCTCTACTATTAGGGCTCATTCACATGACCGTATGAAAGAGTCCGCATCCACTCTGCAATTTTGTGGAACAGGTGCGTACCCATTGATTTCAATGGGGCCACAAAAGATGCGGACAGCACACAGTGTGCTGTCTGCAACCGTAGTTCCGTTCTGCGGCCCCGTAAAAAATACAAAGCATGGCCTATTGTCTGCAATTGTGGACAAGAATAGGCATTTCTATAATGGGCCGCCCGTTCCATACCGCAAATTGCGGGACGCACAAGGGCAGCATCAGTGTGTTGCGGATCCCCAAAACACTGTGTGGTCATGTGAATGAGCCCTTACTCTGATAGTTCATCAATATAGGAATCCATTTTACATCTACCAGTATTTGGGGGATGCTATATCTCCTTGTGGAGAGCGCCTAATTGGTGTGAGGAGTCTTATAGGCCAGGCAACACTCCTCAGGAATTCTGGGAAAATGGTATGCAAATTAGCTATTTGCATAGCCTCTTCCCATTATATATTGATTAACTCTCTTTTCTAACTATGTTATTTAGAGTCATAAGATCTTTTTTCCTATTTTCATTATTTACATAATGCTTTTGGAGATTTATCTATTATTTTAACCAATAGACAAATAATTCTATATCTATTTATTTATTTTATGCATTTATATAGCGCTACTATATTCCACAGCGCTTTACAGACATTAGCATCCAACTGTCCCCATTGGAGCTCACATTCTAAGTTCCCTATCAGTATGTGTTTGGAGTGTGGGAGGAAACCGGAGAACCCGGAGCAAACCCACGCAAACACGGGGAGAACATACAAACTCCATGCAGATCCAGGGCTAACCACTGAGCCACCGTGCTGCCGTGTTTTCACTGTATACTGTACAGTTAACAGCGAGCAGGGTTTCATCTCCATTAGAAAGAGTAATCTTTGCCCCATCTCGTTCTTGGTGCACTAGTGGCTCCAGCCAGTTCAAAGACTCAGATACAGACCGTCCAAGAGGACACAAGGGAGGCTTCTGAGAGGATCCTGCTGTGCTCAGTAAAAAAACCTATTCACTGGTATCTGCTCCTGGTGCATCACTGTCTCCATCTGGATGTAAGATTCAGAGTGCACATGCGCAAAGAGATACTAGATAGCCCTTTGATGAGATCTTGCTGCGCTCACTAGAATTTTAGTAAGTGAATATCGGACTTCTGTTATTTGTCTGAACTAACTTGGTTACTTAGTTTTAAAACATTGATACTTTTTTTTGTAATATGTATATGTGAACAGAAGATTTTGGGGATCATTTACTAACAGATAAATGCCACATTTTGGCATATAAGTGTCGCAGATTGCGGCACAAATAATCTGCAACTTTTCCCTGCTCGCGTCGGGTCTAAAATTGGGGGCGTGGCATGTGCGCGGAAGGGGGCCGGCCAGTAGGCCCGTCTCATTTATCATTTTCTATGCCTGTTTTAAGCATAGAAAATGGTCTAAATCTACATTTAGACTGGCAGTGGATACGCCGAAGTTATGTAGAGGTCGGCGCCTCTACATAAATCCGGCACATCCACTGCCAGCTAAAAGGATATTAAGAACAGCGTCTAAAACGCCGGTCTTTATTTGCTTATCAGTGGTTCATTGGTCCATGTGGAACATAGTATTAACCTTTAACCTTTTGGTTTCCTTTACCCTCCAGCCCACTAAGATGCAGGGCTGACACTCTTTTTAACTATATATGTTTGTATGGGCGACCCCGTGACAATGTGGTTATATTTGTTGAATCTGTCTGACAAAGGGTCTGTTATAAACCCTTGAAATGCGTTAAAAGTGCACAGTATAAAGAAGCCCTCGTTTGGCCCATGTTTGGAGTGATTTCATCCTTCCATGAGACCCTACAATCAGAAATTATCTATGAGTACTGCATTCACAGTATGGTCTGCAGGTGTGATTTGTAGTACTAATCTAGATTATGAAACAGTACTCCCATCATCTCCTTATATTATAAAAATGAGTTTCTGTCTGTCTGTCTGGTCTTTATGCATGACCAAACTACTGGACCAATTTTCACCAAATTCGGCACACAGGTACATCAGGTGTCCGGGAAGGTTTTAGACCGAGTCTCAGCTGTCTAGGACGTACCGTTCCCGAGATATTCCCAAAATATGACCTGCATTAGCCAATATTAGCCTGGGAGCGTTTCACTTCAAATCCCAACAGCCATTTTCTCCACATACACATAGGTTTCCATAACAACCCAGGCATTTCTCTTCACTGCTTTAAAGAGGCAGAGCGATGTGGATGACACTGTTAAAGGGGTATTCCAGTTACCATAAATATAACTTATGTTTTAAATAATTAACTGCCTGAACCAAGTACGCTAAAAATAACTTTATTTGTCAGCTGTAGACCCCAAATCCATGTTTGGGAAATGGGGACAGGTACTTGGAATCGATGATGTCCTTCGGACAGTGAGTGAGGGGGTGGAGGCCCTTCACAAAGCGGTGGTAAATGAGACGTGGCGTTAGACTCATGTCAAAATTCTCCACCGCGCGGTATACGCCTTCAATTATCCTGCTTCAGCACTTAAACCAGATAGGTTAACTGCTTGTCCACGATGTGCAGAGCCCCGTACGGATTTGTGGCATGGCTTGTGGCAATGCCCGAAACTAAGCGTCTATTGGCAGCAGGTGAGCTGGGTCTTGTCCAGGATATGCTCTTTTTCGGGAGTGGTATCCCCTGCGTTAGTTATTCTGCATGCGGATCCTATTGCGGGGAGCAGGGAACTGGATGGCGGTGGGGAACGATCTGTGAGCTCCATTGGTCATATCCTTTTGATGGCTGCGAAAAAATGCCTATTGTGCCATTGGCTAGAGCCAACTATTCCCACTATGTCAGAAATCCGGGCCCTCATGGATAAAATCCTCCATTGGGAGTGGCTGGACTCCTTGAAACAGCCCGAGGTAATGGGCAGGAGACTTATACGTATATAGAAGAGATATATGCTAGAATATATCACTGATACAGATATTTGTACTATGATGACCCCATTTAAAGATACGACATGGTATATGATGGGCGAGCTTAAGGGTGACTTGGGGAGACTAAAAGTTCCATGACACAGATTTGGATATATATCATACTCCATTTCCAGATTAGGAGGCTGTCTGCTGGCACCTTGATGCTGGAGAGTAAATCTAGGGATGGTGGGGGGTCGAGGAGGAAACTGCACATATATATATAAAGGGTTATTTAAGTTAAAGGGGATGTTTTTTGGAGATGGGAATGTAATTTTATTTCATTCTATATGTATTCGGATAAGTATGCTTTACCATTGTTGTGGTGCCGACGCCCAGTGCTTCTGTTTTACATGATATGTATCCGAATGGATGTGGACATCTGTTTAACTGTTTGTTTTATTGCGGGGAAAATGTATTTTAAAAAGCTGAATAAATAAATGTTATAAAAAAAAAAAAATAATAACTTTATTAAAGATAATGAAAAACTAATATTGGCTCTCCACCATTTTCGATAAACCAGGCTAACAGATGAGTATTGAGGTTAAAAGCACTCATTATAGGCTGCCTACAATGCTTTCTGCTGTTAAAGATTAGTCTCTGTTTATTGAGATATATCCTTGTGGGACACAGTCAGTGAACTACAGCCCACAGCCATCCACTACTCTCAACAGACACTCCACAACGCTGAGACAACACACAGTAGTAGCGTGCGTATCTGTGCATTCAGTCTGTTTCGTTAGCCTTGTTATTTAGTTTTCATACAGCAGCGAATCAAAGTAACTACTCTGGCTACAACTGTATCAATTTGAATTAGCTAAGCGTGTTTACAAGACGCTAAAGACATCTCCTATGCTAACTGGTTCAATGGGACTATGCTTGACGCGTTTTTAAACCAGCAGAGCGCTGGTTTTTCATCAGGCGCATTAGAACACCTTATACAAGCATTGCATCCGAAAACAAAAGTGACAGAAAATGATACGGACCTTTGATATGGCACACAAGGAGGTTCGTGCCTTTTTGAGTGACCACTGGGACATCCTCAAATCCGATCCAGTTGTGGGTCACCTGGTCGGGGACTTCCCACTCATCACATACAAGAGGGGTTCCAACTTGAAGGACAGACTGGTTCACAGTTCCTTTATGACCCCAGTGACATGGCTCTCCACGAAACCCAATGGAACATTTAACTGCAGTGGATGTGTTGCTTGCAAAGCCATTCTCAGAGGTGACAGTGTGACAAGCACCACCACTGGACGGAGTTACAGGATAAGATCATTCATAAACTGTAGAACAGTAGAAGTGGTATATTTGGCTACCTGCAGCTGTTGTAAGAAACAATATGTAGGGAAGACCAAGCGTGAATTTAGGAGACGCATTGGGGAGCATTTGTGAAATATTGAGAACCAGGATGATACCCCGATTGCCCTACATGCTGCTGAGTGCCACACAACAACCTCTGACTGTATGAAATTCCAGGGGATAGAACACATAAGAACGCCACCCAGAGGAGGTGATGTAGATGTGCTACTATTAAGAAAGGAGGCCCAGTGGACTTTCACTTTAAACACAGTAAAACCGAAAGGATAACATCTCCTATGTGTCTTTTATTGAATAGATTACCTGTGTTCTTTCTGGCAGGTGATCACTATTCCCATTATTCACCAGGAGACTATGGACTGGACACATGACATATGTATTGTTCTGTAGACATAGCCATATCTAATAACAGGATCCTGATCAGACACAAAAGTAGGTGCTCTATGAGCATCAGCATATCCAGAAAAAGGGATACTGGTAATTGAGGTATATTATAGAATCATTCATATGTTGACAAGGAGTGAAGATACAAATGGGAGTCATATATATTATTGGTATACCTCTAGTACATCGTATATCCCTGGTTGTTTGGTCGTAACATTCAATAGGCATGAGCCTTTTCTGTTCTAGGACAAATGCCTATAAGTAAGTATTGACATTGATCCCAATCGACTGAATAAGATATCGGGACACGTTTCTACAGGTATATCATCGATTCTAATATGGCCCCTTCTATCGGTAGATGGTATGGATTCATACCCCAGGAGTGATCTAATGATCTCCCCTTTAAATATCCCAATTCTTTCCTATTTTTACTTTGATATTGCAGGGTTTAACCACACCAGAGGAGCCTCCATGTCTATACTACAGAATAGCGATATGTAGGATCATGTTGCGATGTGTGGAACCCTGTAATGATCTTACTGATGTAATATCAGGTAATAGCGATCTCAACATCTTTATTGTGGGATCCTGGCAATATTGTCTGATGAAATACAATTATCTCCTGCAAGGAGCTTATTAAGCAGTATGTCACTAAATCGCATTATACACCCTCATACCAGAGCGCATACATGTACAACAGGAGGGGTGGGGGCAGGTTTGTCCCCCTCTTTTGCTATTGGATCCTGTTGGAGGCTGGTCAATGGGGGTGGCGTTCTTCTCCATAAAAATAGGGCGGGAAGCGTCCACGCCACGGCCATTCCAGGGCCGGAGGCTCTGTATGCTGCACGCACGATATCAGAGGCGGCAGCGTTGTTGTGTTAAGCGAGATGCTTGGATAAGGTGCTCTAATGCTCCTGATGAAAAACCAGTGCTCTGCTGGTTTAGAAACGCATCGAGCATAGTCCCATTGAACCAGTTAGCATAGGGAGCCGTCTTTAGCGTCTTGTAAACACGCTGAGCTCATTCAAATTGATACAGTTGTAGCCAGAGTAGTTACTTTGATTCGCTGCTGTATGAAAACTAAATAACAAGGCTAGCGAAACAGACTGAATGCACAGATACGCACGCTACTACTGTGTGTTGTCTCAGCGTTGTGGAGTGTCTGTTGAGAGTAGTGGATGGCTGTGGGCTGTAGTTCACTGACTGTGTCCCACAAGGATATATCTCAATAAACAGAGACTAATCTTTAACAGCAGAAAGCATTGTCGGCAGCCTATAATGAGTGCTTTGAACCTCAGTACTCTGCTGTTAGCCTGATTTATCGAAAATGGTGGAGAGCCAGTATTAGTTTTTAATTATCTTTAATAAAGTTATATTTTAGCGTACTTTGTTCAGGCAGTTAATTATTTGAATATTCTATATCAGTACGTCTACCTTGTTAGAGTGAACTTACTTATGTTTTAGACTAATTTTAGACTAAGACCGTTCAGTAGTAATAAAAGATGTTTTCTTCCACTGCTACCCATTGCGTGTCCTCATAAATTACCATGGCATCGACCTGTAATTCAGGCCATTCAAAGAAGGACTTAAAACCCCCGCCCCAGGTCTCGCTAAGCCATGCCCCCAACTCAGTCAGGCCATGCCCCCTCCCACTCCGAAGCCAACAGTGATTGAAAAATTGAAGGTAAAAATCAACTTCTGTCAGCTGCAGGGATGGGTGGGAGGGAGGATGACTTTTTCTCTGCAATGACACACACACAAACATTAAATGAAGTAGATTAAATATACCCGTGCAAAGCAATGTTTTCTTCCACTGCTTCCCACTGTGTTTCCTCATAAATTACCATGGCATTGACCTGTAATTCAGGCCACCCTCAAAAAAAGGACGGAAAAGCACCCCCCACATGGTTCTGCTAAACCATGCCCCTGAGCCGGTCAGGTCACACCCCCTCCGACTCTGCAGCCTAGGGGGTTTGAAAAAATGAAGGTAAAAATCAACTTCTGTCAGCTGCATTGACTTTCTCTGCAACGACACACAGAAACATTAAATGAAAGATTTGTGTCACCCCCTATCTCCTTATAGATTGTAAGCTCTTGCGAGCAGGGCCCTCATTCCTCTTGTTGTAATAATTGAGTTGTCTGTTAATATGTTATTTATGACTATTTGTACATGAACCTCTGAACTGTAAAGCGCTGCGGAATATGTTGGCGCTATATAAATGAAGATTATTATTATTATTATAATTAGGACAAAGTACATGCAATTATATCATTACAAATATCTAAAGGTGCCCATGAATTATTATTATCCATAAATTGTTCCCTCTCCCATAAATGATGCTGTATTTGACTGCTATCTCTGCCTAATCCTGCCCCGGATGGTTGTGATTTTCTTTTTAATAAATATGCATTAATACGGGGTACATACTTTTGATTGCCCTTTTTAAAGAGAACCTGTAACCTCTCCTGACATGTCTGTTTTACTCCCTGTGTAATAATTTTGGCACATCTATCCTTATGACTCTATGTTGTGACATTCTTCTATTATTCGGGGTTATCTGTTTTTTTTTTTTTTATATTGCCTTCTCTTCAAAGAGCTGATCGGTGGGGATGCCAGGAGTTGCCTATTCCACCCCCTGCCGATCTGATATTGATGACCTATTCTGAGGATATGTCATCAATATAAAAAAGCAGACAACCCCTTTAAGCTCCAACTCGGTGTCACCAACTGTGGGTGTGTCCCTGCATAGTCTGACACTGCCAGCTAGGGGTGGACTGGCCATGGACCGTACAGGTAAATTTCACGATGGGCCGATGGCCAGAAGGCCACCTAAGCCCTCTTCTTGGCCAAAAGACAGGTACATAAAGATCTGATGCTCTCAGCGTTAATTAATTTAGGCAGTATTTTGTGTATTTTATTATTTGCACAGTGGTATGTGCAGACACTTTAAGGCCCCTTTCACACGAGCGAGTTTTCCGCGCGGGTGCAATGCGTGATGTGAACGCATTGCACCCGCACTGAATCCTGACCCATTCATTTCAATAGGTCTTTTCAGATGAGTGTTTTTTTTCACGCATCACTTCTGCGTTGCGTGAAAAACGCAGCATGTTCTATATTCTGCGTTTTTCACGCAGCCCTGGCCCCATAGAAGTGAATGGGGCTGCGTTAAAAACGCATTGCATCCGCAAGCAAGTGCGGATGCAATGCGTTTTTCACTGATGGTTGCTTAGAGATGTTGTTTGTAAACATTCAGTTTTTTTTCACGCGCGTGAAAAACGCATCAAAACGCATTGCACCCGCGCGGAAAAAACGGAACAACTAAACGCAATCGCAGACAAAACTGACTGAACTTGCTTGCAGAATGGTGCGAGTTTTCCTGAACGCATCCTGAACGCATCCGGACCGAATCCGCGACGCTCGTGTGAAAGAGGCCTAAGTTGTTTTTTCGAGGGCCACTTTAAGTTCCCAGTCCGCCCTTGCTGCCAGCACTGATTGGATAATGTCAGACATTGTAGGGACTCCCCCAACTGGTAACACCCAGCTAGACCATTATTGCAAACTGCTGGCAATTCCTTCATAAACTTCTAATAGGAATAATAGAAGACAACATAAGTCATAAGAAATGATGATCCAGAACTGGCAGGTAAGGAGAGGTGGTAGGTTCTCTTTAAATATAACCTTTTATGGTGTTTGAATAACTATAAATCCACCAAAATGTTGACATATGTACCTAGAGGGTTCTAGTCCTTCCTTATAGCAACTACCAGGGGCATTATAGGTCCTAGTCCCAAAAGGTTAATATTTCACCATTATATCTTGTTGTGCAATCATAATTTTTCATTACATTTGCAAAGAGTGTCCGAGATTTTCTTCAAATTCTTTAAATGATTTCATAAACAAACTGGATATTTTGTGAACTTTCATCATGATACGTCTTTCGTCTACTTTATCATAGGAGTCTATCGATATTATCATTAAATCGCTGATTAGTTGTAATAAACGCTTACGTAACGATACAACCCCTAATGAAAGTCCAAGCAGATAAAATGCAGTAAAATATATTTTTATCATCTGGAGCCTGAACGAGATAAGATGTAAGGGATGTACATTGTGGTGACTCTGTGGGAAAGGACATCTAATATTGATCTCTCTATATGTGGAAAGGTTTCCTCTTTTTGTTTCCATGTGGGATGTCACCTCTGGTGACATCTTCTGCTTGACATCACGTCTGCCAACCTCAAGATGTCATGTGTCTTCTATAATGGGTGTTGGAACAATTGGTGGAACAACTTGTGCGGGCACATTAAAAAAACACCTACACATGCAGCCCATCTTTGTCATATTAAAAAGTCAACAGAGACTATGCCAAAGAACACACAGGCCACGTGTCTTCATACACAGCAATCTTACCGACCCGTGTACCACTGTACACACTAAGTTCATATGTCTCTGTGCATGTATTTCCACATTTCAAGTGTGGCTGCAAAAGAGGTGGCCAGCAGATCATGAGGTTGTGTTGCTGAACCAACCATAGGCACCAGTTACTGTTGAGCGAATTAAAGTGTCAAGGACGGACTGGGAACTTAAAGGGGTTCTCCGAGAATTAATAAAATTAAAATACTTAAATATTACTTTATTATAAATATATTCCCAAATACCTTTCATTAGTTATAATGGCTCATTTTGTCCAGGGAACAATCATTAGGAGAAACAAAATGGCCACCATCCTACTAGTCCACGCAACGCCTGTCCTAATTACACAGGAGGACAAGTTAAAGAGCTGCACCATCTTCCTCTGTTACTTGTCAGGGATTCTGAATAAAGTTTAATATGATCTTCAGATGAATCACTGTAGGAATGGAGTTCATGGGGAGACATGATGTAAAGAGAGGATAGTGGGGGTGTAGTAATGAGCTGCAGCTCTTGTATGCAGTCTCCATTACCACAGTTTGTCCTGTCTGTCCTCTCTGTACTTTCTTCATGTCTCCTCATGAACTCCATTTCTACAGAGATTAAGCTAAAGATCTTATCATCTGTATTCAGGGTCATAATCCCTGACAAACAGAGCAGAGAGGAGGATGAGGCAGCTCTTTACCACAGTGTTGTAAAGTACCTTGTCCTCCTGTGTAATTAGGACAGTTTTTTGTGTACTGATAGGACGGCGGCCATTTTATTTCTCCTAATGATTGCTCCCTAGACAAAATAAACCATTATAGCTAATGAAATGTATTTGTGAATATATTTGTACTAAAGTAATATTTAAGTATTTTCATTTTCTTAATTCCCAGAGAACCCCTTTAAAGTGGCCATGGAAAAAACTAAAAGTGGCTCCATGTTGTAGTTGAGTCCAAACTGACAGAAGGCTGGGCCAACACAAGTAGGCAGGGCCAGCAATACCATATTGTGACACATTATACCACCTCACCAGAACCAAATACCACAGTCCATCACAAAACACATCCCCAAAAACATCCTGTGGCCAGCTGTGAGAAGGGCTTAGGTGGCCCCCTGGGCATCGGCCCACCAGGAAGTTTCGCTCTAGGGTCTATGGCCATTCCAACCCTGCAAAGTGGAATTAAATCCTTGTATTTCGTGGCAACGGATTGATTTTGCCTGAAATGGTGTAAAAAAAAAATCATACTCAACACGTCCATTTGAGTGCAAAGAGTCCGGCGTGGCCATCTTGATTGAAAATCCCGCACGAAATCTCATGCTCGGTGACGTATGACATCACCAAGCCACGCGACGTGATGACGTCATCATGCTCTGTGTGAGATTTAGCTCTGGATCTTCAATCAAGATTGCAGCGGAGGGCTCTTCATGATCACAAGGATGAGGTAAGTAGGATTTTATTTATGTATTTTTTTTTATTATAGACCTTAATATTAAAGTCAGATGTCATGATCAGCAATGAACGCGGCATCTGAGGGGTACAATCACAGGGAGCGTCGCAATTCTCGTTCCCTGTCATCGCACCCACTAATAAGTAATTTGTCAATTTTTAAAAAAAATTCTGCAAAGAAGTTGAATCGAATTTTCAAGAACTTTGCTCATCTCTAGCACCAGTACTCTAGCACCAGTACCAGTTCTTTTAGGGGGTGCTACCAGAAGCATATCTGATGGTACACTTTCAAGGGACAGTACCATCATATATTAATAGCCTATATGGGAATACTCTATGTAATTTTTTTTTTGTTTATGAAAAAACGATTGGATGGTTTTCTGGATATAATGTTATGGAGTCACTACATGTATTCTACTTCCTTCCTCATGGCTCTTTATCTCCATTCTTTGCTTAGAATTTTAGACTAGGAAAGAGCCTCGCTTAATGCAGTGTCCCACTCTGTATCAGTAGTGGAGCCCTGTATATATATATAAGGATATTTATAGAATGTCATTTTATAAGATGTATATATATTGCTGTCAGTCCTATAACAGGCTGGTGCTCTTTTGCATGTAGTTACACCCAGTCACCCCTAGGTGGTGCTGGCATAACATATATATGTAGGACGGGGGATAAGGAAGTTAGTGTGTGGAGTGTGAAGTGAGCAGTTGAGACACAGAGAAGTGAAGTCCATAGAGCAAGGTCAGTCTAGTGTAACAAAAAGGAGAAAATATATGACCTGGATCGCACATCCCCAAAGTATGCCCTTTGATCACTAGTGCTTCTCAGCAAAATTCTATGGCTTCTCAGCGCAATTTACAGCGCACCGCCCCCTAACTAGAGGCATTGGTGTGCAATTTGATCAAACAGCATAAGCCCACTCACCACGTCAAGGTTGCCTCTCAGAGTGGGACCTACTCTAAAACGATGCAGCACTGCGCAGCGACCCCAAGTTGGCTGCAGACTGCCTGGGCTTACTGGGGGTTGTGGTTCCGCGGCGGCTGGGGTGCCGTTTGGTAGGTGCACCTGGTCTAGACAGCCGTTCATATGGTGCGGTGCTGCGTGGTGGCTTTTTTGTCTCCGCTCTGGCGGGTTGGCGGGACCCAGTGCTGGGGTTTCGTCAGGCTGAGAGGTGCTGTCTGGCGACTGGGCCCCGCCGCCCGCTGGAGCGGCGTCTTGGGGTCGCTGCGCAGTGCTGCATCGTTTTAGAGTAGGTCCCACTCTGAGAGGCAACCTTGACGTGGTGAGTGGGCTTATGCTGTTTGATCAAATTGCACACCAATGCCTCTAGTTAGGGGGCGGTGCGCTGTAAATTGCGCTGAGAAGCCATAGAATTTTGCTGAGAAGCACTAGTGATCAAAAGGCATACTTTGGGGATGTGCGATCCAGGTCATATATTTTCTCCTTTTTGTTACAAGGTCAGTCTAGACCTAAAGAAAGGGGCAGCATCAGTTTAGTCCACAGCCAAAGAACCCTACCTCTAGAGTCAGACACAAAAGTCAGACGCCTCAGAAAGACTGCAGACAAAAAGAGCGAGTGGGCCAAAGCTAGGGCTGGACCTGCTGAACCTAGAAGAGTTGTGCACAGACCAAGGGTAGGCCTCAATAAAGGAATAACAGAAACCCAGAGTGATGAGAGTATAGTGGAGGTGAGTGAGGAGTCATACTGAACGGATCCGCCCCCATTGACTTGCATTGGGGGTCATGACGGATCCGTCTTGGTGCGGATGCCCAGGACGGAGAGCAAACCGCAGCATGTTGCGGTTTGCTCTCCGTTCTGGAGACGGAACGGAATGCTTTCAGGAGCATTCCGTTGTCTTCAGTTCAGTTTTGTCCCCATTGACAATGAATGGGGACAAAACGGAAACGTTTTTTTCCGGTATTGAGCCCCTATGACGGAACTCAATACGGGAAAAAGAAAACGCTAGTGTGAAAGTAGCCTTAGAGGTGATCTTATTTGTATGTGTGTAAGGCAGGGTTCACACGGGGCAGTTTGATGCAGCATTTAATTGTTTCAAGTGAAAGGGGATGAATAGTAATACCAAACAGAGCCCACAGCGCTGTTTTTTCTAATCTCAGGCAACCCCTTTCATGGATGTAAAAGTTTTGACGCTGGAGATACCTGCAGCATCCCAATCCAATTGCCTGAAGCTCCAAGATGACATTTGATGCTGATTTTTATGAAACTGGACCTATTTATCAGTGTAGTTACTCCTATTATTCTATTAATTTGTTTTTTTACTTTTAGTGCTACTGAAATAGAATACACGAGAACTTTGATTAGCTGTTGTTCTCTCAGATGACTTAGATGATAGTGGACCTCTCTACCTTCAGTCATTTTTTTATCAAGAGAAAAGGGCTAAGATATCCTTGAAGTAATAAAGATAAGCCTTGAACAGCAGTGAGGGATGATTCAGAAGTCTTTGTGCCAGTTCAGGAGAAGCTCACAACATGAGTTCCTGAGAGAAGAAGGCTGGAGGAACGCTCTCTAGAGTCCATGAGACATTGGCATCTGGGATTCGTCCTATAAGGTAAGACAGGCACATATTTTATTTTGACTCATATGATTTGCACCCTACCCTATTACTGGAGACCTTCAAATCATAAAGGAAAAAGTTCTAAATGTATGTGCAACTATTAAGTCTTATATCCTTCCCAAAAGACCGGTTGTAGTATATTTAAAAAATTGTGCAGTTTGAGAAAGTTTCATCCTCAAGAATCCTGTATAAATACTAATACATTTGTCTAGATATTGGACCTGTGGCTGTAGTTTATCTCCATACTCTTCACTGATCCTCTGTAGCTTTTTCGACATACTAATTTGCTGTATTACTAATACTTTCTATACTTAGGTGATCGCAGGCATAACTGTGTGTTGAAAAGACCATTAAGATACCTGGCCACCCAGGTATAATATTAATATAGATGACTAATTGGCTCGGTCAATGACGGTAACACTAGAGCACTATACCCTTAATTCATGTTAGCAGAGAAACACTGATAAGAATTGGTGATTTTTTTCTTCAGTATGGCAGGAGGAGAGGTTTTTAAGGGGTATTCCCAGGTTGGGCCCAATCAGTCACCAAGCCTCAGATGATACTACTACATCTAGGGGCAAAATCCCCCTCCTTACCCCATCATAGTATTCTTGTAATATCTTTGGTCTAGATTGGTTTAGAAGTACATATCTAGTATCTCTGGTGGTCTAGAGTGGCCCATTATCTATAGATATTCATTATCCATGCTTATGGGACTGGTGTGAGTTAATATCTAAAATCCCTGAAGTGGTTTAGTGGTAATTTCTTAATAGATGATGATGATGATAATAATAATTTGTAAGCTCTCATGGTCAGGGCTCTCATTTCTATTGTGTGAATTGTAATATCTGGTTTTATATACTGTGCATGTATTTTCTGAAACAATCAGTGCTGTGGAATATGTTGGTTAAAATGATTATTTATTATATAATATAATTATATGATTTATTATTATATGGTTTAGGATAGTAAATATGTCAGTAGTGCTGGTCTAGGGCAGTAAATATAGGTGAAAAATTCTTATAGGGGTTGGAGCTTTGTTTTTCTCATATTGAGCTCTAGGTCCTCCTTTCAGAACTCTGTGAGAGAATAATCTTATTTTCCTTATGTCATTTACACACAGATACTAATTCTAGCCATATATATTAGTTACCATCGACCACACTTCTTGATTTCGGCAAGAGCGGCCAAACATCTTTATCATCTTCATCATGTTGTATGAAGGTGACCCGACTTGCCCCTGATGGCAGATATTGGGAGAAAGAAGTATTGAGCTATAGGATTTCTACATACCCAATCCTTTTATGCCCTTCCCAGGGCGGGCAATCTGCTACCAGTGGCTTATTCCCCCTGGTTGTTGAAGGCACATCCACATTTGGCTGAGCTGACCGTGTATGTGTACAGGACTTGGGAGAAGTTTGCTGTTGGCCATATGAGCTTTCAGTCAACATTTATTGTGTATAGCCAACTAAAAGGGGTTGTCTGAATCCCAGACTACATCAAATTGACCCCAGGAATGTGTGTAAAATATATTGAAAAAAAGCCACTCAGCTCCATTCTAGCCTTGAAGGTCCTATCCCGGGTAAGGTATCCATTGAGCCTTTGCGGTCACTTGGGGGACAAGTTAATGGCTGCAGCAGTGTACGTCACCATGGATGGGATATTACACTTATGGTCCACTGGGGCCGGATGCAGTGGGACTTGACCTTTGATGCTAGAATGAAGCAACTTTCAAGTGAAGTGAGTGCGATTTTTTTATTTATTTTACACAAATTCCTAGGTTCATTTAAATTTGGTTTGGTCGATTGCATAAACCTTTAAGGCGATTTCACAAAAGTCAATACAGGGGTTCAGGGACGTAGCTAAAAGCTCATGGGCCCTGGTGCAAGAGTTCAGCTTGGGTCCCTGTTCCCTCAGTGTTTCTTGCTGCCTGAGGCAAAAATTGAAACAGCCCTTCCCTCCAGCCAGAGGTGTAACTTGACCAGCATGTACTTTCTTTTTTTTTAAACTGTGTATTTTATTGGTACAAAAGTACACTGTTTTTCATTATAATACAATAAAGGAAAATACGAAAAATACGCATGGGAGAGACATAATATCAATCACAATAGCAATAACATAAGCAAGATATTAAGCAAATGTGGACAAGGAGATCTCATTTCCATGCACTATAGGTGGAGAAACAACAAAAACATGAACTTAGACACAAAACGGAACAAAAACTAACATGAGGGAGAGGGATGGGGAGAAGAAAGGGAAGGGGAAGGAAAAGAGGTGGAAATGTCAGAAAAGGAATTGAGAAGTCTAAGAGTAAGAGGGATGTGCATCCCAAGTTAACCAAATCGCATTGAATTGGTCCACTGTGTTGTTGAGGGAAGCTGTGAGTGTCAGGGCTGGGATACACAGACAGGGGGAAAGTGATCCCTAGGCTAAATCCCAACCCCTTTCCCTGCCTATTGCCTACTCAGGCTAACCTCTGAGTCGACAACCTGAAGACTCGATATACACTAGCAAAAGTGCAGGGGAAGGGAAAACAAACAAGACAGACAAACAAGAACAAATGGATAGTCAGATAGCCGCGTCAAAACCAGGAGAGTACGTCAGGAACAAAATCAGTAAGCCAAGAGTAGTCACAAAACACGCCGAGGGTCAAAGAACAAACAAGAGTCTAAATAGCAGAGCACAAATGACAAACCAGGTAGTAGCAAGGAACTCCAAACACTGGCAGCAAGGTTAACATTTGAGGGCCTTAAATACCTAGCAGACCCCACCCAAGCAGCTGACTGGGAGGAGAAAGCAAGGAACAAAACTTAACTCATGAGATACCAATGAACAGAAAATAAACAGACTAAATTGCTCGCGTTTTCCAGCGACCAGAAACAGGCCGCGAGCGAGTGTGCACACCAGCCACGTCCCTGGCACTAATGATCGCCGCGCGCGTCCCCTGCCTGGGACGCGCATCCACAGCCAGAGACCGTCGGCTGGAGGAGGAGCCTGACGAAATAGCGGAAGAAGCCTGGCCACGGGCAACCACATCACCACCAGAGTCAGAGACAGGACCAGCAGAACGGGTGCAATGACTGCCGGTCCTGACAGTGAGGTAGTCAAGAGACCGAAGGTCACGAATTCTGGCGAGAAACATAGGTTTAGAAGGGGGAGTCGTTTGCTTCCAGGATTTGGCAATCAAGGACTTAGCTGCCGTACATAGGAGTAGGAACAGCCTGGAGGAGCCCTTGTTCAGTCTCGGAGGAGGAAGATTAAGTAGGTAAATCTTGGGGTCCAAAACCACAGTTATCGAGAAAAGGGATTGGACGACGTCTCTGACATCTTCCCAAAACGGGACAATAAGAGGACATGTCCAAAAAATATGGTATAGGGAGCCGACCTCCTACAGGCAACGCCAGCATACTAGTGGGATAGTAGGGTTCAGAGAGTGTAGAAGGGCAGGGGTGTTTTACCAATGCATAAGCAGTTTATATTGGGTTTCTTTGTAGGTGGTACAGATGGAGGATTGAGCGGCTCTTCTCCAGATAATCTGCCAGGCAGAATGAGGGAGGGGGGAGCCAATGTCATTGGACCATTTATCCATGTATGCGTGATGAGGAGGATCATCCTCTTTCGGAGCAGATAAGAGGTGATGGATAGTAGAAATCAATCCTCTCGTGTTGGTGCCTAAGTGGCAGAGGCGTTCAAACTGAGTGGGGACTGATACCTGAAGTGTCCCAAAAATAGTGCCTACATAGTGGCGAATCTGGAGATAATGAAAGCTTTCCGACTTCGGTAGGTTGGATTGTTCCTGCAACTGTGTAAAGGATTTAAATGTTAACGTGGAGACATCAACAACGTCAGCCAAGCGAAAGAGACCCAACGACGACCAGACCCGGACCATAGGGGCAGTTAAGTTAGTAGGTATGGAAGGATTATAAAGGAAGGAAATCATCGAAGAGCATTAGGATGCAAGGGCAAAACGTTTGTGACAGGAGTCCCAGATATACTTTGTAAAGGCCATTGGCCTAGCAAAGGGGCGTGGGATGACACCGGGGTCTGCTGCCACAACAGGGTATTCAGAATTACTGAGGCAAGCCAAAGTTTTTTTCAATTTCTGCCCATTTAGTGAACGCCAACTGGGAAGCCCAGAATGGTATCACGCGTAAGTGTGTAGCCTAATAATAGTGTAACACATTGGGGACTGATAGACCGCCTCTATCCGCGATAGCAAGCATGACTTTGCGGGGTATGCGGTGTCATTTGCCTTGCCATATGAAATCAAGAATAGCCTGTTGTAGGAGTCTGAGTTCCAACAAGGGAACACAGACGGGGAGCGTCTCAAAATAATATAATAATTTCGGGAGCAGTGACATTTTTACCGCCACTATCCGACCTACCAGGGATATGAACAGAGGTTTCCATTTATTGAGGAGGGATTTAAGTTCCCGAAAGAGGGGGGGAAAGTTTTTCGAGTATAGGGAGGAGTAAGTAGAGGTTATATAGACCCCTAAATATTTCAGCGCATCTTCTGTCCAGCAGTATGGATAGTTGCTTTTTAACCTTTGGAGGTCTGTAGCGAGTATAAGAATGGGCAAAGTCTCTGTTTTGGAGGTATTAATTTTATATCCTGAAAGAGCCCCATATTGCGTGAGGGCTGTATGTAGGTTAGGCAATGTGATATGGGGGTTAGTTAGTGTGAGGAGGATGTCATCCGCATATAGGGAAATTTTGAAATCCTTATCGCGTACTTTTAGGCCTTGGATGTTTGGGTTTAATCTGATGTACGCAGCAAGGGGCTCGTACGTCTGATGTACGCGAAGATTAGTGGTGAGAGTGGGCATCCCCGGAGTGTGCCGTTAGAAATGTTAAATGATGTAGAAGAGCAAAAGAGGAGTTTAACTAGGGCAGAGGGAGCAGGGTAGAGGCTACGAATAGCTTGAAGATAAGGTCCTGAGATACCAAACACTTGGAGGGTCTCAAATAAAAAAGACCAATCAAGGCTGTCAAAGGCCTTTTCTGCGTTAAGGCTCAATATTACAGCCGGAGTAGCAGTGCGAGTGGCCAGATCAATTAGGTTGAGGACCCTACGGGTGTTATCTCCTCCCTGGCGATAGGGGATGAACCCCACTTGATCCTTATGGATTAGGGTGGGGAGCCATACATTTAAACGATCTACGAGGATGCGGGTGAATATCTTCAGGTCGGAATTCAATAAGGAGATTGGCCTGTAGCTTGTGCATTCTTGGGGGTCCTTACCTGGTTTAGGGATCACCACAATATGGGAGGATAGCATTGTAGATGGGATTGGGGAGCTCTGAAGGAATGAGTTATAAAGGGCCAAGAGGTGTGGGGCAAGTTCAGTGCCAAAGGTCTTGTAGTACAGATCAGTGAATCTGTCCGGACTTGGGGATTTACCCATGGGGAGGTTCTTAGTCACATCCGCAAGTTCTTCTGCGGATATAGGTGCATTTAGTAAGGTCACTGCTTCTGATGGAAGCTTAGGGAGAAGACAGGAATTCAAATATTCCCGTATTCGGGGCAGAGGGGAAGAATGCTTGTTGGCAGAATGTAAGTTATATAGTTGGGCATAGTATTCCCGAAAACAGCGAGCGATAGCGGCGGGATAGTATTGAGGGCAACCTGATGAGTCTTTTACTACCTGAGGTGTGCGTTTGGCAGTAGCATCTCGAAGTTGCCTAGCTAAGATTGTGTGGGCTTTATTGCCTTTTTCATAGAACCGCTGTCTGGAGTATAGCAACATGCGTTCCACATTGTGGACAGCCGTGTCTTTTAATTTAGCTCGAGCTGCTACCAAATCCTTCAGGAGGGGAAGACTTGGCTTGGCCTGGAGGCGGGATTGTAAGCAGGCAATTTGAGCTTGGAGCTTCTGTATCTGAGACAGTCTATGCTTCTTAAGTCGAGAAGCCAGTGCAATACATACCTCCCAACCTTCCTGGATCCAGCGGGATAGTCCCGGATTGCAGTGGCTGTCCCGTGGTCCCAGTACGGGGGAGGTATGTCCCGCTCTCTGGGGCCTGTTGCAAGAAGAAGCAGACAGCCGGAATCGGCTGCCTGCTTCTTCCATCCTCCCCCCGCACCCCCAGCAGCTCTCTCCGTACCTTCTGCCTCATGTCTGGGCGGGAGGTGGGGCCGGACGGCAGTCAGCATAGGCTCCGCCCCCTCTAGACAAGAGCAGAAGAACTCCTGCTGGTGATTCTTCTGCTAGGAAAAAGGTAAGTATAAGGTTTTTATTTTTTTTTAACTTTCTGTGAGGGGACAACACTGTGTTTATTATCCCTGTACTGTGACATCACTGTGTTTATTATCCCTGTACGGTGACATCACTGTGTTTATTATCCCTGTACGCTGTCATCACAGTGTTTATTATCCCTGTACGCTGACATCACTGTGTTTATTATCCCCGTGCAGTAAGGGGACTGGGTGAGATTAGCTTATAGTAGGTGGAGTTATGGGCGTGGCCTAGTGCTGAAAAAATTTGCGCACTGCAAAATATGTCCCTCTTTGTCTCTTTGCAAAGTTGGGAGGTATGGTGCAATACACTGACCACGTACCATAGTCTTGTGGGCTTCCCATAGTGTGCCTGGAGAGGAGACTGAATTCATATTTTCAGTGAAGTATGTTTGGATATATTGTCTAATGTACGTGCGTGGCAAGACAAGTTCCAGGCTGTTCCCGTTTGGAGGGCAGGAAGCTTAATAGAAGGAAGAAAAAGAGAGAAGAGAGTCCAAAGGAAGGTGGGGGGAAACAAGGGGGAAGAGTGGGGAAGACACAGACACCACAATACTATACAAGTAACTAATACACGAAATTTGAAGAAAAAGGAAAATGGACCAAAAGAAAAAGGTCTGAAGTGGGACCTACTCTGATGAGATTGAGTCAGCAGGGTGGACTCACTGGACCCCAAAATAAAGGGATCCGAATTAGTCACGTCCCAAAAAGGGTCAGATAAAACCTAGCAAGGACCGACAGGTTAAGAACAGTATTCAGTAACAATATAAATTCAACAAACTGCAGTTGTGCTGCTGAGTGAACTGCTTATTATTAGTATCATTATGCCCCGAGCAGGCAACTAAACATTAAGTCCCCAGGGAAGCATAGAAGGGTAACTGATCAGATCTGCGGAAGCTCAGCGATGAGATGGCAAATGTCCAGATGCGGCACGTGGTTCATGTGCAGGAGAAGGCGGATCATCCAGAGCAGTGGGGTGTGTCTTTTGTGAAGGTAGGTGTCGTCGTTTGGAGTTCCCTGGGGTCTGCCAGACCAATGGAGAGGATAGGGATAATGTGGGGGTCTCTCAATCCGTTAGGTCGGGTGTTGGCAAGTCCAGTGCAGCACAGAAGAAATCAAGATCCGCATAGGAGCGTAGGTAGATGGGGCGTCCATTTTTTCGGACGATCGGGGCAAAAGGAAACCCCCACCGGTAAGGGATTCAGTGATTGGAGAGCTGTATTCAGGGCTAGGGTCTCGGCTGGGAGAGCAAGTCGGTGTGGGGGCTGCATATCTCAGCATGGAAGGGGTGGCCCCTATGTCCTCATCAAGGTCCCCAGGGGATGGAATTATGGAGGTAGTTGTCCCCAAAGGGGGTGTTGATGGGGGTGCAGAGGTGCAGTGGGGAGAAGCTGGAGGAAGGGGCGACATTGAGGGTCTGGAGCAGTGTCCACCAGCACTGACATGTGGGTTGGGGCCCCCATCCTGCATTTCCTCAGTACGATCGGGCGCCATATTTGTAGTGTGGCTATCTGGTTCGCTCCGGTCCTGGCGAGCCTGGAGGGGTAGCGGAGAGGCAGCATCAGGACATGGTGATCGCTGGTAGCGATGTGCTCCTGAGAATGCAGGAGGGTGCGGTCCGGATCCAGATCGGCCTGCTTCTTGCTCCGGCGCTGAGGAAGCGTGCCCTCTGGGAGCAGAGCAGGTGGAGAAGATGGCAGCTATGGGGAAGCGGCGCGGGAAGGCTGCAGGATATAATCCCGAAGTGTGCCACGTGGTTGCAGTTCAGTAAGGTGCTGGGTGCCCTGGGGGGGCTTCTTAGGGAGCTTTTTTCCCATATTGAGGGAGAGCATGGGGCTCGGGGGTGCTTAGGTGAGCAGCACAGTTGCGGAGCTACACGTCCTCCGCCATCGGATGCCAGGCCACACCCCCCAGCATGTACTTTCTAAAATACTGATGTCTTCTTATGTGGTACAAGGGTCTTTGGGCCCCCTCAGACTCCTGGGCCTGGTCCTCTGCACCATCTATAACTACGCCCCTGGAGGGGTTCCACAGGTTTTGTGGACCCAGCACTACAGTGTCAACCACTATGAGAAGTGATTATCAATGTGACAAAACCCAACTTCGCATCCCCGCTTGACGTCAACTATGTCGGGCTTACGTGATGTGGTTGCATCACTGGTTCCCAAGATGTGATGTTACACCCTCCCTAAAAGCACGTAAGGTCCGCTTGGTACAGTTTACACAGACGTCTCCTGTCCATGCAGGCACAGGGAGGCAGGGAGGCGCAACAGTGGTCCATGCACCTCCGGCGTAACCCCACACTCACTCATAACCCTGACAAGCTGAGAGAGCCTTTTCACTGCCCCAGTGAAACAGAGCTTTCTCAGCCCTGTAGTCTGCCACCAGTTCCTCATTTAATATAAGCCCGGTCCGCTAAAGGGATTATATCGGGGCAGGAACCACCCCATGTAGCTATAACTATGCCGAACACGGACATGGGGATTGGTGATTGAGATACAAGAACAGCATAAGATTAAATTATATATTTAATCACCTTAAGAACACACTAGATATAGAGAGAATATATACATTGTCTGATATGCAAATACAGGTGGTATGACACAACAGAATTGAACAGAGCAATAGTCAGTTACCAGATGGATGAATAGTCTGTTGGATTATGCTGTGTTCTGGGTTGCTGTAAGTGGTGGTTGTAGTCACATGTTGGCGGTGATGTCAGCAGTTGGTCCACGGTCCCTCCTAACACATGCTAGATGAGACCCCCTTTCAGAGCAAGACCACTGGCCACTGTCCTGTGTGGCTTTTTCACTTGTAGCCAGCAACTCCCTTCCCAGTTATGGTAGCCAAAAGACCCACAAAACCCATTATGGCCAATAGCTCCAGACCGGAAGGTCACAGGGAAATGGTTCTGGTACCAACGGATCCACCTGGGTTCCGGCTACAGGTGGAGATCAAACATTACATTATTATTTATCAGGTTCCTGCTTGGAGATCTCTGTATCTCCGCTTGCTGACATGTTATCACTAATTTATGGACATGGGCATGTCCCTCTCTGCCCCTGTGTCACGAATATATGACTGGTTTATGTCTGTGATGGACAGGCAACTCATAATTCCTTATGAACCCCTGGCTCCTTGATGTGTGGGCTCTCCGTGATCTTGGTTATCAAGCTGACGGCCCCCTGCTGAGGGTTTTTCCTGGAGGATGACTCTGACTCTGCTCTGGCTGGGTGACGTGTGAATTGTACACGTGTGACCTGCTTTGAAGGCAGGACCCCTGTGGTGTTTACTCCATCTGCTAGTTGACAGCAGATGGCTATGATTAAATCATGGCTAACATGGGTCATGATTCCACATTCCTCACTATCAAAATATATGTAGGATGTGTTAAGTGCATTTTCATAATCAACTACATTAATATCTTCAGTTTATTTGTTCTCTGTGTGTATTGTGTTATTTTATGTCATACAGATTCTAGTGATCTATATACAGTGTTGCATGTACTGGTAACCAATAAATTATTTCTATGAGCATGTAAGGTGGTGGAAAAGCACACCCACCTTAAAAGTGCCACTCCTTTCGGGAATCCCTCTGGGGTTCCGTCAGCTGATGGCCTTATCGCAAATCTCTTGACCTCATAAACATTCATTATAGCTAAACTTTTATCAAACTGATACGAATATGGCTTTATGAGGTCCGGAGGCTTCACATGAGTTGTCAGCTGACGGAATTCAGGAGGGACAGTCTGCAAAACAGATTATTCTACTGACAAAAGGAAAAAAAAAGAACTGGAAGACCTTCAGGTGGGGCAGGCCAAGAGTGCTTCTCTCCCCCTCAGTCAGTCACAGAATGACATGTCCACTGGCTCTAGTGACTGACTAGGGGGGAAAGAAGCCTTACTCAGTCAGTTTGTGCTTGCAGCTCATGCTCAGACAGAGCAATGGCGTCACTGAAAAGGAAGACTTTCCTGCATCTGTCCAGGTCTTGTGCCTGACGGAGGACAGGAAACTGGACTGTCTGGCCTAAAGCTGGATTTCTGGCCTCCCCAATCCAGGCTAGAGGAGGCCCAACAGGTAGTACAGCCTCCTTACAACTGTATCGTTTCCCACAATAAACTTCTCCTTTCACTCTAGTATTGTAATCGCATAGATCTACATTACATTCACACATACAAAGTTTCATTCGATTCCAGCAACTTCTTTTTGGTGCGTTATTTTTTTGTCAGTGAGTGGATAGATGATAAATAGATAGATATTAGATAGATAATAAATAGACAGAAGGATAGATAGATAATAGATAGATAGATATAATAAATAGACAGAAGGCTATATAGACAGATAGATGATAGATAAATAAATAGACAGATAGATTCAGTAGCATTATGTGGTTGTCTAATTGTATGGCAGTTTCTTCTTGTTTGTGCTACTGATGAGCAGAGAGGTTCCTGTTCGGTAGATACATCATAATCTCTGGGATGTGCTGTACATTTTTGCAAGCTTCAGTGAGACCATAACATCCAAATCTGGTTTGTGTCTTCCTTGGATGTTTCAATTTGCCATTTCCATTAAAGGACATTTCCTTATACTGAAATGCATTCCAAAAAAAGATGTATATACTATGCTGAACGGGGAGCTGCCAGTGGGTGGTGTGAAAAGTTACTAGCGTTTTCACCATTTTTCCTGGTACAGAAGACAATTACATGATGTGTGCTGCTACGCTCCGTCTGACCAGTGCTTGTAGCATGCTAAAACCTGATTGTGGATGTACAATAGGTTTGTATTAATAACAAATATCACTAGGACAAAGCTCCTATGAGAAAGGGAAGGATGCAGAAGGCAAGTGAACATAGTGATTAGAAGGCTCAGCACTGTAGCTCCTCATAACTTGCTCATTTGTTTGCACCAATTTTGTGTTGTAAAAAGCTGCAAATTTTGTCAGACACCATTTTTGCACAAAAGAGGAAAAGTGAGCATGTCTAACTGTGCTAATTAGCTGTAGACCAGATTTATCAACTGTAACTTTTTAACAAGTTGTAAAGACTGAAGCAAAACTGAGTTCAAAAATTCTGCCCATGATAAATTCCCCCATGTTTGTTCAATGCTAGGTTTAGTGAAGCAATCTTATAGGTATGTACCCATTGTTATAGGATGTCATTGCTGGTCTACTGGGTACCTATATAAAGCAGGCAGCCAGCAGACATCTGATAGCACCCACATCCTTCTTGAAAAAGGGGTCAAATTGCACTACTCCCAAGGACACCATAAAACTTAAAGAGGTTGTCCGAGTTATGTAAAAAAAAATATAGCACTGTAAATCTGATGGGCAGCAATATATAACTAAGCTAAGCAAGTTTTAGACAAATAAAATTCTATTTCCTCATTTCCCGGGTTCTCTACTGGCCCCTTGTTTACCTGCAATAACAAGAATCTCTGTCTCTCCCCCTGCTCTGCAAAGGGAGTGAATACAAGTGCTGCCCTGAGAGACATGTCTGCCTGCTAGAATACTCAGCAGCATGTTGTATGTGTAGGACTACAAGTCCCAGCTGTACAATGACACTGCTGATACACACGGGATCTTGCACCTACCTATTCTTCTGCAATACTCATCAGATCTCCTCCAGTGTCAGCTCTGTGTCTGCAGGATGAGGAGGGCAGATCCTGTGTCTCTTCATTGTTTGCAGCTGTTCAACAAAGCCTTGAGCCCTGAATGCGTGCTACAGAAGGTTAAAGTTTGTTGAAAATTCCAGGAAGAAGGAGACTCAGAGCAAACTGCAGTTCAGGGGGTCGTGGCCAGCACAGTGAAATGTGTACAGACTCGTATCTGATCACTCGGGCTTGTGCATAAAACATCATCAGAGCAGGGAGAGAAACTGACATCATAGGTCATGTGACCCTCAGTGAAATCTGAGAAAGGAGTCACTGCAGATGAAGGAAGTGAATTGAAAATCCTTTAAATTTGATTAGTTAGAAACATACAAAGAACAAGAAAATAACTCGGACAACCCCTTTAAGGGCTCGTTCACATCACCGTTAGGGCTTCCGTTCTCCTGCTCCATTATAGGAGCAGGAGAACGGAAAGGACGGATTCGGGGCATAACTGAGCCCAACGGAGCCTAAGGGACCCCATAGACTATAATGGGGTCCGTTAGGTTTCCGCTCAAAAGATGATTTTTGAAGCGGAGACAAAAGTCCTGCGTGCACAACTTTTGTCTCCGCTTTAAAAATCATCTTTTGAGCGGAAACCTAACGGACCACATTATAGTCTATGGGGTCCCTTAGGCTCCGTTGGGCTCAGTTATGCCCCGAATCCGTCCTTTCCGTTCTCCTGCTCCTATAACGGAGCAGGAGAACGGAAGCCCTAACGGTGATGTGAACGAGCCCTAAATTGCACCCGTCCCCTCTCCTGACATGTCTGTTTTAGTAAGTACTTGTATTTCCCACGAAATAACAATTCTAGACCATCTTTCCTTATAACTCTGAATCATGATATTCCTCTGTTATTCCTCTTAGACATTTCTGAAACAATTGATAACTGATTGTTACCATTGGACAGTGTTAGATTGTGTAAGGACACACCGCAGCTGTCAATTTACTTATAAGTTTCTAGGAACTCAGGAAGGGCACAATGTAGACTTTGAATAGATGATGTCACAGAGTTGTTATTACAAAGGGGAATGTAAGTGTTTGCATAAAAGCCTGATAGTTTCAGCCCTCCAGATACATTTATCTTTAAAGAAAGAACATGCACAGTGCGCCATTAGTACTTTCCTGTCCCTGCCTTATGTTATTGCAGGCTGCATATGTTCACCTCTTTTTTTTTTTAGGGTTTCTTGGAAGAATATTATTTTTCATTGAGTTGTTGGTACCAACAGATGTGCAGGGGTCATTTTTTTATATTATTTTATTTTAAGCAGAGTCTGCACTTAAAATCTTAAGAGGTTGTCCAGTTAAAAAAGAAAGAGAAAAAAATAAAATAAAAGTGGCATTACTTATTAAATCCAGCACTGTCGCTGTTGTTCTAAGCGCAAGGCTGTGCCAATCATTGATCCTTTAATTTTTAAACTTTACTACCCCATCAATATATCTGACTCTGTGGTATTGGCCTCTTTTGGATAAACACAATGCATCAAGTTCACTTTATTTCTGCTTTATTGAAGCCACGACTAAGTTCCCGTCAGTTCTTAAACTTTTCTAGCATTGATAATTACTTTAGTGAAAATGATTGCTTTATGTGGAATGGAATTTCTTTTCCCATTATGTCGCTGTCTCAACAAGCTAATAAAAATAGTAGTTTATTAGCTCATATAAACAAAAATCATTTGTTTTCAGCCTCAAACCATCCCATTCCTGTCCTGTGCCATGTAACTGAAGCAATTATGCTACAATAGCGCCAGCCATTAACTCTTTAACCTCTATTTCAGTCTTTGATACTCATTACCAGTATCATATGCCCGTAACGCCCAGGTTGTATTCCACCACTGGAGTCCATAAGAATTAGGCTTTAATACCAGCAAATGCAACATTAGAAAATATTTTGTTTCACTTTATTTTAATGTGGCTCCGAAGAGAGAAGGGTGGGGATAACCAGTAATAGCGCATAATCTGAGTAGTTAACCTTAAAGGGGTTGTCTCACTTTAGCAAATGGCATCTATCATGTAGAGAAAGTTAATACAAGGCACTTACTCATGTATTGTGATTGTCCATATTGCCTCCTTTGCTGTCTGGATTCATTTTCCCATTGCATTATACACTGCTCGTATGGGTTTACGGCCACAGCTGCAGTGCAGATATGAGGTGGTCAGGATGGAGCTGCTGCGCATGCGTGCTTGTGCGCACTTCTGCTGTCAGATGGACTAGCACTTTATCCCATAGCAAGGCCACTGCTGCTGGATTGCAGGGTAGTCATAACCCCTAGAAATGAGCAGTGTATAATGTGATGGAAAAATTAATCAAGCAGCACATGGGGCAATATGGACAATCACAACACATTAGTAAGTGCCTTGCTAAGTGTATTGCAGTGACCGGGTTTGGGGTGGGCCCAATGCTACGCTGGTTCCCCAGACACTGTTGAGGTGTCACCGTGTGTTGACACTCTCTGGAGGAGATGGTAAGGGGTGGTGAAGCCCAATGGGAAATAAGTCCAGAGGGTCAGGGTCTGCAGTAAACCATTGTGCTTCTTTTCTGGAATAATTCCGGTGCAAAACTAAACAGACATGGCACAGAGCTGGCTTCTCCAGTCTCCTCCTGAGCAGAAGAAGGTTTCATGCTGGTACCCTGGCCAAAAGCTGGAGGCCCTGGGTCTGTGGCTCAGTCATCCGGCTGGAGCCCTGGTCAACAAGCTGGTAACCCAGGATCTATGTCTCAGGATCCCCATCTTAGCGTCTTCTTCTGGTCTCCCATGCAGTCTGGCAGAGTCTCTCCTACTAAGCACTGGTCCCTATCTGCAGACCACTAGGGGCTCTAACTGCTCTCTTTTTATAGAGTTGCTAACTTCACAAGAACCTTCTAGAGGGAGGAGTGGAGAGGAGAAGCACAGCCCAAACAGAAACATTGTTACAATTTCTGTCTATGAGACTTGTATAGAGCTGTAATGTAAGAATATGGAAATGCGTACGCTGTTTTTTCAGACATAAATAACAGAACTAAACCAGACAGTCAGAAGGTCAGTTTGTCTGTTTTTCCTCTCCAAAGCTTTGCATAGGTAGAAAGTCATAAATTGTCTCAATATTAGATGGCTGTGTATTAACCCTCGCCACAGTGCAGTGAAGCTATTGTGTAATAACAGTGCAAATGATGAGCGTATATTACAATAAACATATAAATGCAGTTCTACAATATAAAACAGTATAAGTGCACACAAAGGCATAAATCACAGTGCAAGTTAACCCTTAAAATAAGAAGTTGATGGCTTTGCATAGTAACGATAAGGACAAATGTCCATAATCCAAAGTACCCTTACTCCAGGACACTACAGAATTAACTTTGTCTACATGATAAATGCCATTTGCTGAAATGAGACACCCACTTTAACATGTACACAATATTCTCATAATATTCAAGAATAAAATCATCTCAATTATACTAATACTATTTTTGCATGCATATAGTATCAGGAGAGTAGAGACACCGTATGGGCATGACAATGCAGTTCCAAACTAAGCATAAACTTATAAAACATGTCTCATGCTTAACCCTCCCAATCAATGGCATACCATCTATGGAGGCAGACAATGCAAATGCTTATGGGGCTCAGGTGGGGGGAGAGGGGGGAGCCGATGATGAACTTCTTGTAATCCCAATACGAAAACACTGCAGCCACCACTAGGTGGAGCTATATGCAACGAGATTATTTCATCTTTCATTCCAGTAAATGGTAATTATATAAATTCCTATGTGTTGAGCTCCCCATAGTGGTGGCAGCAGGTAGTCAAATCAATGTATTTATTCAATTTCTCTGGTGTGAATACATTGAGAAATATGGTGGTCAGAATGAGTGCCATATTTGCGAAGCACCTGTTCCACCTTTTGTGACATAGAAGTAACATAAAGTGGGTGAGTTAGAGGGTGTTTTTTTTTTTTAATTACAGTTTTTTTTTTAATTCAAATTTCTGCTTAATTATTCCATCAAAAATCCAGGGGCATTGCGCTTTGCATTGTCTGGGAGTGATCATCACACATGTACTCAGAAAATGGGTGGGGCAGAAGGGCCCGTACCAAGCTTTTCTATGGTTCCCTATGAGATCTGTGCATGGCCATTTTCTCAATATTTAGTCTATAAATATTTAGTCATCTAGTGATAATCTTATATGATGGGGTTTGGAGTCAGGGCACTTGAATTCCTCTACATCAAGCTCGTCAAATTTTGTCACCAGGAAACTCAAAGTGAAATTTCAGAAGCTGACTTTTAGCAAAGGGGGCTAGGGCATTGTCATATTTAAATAAAAGCGCTTCAATATTATATATATATATATATATATATATATATATATATATATATGTACATGCATTTAATATTTATAAAAATAGATAAATCATTATTCAATAATTTTATTTTGTGCTTATGCTGGTTTTACTTGTCTATTATGAATCTATGTTGAAAGATCTGATAATATAATGAGTGTGACACATAGTCCAGTCACTTATTTTTTTAATTGTGTCTTTTGTTTATTAAAGTGCATTAATGCTAATATGAACTTCTTTCTCTATTTCTCTTTTGGTTGTAGATTGTGAATTGGCTGCACCTTGATAATCGGAGAAAATGGGGAAAATGGGAAAGCAGAAAACTTTCAGCAGTCTGGAAGTGGCCCTTATTGTGCTCACTGTGTTACTTTTCTGTATTTCGGTCGGGTTTATAACAATGTTATTCATCCTGGAAAACACAGTCAGAGAAGATAGTAAGTTCAATCATTGTACTACCCTATACACCGCCCAAACAGAAGGGGGAGAAATAGGGCAGAGGGCAAGCTGTATCTCCAAGGCTTCTGTAACTCCTCCTGGTGCCTGTAATGTTAGGGTTCTGAAGTGAATACTGGATCCTATGGGCCAAAGCTGTTGTTCTGCCTCCACTTACGTCTATGATTGGTCAGCAGTATAGAAACCATGCAGTTAGATTATACCGTGCCTTATAATGATTTAAGACTGTAGCAGAACATTTATCACCTTTACCACCTTTGTTTATTAGGTCCAGAATGTGCTCCACCTAATGAACCCCAATGGGGACAGGGAGTAATAGCAGTCAATGCAGAGTGCTATGGAATATGTTGGTGCCATAGAAATGAACAAAATAAACCAAAACTGTTCACTTGCACCTTTCCCACTATTTAATCAATGGTGGATATAAAGCCTAATTCCACTTCAACAGTCAAATTGTTTTAATTGTTTCCATGTATCTAAAAGCTTTAAACATTGCAAATAGCCTTCAAAAGTCGTAAAAATATCCTGCCATTTTGTGTCTCCAGTTCCTGTGCAACCATATGTGTCTTGATGGTAACTGTCACTTGTGTACTCTGATCCTTCAGTTATAACACCTTCCATCTATCCTCTACTAGCTAACATATACTTGATAGGTTAGAAAACAGTAGAAGACAGATGGAAGAGACTGTGACTGCAGGATCAGCAGGATCAGACTACACAGGGTTTGTTTGTAGTCTGTTACCATGGAAATATATGGGGTAATTTATTAAGACCAACATTATAGATGCAGGTCTCGGAGGAGCTGGCCTCTACATAACTTAGGCACATCCACCACCGGCCTAAATCTGCTGGCGTAGATTAAGATAGTTATCCATGCCTAAAACAGGTGTAGAAAATCATAAATGAATCGAGCTGGCCCCTGGCACACCCCCTTTTTCAAACTTGGTCTGAACGGAGAAAAATCGCAGATTCGGTCCCAAATCCCCTTTGCGACCAAATCTGCGAAATATATATGCCAAAAATTGGCGGATATCTAATAATTAATGACCCACCATCATAGATTTGCATGAAAGTTGTAGACTTTTTCAAAGCAAATGTTTTCATTTTCCATTTTAGAGGTATTAGAGCAATAAAAACAGTTGTTGTGAAGGGGGGCATGGCCTTTAAAATACTCTTCTATTCCAATATTAAAATATATTCTGAATTATGTTGTTTTATAGGTTCAGCCACAACAACATTGCCACCACCACCATCATCACCACCGGCATCATCATCATCATCACAAACAACTTCAAAACCTTCTGCAACAACAACTGATGCTCATCCTCATGCCTATCTCATTGGAGCAGGACGAGCGGATTGCACCGGCCTGCTGGCAGATATTCCTTTGGTATATGACAGTATCACAGTATTGTCATACAGTGTTGATATTGTTTAAATGCAATCTAATCGACATTTCGTTGGAAGGATGAAAGTAATGAACCTTATGAGCGTTTCCTTAACCAGAGATGAGCATGGTTCTCAGGAAATCAACTTGAGTGACTACTTATAGCTAAACGATGCCATGTATGATGCAGAAGCACAATTGTAGTGACTTTTGGCTTGTCTTTTTCTAGATGGGCTATGCTAGCGGTGATCAGCTGGCTGCAGGACTACACACACGACAATACAGTCGAGCCTTCATTGTAGCAGAACCGGATGGTTCCAAAAGGGTGGTGTTTGTGAGCGCGGACATAGGAATGGTTTCACAGAGGGTCAGACTAGAGGTATGTGGAGTGCTTTCAATCCGTAATTACTGTACAACTGATCGGACTGGTCAATATTGCATGAAAATGTATTGAATAAAGAATACACTGATTTCAAACAAAAAATAATGGAAATACCGTAAACGTAATTCCTATAGGTTACGACAGTGTGACACAGTAGTCATGAGAGTGTCGTACTCACCATAGAGGCAGACCATGCCATTGCTGTAAGGCCCTTGCAGAGGACAGTGAACTCCTTCTCCTGGTATGTTCTGCAGCCTCCACTTGGAGGTGCTCAATGCATAGAGACCTTTTCAACTTCCATTGAGTTCAATGTTAGCTAAAAATTACATTGAACGAACATTAACTAGTTTATCGCTGCCCTCAGTGGAGGTGGGCACATTAGTAAGTTTTTTTTACAAGACCCTATGAGTTCAAGGCAGAGGTACCAACAACAGATGTCACTTTGTAGCCCTATAGATTGATGAACAGGTGGATTTTCTGTGCCACTAGTGTTTAGCATGGGCTCACTTGAGATACAGAGTCTAAGGAATGGAAGTATAAGGCTACATTCACACCTATGTTTGGCAGTCACATCAAGGGTTCTGTTGGGGTTTTCATCACTTTTTGTAGTAAGAACAGTGCGGCATGCAGCCATATTCTTGCTGTCAAAACTAAGAAAACCTTGACCGAATCTCAAAGGTTTGTAAGACGCTATTTTATGACCACTCTGGCACACTGCTGTGGCTTCCAGCACAGATGCCTTCAGCTGCCAAGTGCACATGTAACAGGTCAGCCCGTTTCATAGGGACAAATCTGCTGACAGATGCCCTTTAACTTACTGGTGACGGCTGCCTTATGGAAGATGAGTGCCTGCTGTTAGAACACTATGCAAAAGTCTTCAGGTAGGTAGCCTAGCAGACAGCATGTAGTATGCAGGCAGGTATGTGAGAGGTATATCATCTCCAGCATCGTAAATAGAAAATAAGTTATTTTTCATGGTCTTTTTTTTCTTTACGAAGGTAGTGCCGCTATGTGCTTGCAAAGGCAGAAGCAAAGGCAGACTTTTTGCAACTTTAGGGTTTTAATTGAAAAAAAAAACATTTCCCGAATCATTAAACATGTTGGGGCACATTTATTAAGAGCAGCGTTTTAGACGCCCGTGAATCTGCTAAAGTTATGAAGACGCGCAGGCCTCTCCATAACTTTGACGCATCCGGCGCCAGTTCTAAATGTAAGACAGCTTCCAAGCACTCTTAAATTTAGACCTTTTTCTACGCCTAAAACAAGTGTAGAAAATTACGAATGAGATGGGCCTACCTGCCCGTCTGCTTCCCCACCCATGCCATGCCCACAATTTTAGACCTGGTGAGTGACATAGAGGCGCAACTAACCGGTTACACCTAATTTAGGCGTATTTCAGTATAGTAAATGACCCCCTGTTTTTTTCCTACAGGTGATGAAGAAACTAAAAAGCAAGTATGGAGACCTCTACAGGCAGGACAATGTTATATTAAGCGGGACGCACACACATTCAGGACCTGCAGGATATTTTCAGTACACAATCTTTAGATTGACAAGCCGGGGGTTTAGCCGAGAGGCCACTGATGCCATAGTGAATGGTATTGTCAAGGTACTGTCAACCTTGGGGGATCTTGTCACAAGCTGTAAAACAGTAACACTCCACAACTACTACACCCATTAGGTCGTAACTCTTCTGAATGTATGTTGTCATCTTGAACCTAGAGCATTGACATAGCACATGCAGGTATGAGAAGAGGACGTGTCTTTGTGAACAGAGGTATCCTCGATAAAAGCCATATCAACAGAAGCCCAACCTCCTACATGAGGAACCCAGAGTCAGAGAGAGCCAGGTAAAAGCAATGCGTGAAATCAGATCTTACACTACAGCTAATGGCAACTGGCTCTTAGGAGGAACATTTACATTTGAAGCAGGAAAGGGTTAAAATAAAATAATATATGTAGCATGATGTAATATAACAATAGGTGTACTAGTAAAGTGTGTTGCCCACCCACATATACAACCTATGCCCCTTACTCTTCCCAAAGTCCCATTGCCTTTGTAATCAGAGGTATAAGTAACTTGTAAGCACTTTGGGGAGAATTTATCAAGTCCTGGTTCAGGTCTGCCTCATAGTGGCAAAGGGGGTAATTTATTAACAGATATTTGCCACTTTTTGGCATATATCTGTTGCAGACTGAGGTGCAAAGGTTATATAATATCTGTATAGATTAGGTGCAGAACTAGTGATGCCACATAGTGTACTGGCTTTTGGGTCTTCAGAGATACACAAGCCCAAAAAATGCTGATCTATTGAGTCAATTTTGGCCTTGGACGGATTCGGTATGTCATAACCTGATCTGGATTTTTCCCTGTAGAGTCAATAGCCAGTCCACCCTCACCCCTGCAGATGTGAAGTTGAAGCAAGGTTTAGTTATTGATTATCTAAATACCATGTCTCAAGATGAGCCAGTCGTATGACACAGGAATGCCGAGAGCTTTTAAAAGAGAGAAGCTCAATCAACTCGTAAATTAACTTTCACTGGCAAATAGAAAAACCACTCAGAGATAATTGTGTAATTGAGAAATATGGTTTGTGAACTGTATGGTAAGGGCTCATAGCATCCATCTGCTGGCACTGCGCACTGATCTGCAATTTCATCTGTGAAATATTTTTGCACTGGCCGTAATACAAGTTGCTAACAGGATGCCTAATAATTAGTACTGAGCAAAGTGAAGCATTCAAAGTGGAATTCGGTCGAAAGTTTAGGAAAACTTCGAATCCAAATTTCCCTGCACTTCATGGTAACGAATCAGTTTTTCTTTAAATAACAGCTGCATGTGTTACAAAGTGAAAGTAAGAAGCCCGGGCACCCGAGATCACCTATAATGCCATGCAGCCAGCAAATCCACAGATAGCCATCACCAGTGATGTCACAGCCATATAAAACCCTCATCCTTCGTGGTCTCTGTCTTTGTCCTGTGAGCTGAGCATAGGGAGAGATGTGGAAAGTGCTCATGCTCTAGGGACAGTGTAGCTGCAAATGATAAGTAGAAGAATATTAGAGAGAGTGCAGGGAGACTGCAGGGAGAGTGCAGGGACAGTGCAGGGAGACTTATTCTGCATCAGTTTTATTTATTTATTTCTGCATTTAGTTATTCATACATCAGCCATAAACTAAGATATGTAATTCAATACCAATAAGATATAAGCCTTTATTATTTCATTGCGCCTGGGGAAAGTGATGAAAGACTGCAGGTAGAGTGCAGGGAGAGTGCAGGGATACTGCAGGGAGAGTGCAGGGAGAGTGCAGGCAGGGTATAGGGAAACTTATTCTGCATTATTTTTATTTATTTAGTTCTACATTTACTTATTCCTACATTAGCCGTAAACTCAGATATGTAATTCAATACCAATAAGATAGAAGCCTAACAGTGCCAGCGTGCCAACCAATAACATCCAGTCTGCACCCTTTATGGAGGCCAGGTCTTAACGATGACCATCCTCATCTTTTGCTGGTTTTACTTCTTCCAAGTCATTCTTTAAAGTCTCCATGTCCTAGAAAAGTCAGCAAGATACAGAGAGAGGAGGAGCTGGATGTTCCTGATGACATAATCTCATCGATATTAGATGATGTAGAAAAGGAGGAAAAGCAGATGGCAGAAGAAGGGTTTCAACCTGTAGGGCAGAAGAGCGCTGGGGTTGAAGAAGTGGGTATGCCAAAGCTGATTAATATTCAGTGTTTACTGTCAAATAACCTGCATGAGATTGCAGGCAAGAACAGCAATAATTAGTATATTGTCCCCCCACCTAACCAGCCAAACCCTATACCAGCAACAGCTCCTGTTTAAAGATGCATCGCGCCCATTAACAATGAACACCGACTATGCAGTGTGGTCTTCATTATTAAATGAAAGGCAGGTGCGAGCTTATTGGCCGTGTGGTTCTTCATGGCAGCTTGGCCACAACCCACTCACAGGACAGCCGCTCCGTGTGGCTATACTCTAAGATGGAGAGGCCTGGGTGTACATGATATATAGCAATTCATGACTAATTAATTTGGAACAAATCAAATTGCTTGGGTAACTTCAAGTTGCAGAATTGCATTTTTCAAAATTTTGCTCATCTCTACTAGACTTCATGTCACACGCCTTCTACAATCGTGAATATAGAATGTGCTGCATCTGCAATAGCGACATAGAAGTACAAACACCTCCTATATTGCTCCATTTTCCTCAGTTCAAAATTTAACCCCACTTTCATCACTACGAAACACAGATTGTGTCCAAATGTGAAGGGTGTCTTAACCATGCCCATCTCATTGCAGTAAACAGCAAATACTTTACTGACTGACTCCAGTGCTCAGCCACGCAGATTCTGGACCTTCTAGTTCTTTCTTTTCTCTTTCTAGAGTACTTTAAAGTAGAGATGGTTTTCTCTTTGTTGATCTCTCAGAGATAGTGGTTCCCTGGGACGAAGGCCTATTTCTTTAAAGAGCGAGAACATGTACCTTCCTCGTTCTTCCTCAGCTAGGACAACTAACTGAGCTAGGGTCGGCTCTAAGTCCAGCCCTAGCTATCTAAAGTTTCAGAGTCAGGATAGTTAACCCTGTCTGATCCATGCAGAAATATGCTGGTGAATTGAAACTTGTTTGCAAGTAACCTATTCTGGGGTACTGCAAATATCATCAGGGAGCCTTTTTTTGAATGAAATATAGCATTGTCCTACAGCAGAGCTCCTTGTAGCCACATTCAACCTTGAGTGATGGTCAGGAGCCACATTCAACTCAGACATATCAAATCTAGAGCAGCAAGAAATCATTTCACAAACATTTGCAGTTAAATATTTTCAGGTAAAATTAGACATTGGTGTTATTCCATGCAAAAATGGCACTATTTGGCGGTTAGCAGGCAATATTGTCAATTGCCAGTGCAAGTAGTGATAACTCAGGACTCCTATGGCAAACCACACAGTTGGGGGTCATGAGCCGCAGGTTGGGGATCATTCCATTTTTACTACTGACAATCACATGTTTGTTACATGCAGATATCCATTCGACACAGACAAAGATGTGGTGATAATGAAGATGGTGGACATGAATGGTGTGGATGTGGGACTTGTCAGGTACTGTAGGTCACAGAGCACATGTAAACTGTAAAGGTATCTATCTATCTATCTATCTATCTATCTATCTATCTATCTATCTATCTACCTCTCACATACCTACGATAGTATAAAAATCACTGTTCTTAACCTATAGATACTGAAGCCATGAAACATACTGATTATTCTGCCATTGTTTGCAGTTGGTTTGCAGTGCATGCAGTCAGTATGCCCAATACTAATCATCTAATCAGTAGTGACAACTTGGGTTATGCATCTTACTTGTTTGAACAGGCGAAGAATGAGGGATCTCTGCCAGGCGAGGTAACAATTCTACTGAACTACAATAAATGGCTAAATCAGATTGTTAACTAAAAAGTACTGTACAGAGTAGGTGATATGTCAGAACTAATCATATAAAGAACAGAAAGGGGGTCTGACCAACTTAGCAAAAAAATAATGCAACCCAGATAGAAATCTCAGATTACTGCAAAACTCATCATGCAGTTATGTCTCAGGCTGATATGTAAATGATTATAGGTGTGGTCTGATTAGAGAAAGGGTCTTGATACAAAACAACATAAAAGTCCTTTGGTCGCTCCCCTATAAAAAGTCTCTCAGAAGATAATTTTGGGTAGTGTACCTCTTCATGAAAGATCATTGACTGTTAGACATGTCTGTACAATGCACCAGAAGAAATTTTTCCCAGTTGAAAGACTTTGAGAGGGGACGCATCATTAGACTGAGGGAAGCAGTCACTTAGATGAATTCCCCATCATCTAGGTCATTGTTACCAAGCTGTTAGGTGGTATTGGGAGCAGTGGTTACATGAGGGCCCCCACACATGGTGAACAGGCTCCAGGCAGCCTAGACAGAGCACCAGCAGAGTGGATGAACAGTTCCCACTGTTTCAGTGTCCACCATCCAGACACACTGTATCTGGAAAAACTGTGCTAGATTACATTATCTGTACTGCTAAACTGGGCACACATAATAGAGAGGACTGATGAGTGTCAGATCAGCAGTCCAGACAATATATTTCAGTGCAGCTTTGCCAGTACACAGTCAGGAAATAGGGGCAGTATGAAAATAAAAAGCAATCCACTTATCTGTGTCACTACTCAGGTACTACAAGAGGTACTGACTCTGGATCTTTAATTAATCACTAGTTAATATGTTGATACTCATCCTTGTTCCCCCAAAAGCTCATAATGGAGGCAACTTTCGCAGTAGTCCTCTCACTGTATTCCTATGGAGGTTTGGGTAGTATTCATGTAGTACAGCACCTAATAGTGCTTGGGGGAGATGACATATTCCTTTTAATTGAGGTAATAGACTATCTTTAACACCAAAGGCAATAACAACTACTTTAAAAGGGTTTTCCAAGATTTTAGAACTGATGACCTATCATCTGGATATCATCAGTATCTGATTGGTGGGGGTCCGACAGCTGGGACCCTCACGATCAGCTGTTTGAGAAGGAACCGGCTCTCCTGTGAACACTGTGGCTTTCTCCATGCTCACCAAGCGCAGCGCCATACATTGTATATCAGGTGTGCTTGGTATTGCACTCAGCCCCATTTACTTCTATGAGGCTGAGCTGTTACTTATCCACATGACTGATGAACTTGTCGCCACTGGCCTAGGAAAAGCAGTGAGAAGGCTGCGGCACTCATAGGAGCACTTGAGTGCCTTCTCAAACAGCTGATCGGTGGGGGGTCCTAGGTGTTGGTCCCTCACCAATCAGATACTGATGACCTATTAAGTATTGGAAAACACCTTTAAGTTACTGTGCTGTACAGGAGTAGTTGCTAATACCATGTCCCCTTCTCTGACATAATTTTCTGCTCTAGAGCTATTGGCTGAAGCTCCATCTGAGAGCCTTCCTGATTTGCCTTCCACTCCCTGCACATTTTACTGGTTGTACTCACAGCTCTTTGCTACCTTTTAAATGAACCTTCCAGCTTCCTGGTCCAAATACAGGTAAATAAACAGCTAAAATGGAACAAGTCACTGTCGCATTACTAGTATTTTGTGCAGAGTGCATGTAGAGAGTGGCAGTAAGTCTATGAGGTGCAACTTCAGCCAACAGCTGCAGAGCAGCAAGTGGTAAATCTGGACGCTTGGACCCCCATCAATCCCAAAAATAGGGATCTTGTTTCTCTGAATGAATAGTAGCAGGATGAGCATACACACTGTTGCTCCATTCATTCTCTACATGACTGACAAAGATAGTTGGGTACCCCGCTTGGCTATTTCCGGCAGTCCCTCAGAGAGTGAATGGAGCAGCAGTGCGCATTCTCATGATCAGCGGTTGGACCCCAAGGATTAGATCCCCAATTCTGTGCACAGAGGATAAGTTTGTAATGTGAGAAATCCCTTGTAAGTTATATAAGCTAATCAATTAAGTTATATCTCTGCAGGGATCATTTGTAGCAGCTTTTGCATCATCAAACCTTGGAGATGTCACCCCAAATACTAAAGGACCTCACTGCATAAATACTGGTCTCCCATGTGCTAACCCAACCAGCACCTGTCCAGAAGGAGGGGTATGTCACACTTTCGTCATTAGACCCTTCTAATAAAATTGAAATTGGTTGTAAGAAATTAGAAACAAGGGCCTACCTTAAAGGGAACCTGTTATCTCCGAAACCCACATCTATGTCTAGAACGACGGCCTACATTGCATGCATGGCCGCCCTCTCATTTCTAGGGCACTTCCAAAAACTGCTGAACGCTGGCTCTGCTATTTCCAGTAGTCCCTCAGAGGTGAATGGAGCAGTGGCCGCACTTGCGCAGTACACTCTACATTAATTTCTATGTGATATCCCAAAATAGCAGAGCGTGCTTACTCGACTATTTTTGATACTCCCTTAGAAGTAAATGGAGAGTATGCCGCGCATGCGCAGTGTGCAATTTTCACTTTGGGGCCCTCCTTCTACAGATAGTTGAGGGTTTAAGAGTTGGGACTGCACCTATCCTAGTAATATGCTACCAGTGTCTGAGTTGGCACAACCCCTTTAATGAATCAGTGCCGTCCCCATCCACGGACTTCACTTAAATGCAGTGAGCTGCTGCTGAGAAGAGTGCCACTGTTTCTGGGAAAATGCAGGCCTTTTTTCTAATCTCATCCAACATTTTCAAAAGGGGGTACCTAGTTTTTTTTATTTCTAGTTTATTTCAAATCATAATGTTTACAGACAATATAGTGAGTAAAGATGCCATAAACATATTTCAGCGGCCTCCATTGACTTTGATTGACATTAGAACTACTGCCACTCTTAATCAATGGAGGACGCTGACGCATGGGTCTGATCACATGATCTTCCCTCAGCGGCATTTTGGGACCGGAGTGGCAGTCTGTGAATAACAACGAATGCTTTAAAAAAAGAATTAAGCAATTTATAGCACCGGACATCATTGCCAGTGGTTTTGTAAGATGGTATCTCGAAATGCTTTCATGTGCTGTGCCCAGTAGATTTGCAGAAAAAAGATATAGCAGTCAACCCCTTTCACAATCAATTTTAGAATTAGAAAAGTAATCTTTTCTACTACATTACTAAAAATAATTGGTGACTGATAAAAATCCGCTGCATTGGTCAGAACACTTGAAACGAAATCTGCATTGATAATCCACACCATCCTAGGTTAAGGTTGGGTTTAAATCGCAGTGAAATTAAACACTTTTTAGCAGCATGTGCATTACTACAGCCCTGCAGGAGCAGATCAGAGGCTGGGAGTGCTAGTGGCCTCTGATCATAGTGCCACTCCTCACATCGATGCTCCCTACAACAGGGCAGTGACAGGAGGGTGCACCCTTTCTTCCCTCAGGGCATACCTTGATGTTGAGGCTCCTGTAGAATCTAAGGCTGGCTATAAAGTTGTTGAAAAGTTGTACTTTCCTGACTGAGATGTACGGGATTAAGATATGGCCAGCCAGGACCCTGTCTAAGCCTGCTTTCACACAGTCAGTGTTTGGTCAGTGTTTGATCAGTCATTGTGAACCAAAATCAAGAGTGGAGGCTACACAGAGGCAAGGTATAATGGAAAGATTCATATCTCTTCTGTGTCTTTGATCTGCACCTGGTTTTGGCTCACAATCACTGATGGAAATCACTGATCTAACATTGACTGTGAAAGCGGCTTAAGTGTGGCAGTATTAGAAATTAGCAATATTAGAAATTTCCCCTTCACAGCAGTATAATCTTTTTTAAACTTAAACAGCGAATACTTTACTGACTCCAGTGCTCAGCTATGAAGATTCTGGACATTCTAGTCCTTTCTTTTTTCTCTGGAGTATTGCAGAGTAGAGATGGCTTTCTTGATGCAAATGTCTCAGAAACAGTGATTCTCTGGGACTCAGGACTAGACTTCTGAGGAGTGAGCACATGTAGTTTCTCTCTCTTCCTCAGCTAACACTGAAAAAAAAAAGAACTAGGGGTGGACCTAAGTCCATCTCTAAGCTTCCTACAGAGTCAAGATTGTTAACCATGACTAATCCATACATAACTATATGAGTAATATAACACATCAGAAAATTAAATAACAGAAAACTATTTTGAAAGTACCCTATTCTGGTTTACTGCACTTGCTGTGCAGAGGAGTAACTACAGGTGGTTTAGAGGTAACATGAGGCGCCTGGTGCCTGATGTGGCATTGGCCCCTCTGCCACATTAGAAAAAAACAGCTTTAGAAATGGCATGTAAGTTCCCTATTTCAAATTTTACATTGGTGCCTAGAAGCTTCAAGTTACACCTGCTAATTTTACAGTAATCCCTTAAATCCATATAGATTTTTTGCATTGTGTATACTTCTTTAAATTGATATTCATAAAAAATAGTAGTTTGGTTCATGAACAGTTAATATAATATGTAGAAACTGAAAGGAAGCTTGGCTTTAATGTCCAACTAAGCCCGTTCAGCTGGAAAATCAATAGGTATAAACATCATCACTATTAAATTGATTTTTAGGCTAATGTAGCCTTTTGCTATGCAGAGGTTTTATCATTTTATGGTTGTGGAAATTGGTATAAAATTTAATTTCTTCAGGGCATCTGAATACAGGGATGTTTGCAAATTGATTATTTTTTAAATCTACAAATATAATGGCCCTTAGAGAGACACGGTAATGGAAAAGTTTCATATCAGGCCATCCTGTAGAATACAAAATATAAATCCTCTTGTGGCAAACATAGCATTAAATAAGAATATGAAGAGGCTGCATCATAGGTAGTGTTAAGGCAATCAATCAATTACATGTTATTGATGTCAGAAGGTCTCACGGGCCAGTAATGAGAAAATAAAATAAATGCTGTCACCCTGGCTTGTTACTTAGTGGCCTTTTTGTCTAATTGCTTATCTTTGAAAGTTAGTAAGTAGTTCTGACGCCTAAATTGAAACTTTCCTATAGTTACCTCTAATGGTATGTATGTACAGAAAGTAAGGATTGTCAAGAAAACTGGAATTAGTAAAATAATATGCTCTTTAAAGAGGGATATTGTAGAATATACTATCGCTTACTCATTAATGGGAGTCTTCATGCCAACAAGGCTATTTAAAGGGTTTTTCAGGACCCAGTGGGCCTCTGAAAGCCACATTTATTACACTTAACACACATGTAGGAGAGAGTTGGTAATAAACCTACCTTTCCGTGGATCAGCCTCGCAGGAACCTGGTCTCCTCCAATTCTGAAAATGCAGCTTCCACCATCGTCATGTCCCTTAACAGGGTTTCTCGTCCAGGATATGGACAGGACATCACTTTCGCTGTGGACAGTGGGGTCACCATTATTCCCTTCCCCGGTGCATGTGCAGATGCAATGGATTCAGGAGTTTGCGTGTGCACTATGGAGAGGACTAACTCTTGCCCTGTCCATAGCAAAAGTGCCATCCTTTCAATAGCCCGGGATGAAAACCTGGTAAAGGATGTGAAGCAGGATTTTCAGTAGCATCATGTGACCAGGTTCACTAGTGGCCAATCTATGTGACATGGAAACCTAAGTAATGTGCAAACATTGTCCTACAGACGTGTCACAAGTACTTTTATAAATCAAATCGCGACCACAGCACTCGTCCTTATGTGGCTTCTGTGGGTGCCCATCTCGGGAGGGACCCCCTTCCACTTCTGGGGTCAACTCCTTCCATGGACGCCGTAGACCCCACATGCTGGCCTACTGAGCCACAGCCTGAAGAAGGGCACCTGTACCTAGGGCCCGAAACGTTGCTATATGCTATATCTATACCACTGGAGTTTGATATGTACCAATAAAAAGCAAAGCCTTAAAAATTAACCAATTGTGTGCTGTCTCAAAAACTGAGTAAAGGGCCACAAGTACTTAAGTTGCCTTGGCTGGTTCCCGGAAACCCCTTTAAACACTGCAGCTTCTTCTCCTTTAAAGAGGACCTGTCTCTACCCCTGATATGTCTGTTTAGGTAAATAAAGGTATTCCACATGGGGTGACAATTCTGGAACATCTACTCTTTTGACACTATGCTATGACATTCTTCTCATATTACTGCTAGATGTTTAAAGATAAAGGTACTGATGGGAGTTACCAATTGGGGTTGTGTCCCTGCACAATCTCACAATGTCCGATGAGAGCTACCAGTGACAGATTGTGCAGGGACACACCCTCAACTGTTAACTCTCATTTGTACCTTTATATTAAACTTCTAGCAGGAATGAGAAAAGAACGGCTCAACATAGAGTCATAAGAGTAGATGCTTCAGAATTGTTATTACATGGGGAGTGCAAGTTGTTACCAAAACAGACATGTCAGGAGAGGCGACAGGTCCTCTTTAAGCCCTGCACTCCTGCTGAGTGATGCTCCTGGCCATGGTCTCTGCACTTTACAGGGAGCTGCTATATTGAAGTGTTCGGGGTTGTGTTACAATTTCCTTCACAGCCAGTAGCCTGAAGCATGGCCGTGCAGGAGCAAGAAGAGGTCTTGATCCATTTATTTTCCAGAACAATGGGGTCACAGAGGTTCAACTCCCACTAGTCACAATGGTATGACATATTCTAACAAAGTCCCATAGCATTCAATACCCCTTTAGGAGAACCAAGACCAAAGTTGGCTTGTTCCAGAAGATGTTAAGCACTTGCTTTGAGGGCTCCAGTCTTTAGAAAATAATTCCTGATTTTTTGAGTCCAACCTCAACCTCATATTTGTGAGCAAATTATATTCCACATAACATAACCTTCTATTCCATTTATTTCATTTTATTAAAGGGGTTATCCAGATAAAAACATATTCATATTCCCTATCAAGAAATTGTGAGATAGATTAATAGAGGGAGGTCCTCTGTTCAGGACAAGAGCGACAAGAGCACCTCTTTCTCAGGAGGATCTGCACTGTCCGGCATTACACTTTGTGATCAGCTTATTGTTAAAAGAGTGGTCTGGAATTTACATATTGATGACCTATCCTCAGGATAGGCCATCAATATGACATTAGCTGGAGTCCAACTCCCGGCACTTCTTGCACCCCCACTGATCAGCTGTTTGAGGAGGCCTCCTTGTAGTTTACCACGCACACTATGGTACACTTGAGTGGCGCTGACCTGTGCCTTGGCCATGTGACCAATGATGTAACATGGCCTAGTAGGAGACCTAAACACTCAAGGAGTGCCACAGCCTCTTCATATTGGACCTCCGACAATCTGATATTGATGACCTATCCTGAGAATAGGCCATCAATATGTAAATCCTGGACAACCTCTTTAAAGGGAACCTGTCATCTACTTTATGCTGATCTCACTGAGGACAGCATAAATTAGTGACAGAAATGCTGATTTCAGCGGTGTGTCACTCATGAGCTAAAAGTAAGTGGTTGCCGAGAACCAGCATCATAATCATTGCAGCACAGGCCTTGAAAAGAATAAAATCTACCTGAGAAGAGTCATGGTTATTCATAATCTCCTGCTCTCCCCGCCCATCTGCTGATGATTGGCAGTTCTCTCCTAGAGAGAAAGGGAGAAAACTAGGTAGAAGACTGTCAGTCATCATCAGGTGGGCAGGAAGAGCAGGAATTCATGAATAACCATGACTCTTCTCAGGTGGCCGTGACTCTTTTCCAGGTCCAGTCTGCAATGATTGTGATGTGGTTCTCGGCAACCACTTACTTTTAACTTTTAAATGACAGACCATTGAAATCAGGTCACCTGTCTCTATTCTGCCATTAGTATGGGCTGCATAATTTTGATGGCAGGTTCCCTTTAAGTAACACTTCTAGCAAGTATGAAATGTGCAAAGCAGAGAACCCCTTTTATACTGAAATTTCATACTTAAAGAAACACAAATAAAAATGTTAAAACTGAGAACTGGAGAAAAAAAAGCCAGTTTAGAATGTGTTTTATTACTTTACTATTAATATCATTAATAACAATTCTATTACACTCAAGTGATGCTTGAAGTCCTCTAATTGTGTTCTTTTCTACTCTAAGGTCACAACATGCATTGCAACTGGTCCTGGAGAGAATGTGTTTGAAAGCACAAGGATAATTGGAGAACAAGTATTTGAGAAAGCCATGGTAGATTCATTTTTATCCTATTTTAATGAATGAATGACTCTTGAACTGTAAAAGATAGGAATAGTATAGTGCATAATAGTATAGTTTAGTGCATAATATAGCAGGTATATATAGACTTTATCCATCTACTGCAGAAATCTAGGCCCCATTCTTTTTCCAGTTTTGCTATATTATTCTCTTGCATTCTAGAAGGGCATACTTTTCTTGCATTCTATACACTACTGGATGGTTATGAGAAGAACCTGATATTGTGTTCTTGTGTCTTTTGCTGTGTTTGTATGGTGCTGACATTCTTTTTTTATGTGAATGAAAGGAGTTGTATAATTCATCCTCCAAAGAAATGTTGGAGACTGTGAACTTTGCTCACCAGTGGGTGGACATGAGCAACGTCACCGTGAAGCTTAATGACACTCACAATGTAAGTACCATATGCATATCAAAGAAAGTTCAAGTAAAAGTTTAAAGAAATGTACCTCATATTTTCTTACTTTTTCCTTGTTTGAGATCTTTACAGTTATATAAAAGTATTAAAAGTAATAAACGCTATTGAAATCACTATATTTAGGTCTAGTTTTATTGTAGATATTTAGAAACTTAGAAGAAGCTAGTTCGACTTATACCATGAACAGCAACATTCTCGTCCTAGGGATGTATAAGGTGTTGCTGTGCTAACCATTGAGCCATTCTTAAAAAGTAGCTTCTCCTATACAATAAAAGAATATATTGGAAAGGATTTTAGCACTGCGGATGTCATATTTTCTAGGCATATTGGTTGTTTAGATGTTCCATCATGATTCAGAAAAAAGTCAGATAATCGTTTTGACTTTGTCTTCAATTTCTTCAAAGGCAACAACTTGCAAACCTGCACTTGGTTATAGCTTTGCTGCAGGGACAATCGATGGTCCAGGATTGATCAACTTCACCCATGGTGAGGATTTTATTCTGCTTATACCTTGTAACTTAACAAAAATCTCACGTCCCCTGCCAATTATGAACTTATGATATCTGATGTATCAGTCAGTGGTATTTGAATTTTATGGGATTCTGAATGAAATGTTCTTTTCTATCCTAAGTGGTAATTTATGATCAGTGGGGTGTTTCAAGCTTCGGGACCCCACCAATCCTGAAACTGGTCAGCTGTAGGTATTGTTTAGTGCTATGCTCCTCCTGGGTTCTTCCCTGCACATTAATTAGCTGGAGCTCTGCACAGTCCCAGTGAAATATCCTGTGAAATCCCATTTATTTATAATAAGGGACACACCTTTTAATAGTTATAAGAATGATGTGACATTTAACCAGTTTTAATAACTTTTATGTCCAGGAATGACTGAGGGAGATCCATTCTGGGATGCTTTAACAGATGCACTTCTTGGAGTTCCATCAAATGAAACTACGAAATGCCACCAGCCTAAGGCCATCCTGCTGAACACTGGAGAAGTATGTATGATAACACCTTTCCACCTTTTTGAATACTGACACTTGTAATGGCTATATCCTAATTTACACAAACTTTGCACCGAATTATAATGTTAGACAGTAAGGTTATATGTTCAATCTATCTGAGTTCTTGGGAAATGTTCATGTGAATACAACAGCTTGGTGAGCCACCAAGTGATGGTAACAGTAGTGTTCCCCGACTCTCCTTCTAAGGACACTTTGCTGTCTCTCCAAAGAACCATAGGTGTGCTATTCTGTTCTTGTAAACTTTTCTGGCAATTCCTGCCTGAGGAGTGCAGATCTAGATCTGGATGGCCAGTCCGTCTGAAAGTGTGGTGGGTGCCATAGGCAATTAACCCTTTGTAAAGTTTGTATGCCATAAATGAGTGAATACCTTGCTAACATTATCTTGTACGACTTTTATGGTTCTGGACCTTCTATAGACGTCTAATCCTTTTCTTTTAGGTGTAATCTGGTCGTAGAGTTGCTTCTTTGACAGGTGTAATCTCAGAGATAGAGGTTCTCTGGTCTACAGGAACTCTCACTTACACCCTTCCTGTAGGGTGTAAACTCAAACTAGACTCCTAACTAACCAGGCGGTGTGTAAAGTCCATCACCCTGGTAACTTAAGCAGTCTTCCAATGTTAACCATATATTGCAAACAAATCACAACATTTAACTCTGTAACATTGCATTAATCCTTTTAGCAATGATGAACACTTTGCAGTGGTCTTCTGGGATCTGCATTGTCATGTAGGATTGTGTATTTGTGTGTGCATTGCTGTGATATAGAATTTTGGGGGGCCTAGGAAATTCAGAATACTTCACTGCCAACAATTTTTACATGTTCACATTGGACCTGTTTTGCATGAGAGGGCCATTGGAATATAACAGCTGAGAGTCTTCTAAAGTTTATTTGCTTTAAAATAATCTTTGACTGGGGTCTTTCGTGTGCCTTATAGTTCTGTAAGGATGTGCCCTTGTTTATTACAACCTTTCAAGTTTCTGCTTTTTGTAGATCAATGGATCTATACCATGGCATCCAACAATAGTTGATGTTCAGATGATCACCATTGGATCATTGGCAATCCTTGCTGTTCCAGGAGAGTTTACGTGAGTATTTGTAGACTTTTCTGAATATATGGAATATAATTACATAACTTGTCATGTTCAGGTACATGTGTGTACCTCAATAATAATGGACAGGAATGTATATTCAGTATGTATACTAAGATACTGCATACGTTACCACTTCTTAGAAATAACCATCAGCAATCCTGTTTAGATTGTTCTGTAACAGATTTTCAGTTTTCTTATATCTAATATCCTTTGAAAGAACCAACCATCAAAAGACCATTTGTCACTTCATTGTTATGTGGTCATCCCAGTGAGGTTTCACTGTAGATTGTGCATATGGTTAGGGTTGTGTTCATGAGACAACGCATTTATTGAGAGGCTGCTTCATATGTTTACCAGGGCTGGACACAAACAGTACAGTACCTGTGCCATAATTGTAAGGCATGAAATTTGTTGTCTTATTATCTTTCAAGCAGTCCAGTAGAAGGTAGAAGTGGGCCCCTCTATCTTCTGGGCCCACCCCCAATGGTTACCTCAAAAACAAATGTAATGTTTTTTTTTCTGTTTTTTTTTTTCTGGATAAAGTAGCGACCTCAAAAGTAAAAGTATTACTGCATGTTTGGATTGCATAGCACAGCAACTTCTGTTAACTTTGAGACTTCACTTTACAGAGACTGATTTCCAGAAATAAGACTGCTTTTCATAAAGGTTTTACCACTGTTCTTTTAACAGGACCATGTCTGGAAGAAGATTGAGAGAATCAGTGAAAAAGGTATAAAAACTGACATACTAAAATTTGCTTACACAGGTTAACTATGGGGTAATTTCTTAGCACCTGGAAGCCCTTCCCTGAGCAGTTTTGTAGAGATTAATGAGGAGCAGCTAACGGAATAAAAGGAATCTCTCACCAGTTTTATGGTGTGCTATCTGAAAGGAGAATAAACTGACATATATCTGATCAAGATACTGGTCAATTACTTGAATTGACCCATTCATGTTGCCAAAATGAGTATGGAGCAGGTTCCAGTGTGAACTGAACAATGGAACCTGCTCAATACACTGCATAAGCTTGGAAGTCATTGGGCTCTGGTTCCACAGGATAAGTGATAAATGGTGAATCACTCTGGGTCTGACTGCTGGGATCCCCAAAAGAAAGGGGGTCCCCTGTGTGAATGGTAGTTGGTATGTCGGTCTACCCATTCATTCATTTGTCCAGCGGTATTTGTCTGGCTGATTCTCGCCATATTTGGCGGGTTGTGGCAGGATCTACGCTGGTCTCCATTATAGTTAATGGTGCCAGACGGCAATCACGTTGTTTTTGGGACTGCCCTATCCAGAGAGACCCAGCAAGCTGTTACTGATGGATCTCACAAATGGTAGTGTGAAACTAGCCTTATGCATATCATGTACCCTTTGAAATATACAGATTTTGTAATTATTTGCTTTATATATTTTTCTAATGACTTAAAGAGAAGGGGTATGTCCATATTTTTGTATTATGGGATATTGCTCGAATATTTAAAACATTATGATTAATAGAGTTGCATGAGATTCTAAGAACCCCAAAAATCCTGAGAAAAAGACATCTCTGCGCAGCAGGTAGCGGGGAGCATCACTGTGTAGGAGGTAGCAAATGGATCCTCAGCAATTAGAAAGTGATGGCACATCCTAGCAATAGTCCATCATGTTATACGGTGGGGAAACTGATTTAAAGGGGTTGTCTCACTTCAGCAAAGTGTAGACAAAGTTAATACAAGGCACTTACTAATGTATTGTGATTGTCCATATTACCATGGCATTAGTCACAGCTCGTATCCAGGGGTTAGGACCATCTGCAATCCAGCACCAGTGGCCATGCTTACACACTATAGGAAAAGTCTCCTTTCCAGTGGCCTGGACCATAGGAGTGCACATAGGACGTGGACGTTGCTTTTGCAGTGAGTTCCTGAGGTGCCGGTGCAGCCGGTGATGGGAGTGTTAGTGGCCCTGATGAGATGTTGTGTCACATATACTCCCTCAGGCCATCACTCCCTGGGGCTTGGTGCAGTGAAAGGTGTAGAATCAGGCCACAAGTAGTGATGATCGAGCACAGTAGTGTTCGGGTGCTCGGGTCGAACACTAGGTGGTGCTCGACTGAGCACCGAGCATAATGGAAGTCAAAGGGAGAACCCAAGCACTAAACCAGGCACCCTGGCTTTGAAGAGGGGAGGATGTCTGATTCATAGGGAAAGGTGAGAAAATGATGGAAACACCACTGAAAAGGTTTGGGAACAGCATGGGGAGGATGTCTGGATTAGAGATGAGCGAACGTGCTCGTAACGAGCACTGTAGCGCTCTGCTCCCCTGCGCTCGCATGGGAGCAGGCATCCGCTTCCGTCCTCCTCACCCGACGGAAGCGGATGCCTGCGCCCATGTGAGCGCAGGGGAGCCGAGCGCTACAGTGCTCGTTACGAGCACGTTCGCTCATTTCTAGTCTGGATGCATTTTGGACTCCAAAGTTGCTGCTGTTAACCATGTTGTCCAAGTATTATGCCACTTTTACGGAACAACAAGAATATGCCCAAAACTGAGGATAAAATTGATTTTAGACGAAATATTGTTAGGAAACATATATTTACTTGTATATAAAGCGCAAGTAGTAGCAGGCCCTCACCCCTAATATTTTAGATCAGCAGCAGGCACTCGCCCCTAATGTTTCTGACGGTCAAATCAGCAGCAGGCACTCGCCCCTAATGTTGTAGAAGGTCAGGTCAGCAGCAGGCACTAGCCATAATGTTTTAGACGGTCAAATCAGCAGCAGGCACTCGCCCCTAATGTTTTAGACGGTCAGATCAGCAGCAGGACCTCACCCCTAATGTTTTAGATGGTCAGATCAGCAGCAGGCACTCGCCCCTAATGTTTTAGATGGTCAGATCAGCAGCAGGCACTCGCCCATAATGTTTTTGAGTGTCAGCATCACTCAAGGTCAACATGTCAGGAGGAGGACCAGAGTGAAGAAGTGGAAGAGGAGGTGGTGGACGATGAAATCACTGGCCCAACCTGGGAAGGTGGCAAGCCGAGCGAGGACAGCAGTACAGAGGGAAGGGGGGGGGGATCCGCAGCACCGCAACAGGCTGGAAGAGGAAGTGGGGTGGCAAAAGGGAGAAGGCAGGCCACGCCAAACAGCTACTGTTCCCCGGAGCCCCCCATTGCGGCAATCTCCCTTGCCAAGGGGTAGGTGTTCCGCAGTCTGGCGCTTTTTTGAAGAAAGTGCTGACGATAAAAGAATTGTCATTTGCAACCTGTGCCATACCAAAATGAGCAAGGGCATGAACACTAGCAACCTGACCACCACCAGCATGATCCTCATGGCAGCAAAGCACCCTGATAGGTTGGCCAATCGCCTGGGTCCACAATCAGGGGTCTGCGGGTCACACCACTAGCTCCTCTTCCCCTGTGTTACATGCTAGCTAATCCCGTCCAAGACGCAGGCCCAGATGCCTTCCGCCCTGCACCTGGACCTTCGCAAGCACCATCAGCGAGCACATCCACTTCTGTGTCCCAGCGCAGCGTACAGATGTCCATACCCCAGACCTTTGAATGAAAGCGCAAATACCCAGCCACCCACCCACAGGCCATAGCAGTAAATGCACACCTTTACAAATTGCTGGCACTGGAACTGTTGCCGTTTAGGCTTGTGGACACTGAGGCTTTTCGCAGTCTGATGGCGGCGGCTGTCCCTCGTTACTCAGTACCTAGCCGCCACTATTTTTGCCGGTGTGCCGTCACCGCCTTACACCAGCATGTGTCCCGTAACATAACCCAAGCCCTGACCAACGCAGTTACTGGGAAGGTCCACTTAACGACTGACACATAGACAAGTGCTTCTGGCCAGGAATGCTACATTTCCCTGACGGCACACTGGGCGAACGTTGTGGAGGCTGGGAGCGAGTCGTACCCTGGGATGGCACAGGTGCTACCGACACCAAGGATTGCGGGCCCTACTTCCATCAGGATTTACGCCAACACCGACATTAGCGGCTTCAACCCCTCCTTCTCCTCCTCCACTTCCACCTCACAATTCTCATCTTGCAGCACCAGTCAGACTTCAGTCAGTAGCTGGAAGCAGTGTAGCACTGCAGTGGGGAAGCGGCAACAGGCTGTGCTGAAAGTTATTTGCTTGGCAAACAGCACACCGTCGCAGAGCTGTGGCAGGGTATAAGGGACCAGGCTGAGCCGTGGCTCTTGCCACTCAACCTACAACCAGGTGTGGTTGTGTCTGATAACGGCCGCAACTTAGTGGTGGCTTTGGAGCTCGGCAAGCTCACACACATGTCACGCTCAGGTGTGGGGGGAAAACCACACAGAGCGTAGGAGGGAAAGGAGATTAGGCCTGGAAACTAAGGAAGGAAGATGGACCCCTCCTAAAGGAAATCCTGACTCTAATCCTGACTGACTACCAGTATGAACAGGCCTCAAATGTAGGCGAGTTCATACACAGGAACCTAAACCAAACTGACCCTATAGGACTCTGGAACTAATGACAGGAATGAGTCTACCTGTTCCTCCAACAGGAAGGACGAACAGGAGTCTCCCTCAGGCCAAACAACTGCTTCAACTTAGTGGTTCAGTGGTTTCTCAAAACCTACCCCAATTTGCCTGAGCTGCTGGTGAAGGTGCGCCGCCTGTGTGCCCATTTCAGAAAGTAGTGGAATACCAGCTGCAACACGGTCGGTGCCTTTCCAGTCAGCTTACGTTCTACACAAGCGACGAGTTGGCATTGATGTCTGACCTCTGTGAGGTTTTACGCAACTTTTATGAATCTACACACATAGTGAGCGGCGATAATGCTATTATCAGCGTAACCATCCCACTTCTGTGTCTACTAAAACGCTCACTGCTCACAATAAAGGCGGACGCTTTGCATGTGGAAGAGGTGGAAATGGAGGAAGACACTACACAGGGTGATAGCCAGACCACCCTCGGTTCATCTTATCAGCGTGAATTGGAGGAGGAGGAGCAGGAGACGGTTGCCCCCATATCATGTTTACACCATCTCTTCGGCGTGGATGGGCCGAAGAGGAGAAAGAGGACGAGGAGATTGAGAGTCATCCTCCTGGTGAGGAGAGCGAAGCCTTGTCTGTTGGGACTCTGGCACACATGGCTGACTTCATTCTATGCTGTCTTTCCCGTGACCTTCACGTTATACGCATTTTAGCCAACACCGATTACTGGTTGTTCACCCTTCTCAACTCCCGCTACAAAGAGAACTTCTCATCTCTTATTCCTCTGGTGGAGAGGACTAGCAAAATGGTGCAATACTCTTGTAGAAAAATTGCTCCAAAAATTTCCAGCTGACAACGCTGGCGGCAGAGTACATAGTTCCTTGGGCACCCGATGAGGGGAGACGAGGGGAACACACAGCAGTTCTAACAGAGGCAGGGCGACACTCTCCAAGGCCTGGGACAGTTTCATGATACCCCACCAGCACCCTCATCCTGATGAGCAGCCTAGCGTCACAAGGAGGGAAAAGTTTTGGAAGATGGTAAAGGTGTACCTAGCTGATCGTGTCAACGTCCTCAGTGATCCCACAGTCAAAAGTACTGTTGCGCAGATTTTTTTTAAGTGTATGAGCAGAAAAATGTCACATTACCTGTGCTGCGTGTGCAGTATAACATTTGCGCAAGGAGACACAGATAGTGTAGGGCTACAAATTGGGTAGGCAGGGCTAGTTGTTCTGTTTAAAAGACCCAAAAGTCATATTAAGGACTATTGTTATATCTGGCTGCAATATTTTTATTCTTGGGGATGCAAAATTAGCACAAGTTTGCCTAATCCTAACACCAGCTGCGCAGCGTGTGCAGTAGAATGTTTGTTTATCCTAAATACCTGACAGCCATTGCATTTTTTTCTGCCTCTAATCAAGGCGACATTACATGTGCTGCATGTGCAGTGGAATGTTTATTTATCCTAAATACCTGACATCCATTGCATTTTTTTCTGCCTCTAACAAGGCTACATTAGTAATGTACAACTAGCCCTGTAATGAACAACTAGCCCTGCCTAGCCAATTTCTATACCTACACTATCTGTGCCTCCTTGCGCAAATGTTATAATGCACACGCAACACAGGTAATGTCGCCTTGATTAGTGACAGGAAAAATGACACCGGATGTCAGGTATATAGGGTACAGAAATGTTATAATGCACATGCTGCGCAGGTGGTGTTAGGGTCAGGCAAACTTGCGTTATTCTCCCCCCCCCCCCCCAAAAAAAAAAAAAAAATAAAAAATATTGCAGCCGGATATAACAACAGTCCTTAAAAGGACTTTTGGGTCTTTTAAACAGAAAAACTAGCCCTGCCTAGGCAAATCCTATCCCTACACTATCTGTCCCTCCTTGCGCAAAGGTTATACAGCAGACGTAGCGCAGGTAATGTCGCCTTGATTAGCGGCAGAAAAAATAGCAACAGATATCAGGTATATAGGATACAGAAACATTATAATGCACACGTTGCGCAGGTGGTGCTTAGGACAGGCAACCTTGCGCAATTTCTGACTTCCCCAAAAAAAACAAATATTGCAGCCAGATATAATAGCCCTTAAAAGGACTTTTGGGTCTTTACAACAGAAAATCTAGCCCTGCCTAGCCAATTTCTATCCCAACACTATCTGTCCCTCCTTGCAACAGCTTTCCCTGACTCGGACTGAGCCGGGTCACATGTCACCGGGTGCTATATAGCACCCGATGATGCGTTCCTGGCCAGCCAATCACTGTAATGCCAGTAGCCAACATGGCTACGGCATTACAGTGAATGCCAGTACCGCCCCGCATGCTGATTGGCTGCGTAGCAGCCAAGAAACGTGCGGGAAGGGGACTGGAGCATGGCGCTCGCGCTGAACACCGTGTGGTCCCGAGCACCGCCATGCTTGACCAAATACAGTATTTGGCTGAGCATGCTCGCTCAACACTAGCCAGAAGTAAACGGAAACTGTCTTATCTTTACTTAGTGCAAAGTATAACTTGTGGCACATCCTTCAGCAATAAATACAGAGTGCACTTTTTGGCACCAGCGGAGGAGATATTGAAGCTGGTTGGATGGCAATAGGTTTGCACTAGCAAGCACTTATCAATTTAGGTGACCACTGTTGTACGGGCTTAATGTTTGTGTGGCCTAGCGATGGTTTAGGTAGGTGGTGATGTTTGAGCTGTTCTGTCTCACCTAGCAGCAATGTCTGTAAAGCTGTATTTCGCTGATCACTCTGTTTTCTTATCTCTCTAGTGGTTTCTTGAGGCAGGATTAAGTTGTTCTCACAGGAGAAGAATATCTGGTTCCTGAGTCTACCTCACAGGGAAATAAGATAGGAGCTCTGACGTGTGCTTCCTCACTCCCCCGCTATCAGAACAGGAACTCCCTCTCCTCTTCTCTCTCTAGTTAGACTGGAATTCCCCTTTCTGGCAGGAAGCAGGACCAGCCCACTACTACCAATAGGGGAGGAACAAGTTTGTTATCCCTGTTCCTGCTAACCATTGCCAACGATTCCGCCTCTGCTAAAATAAATGGTATAAACATGAGAATACATAACATGACAATACATTACAAACATTCACAGATATCCCCAGGTCTGGGTTACTGCACTTTTTCCTATAGTGTGCAAGCATAGCCACCACTGCTGGATTACAGTGTAGTCGTAACCTCTGGAAACGAGCAATGTATAATGTGAGAAAATCAACACAGAAAAGGAGGCAATATGGCCTACACATTAGTAAGTGCCTGGGATTAACTTTCTCTACATGATAAATGCCATTTGCTAAAGTGAGACAAGGTGGTTAGGTTATTTTGGGACAGAGGTTAGTATGCTGATATTTCTGTCTTTTAAATTAAGTTTAAACATATATTTTTTTGTAGGAATTGGATCCATCAGATACCAAAAACATTGACGTGGTTATTGCTGGGCTTAGTAACGTATATACACATTACATTACAACATTTGAAGAATATCAGGTAAACAAATCGATTCATTTGGAGAGACAATCACTTGTAGATCACTCATGTATGTTGTACTGGCTTACCCTATATAACAATATCATTGGATGATCCAGTGATTTGCTTCTTCTGCTTTCAGTTGGGGTACATATTTCTTATGCACAGTGCCACTCTGCCTTCTTCTCAGATAACCCCTCCTCAGCCTCTTGCTTGGCCTGCCCTGTGTCATCTAGTGCACTGGCCGAGATCCTGCCGGCGTAAGGCTGTGAAGTGCGCATTCACTGAATCTCGCGAGCATGACTTGGCACTTGTGAACATGACTCATTTGCATATGAATAAAAAAATGTCAGAACAAAAGAACAAAGATACCATTTGACTTGTGTACATTTAAGCTACAGTGCTATGTATAAGGTGAAATTGTGGTGATAGACTCCCTTTAAAGGGACAGTACTGGCAAATTTTTATCAGACGTTAACAGCCTGTATGTGAATACTCTATGCCATTTTTTATTTTTAGAAAAACGAGTGGATGATTTTCTGGATATTATTATTTGAAGACACTCTATGTCTTCTACTTCCTGTCCTGGCTCTGTAACTTCATACTTCCTTTGGACCTTTAGCATGGTAGAAAGCCTTGTTTGACTTTCTCAGTCAGACTGCGGACAGAAAGGGAAGGGGATGAGTGTCGGTTATGGCATCACACATTACACTCATGAGTACAATGCTGTTCTGTGGGCATATTAAGAGAACACTAATGGTGGAACAAAGTCCTTTTTCAACCGTATTTACTATTTAGTGCTGTCATACTGTTCTAAATAGAATCTCTATCTGATGATCCCTATAGGAGTTGTATCTCTATGTGCTGACTGCTACAGAAGGACAATACACAGTTGAGTCACATTATTATGACCACTTACTACTTTCAATGCTGGCAGCTCGTAGCTCATGAAGAAAACCACATGTGGTGAGCTGGCTTGGTGGATACAAAAGGTGTTGAGCTGTCTGCACACATATTCCTCGAAGTTGTCATGGGTAAATTTATCAGAGTTGCAAAAAAGGATGATTATTGGCTTTTGAGACAAGGATGGTGGTATTTCTGAAACTGCGCAGTTTGTAAGCTGTTCTCGTGCTGCTGCATTGAAAGTGTATTGTGAGAGGACAAATGGCACCATTGTGAATAAGCAACATGGAAACTGCAGAGCACCATGTGCCATTGATGTGAGAGGTGAACACGGGTACAAAGATGAGCAAGGTTAGACCAACACGCTACAGTAGAGCAGCTCAACACCAAAATGACCCTTGTATGGTGCTCCACAGCAGATGGAAGTTGGATCAACAGAAAAGGCTTCAGTTTCAGCTTTTCCAATGAGTCACACTTCATTGAACGGATAGATGTTGACATGTCCAGCAAGAAACATCAGAGAACAAACAATCAGCAACCATTGCTGGAAGAACACAAGCTGGTGGTGGCAGCGTTATATTCTGCGGAATGTTTTTGTGGCATTCTTTGGGCCCACTCATCCATGTGGAAGGTAATGTCAAGCAGTTTGAGTATGAATCCATCCTTGCAGGTCATGCACATCCATACATTCTGATTGTCTTCCGTCAGGCAGATGGAATCTTCCAGCAAGACAATGTGACGTCATATGGCTAGAAATGTCCAACATCGGTTGGAAGAACATGATCAAGACTTCCAAGTACTACTCAGGCTTGAAACCAATAAAGCATCTGTGGGACCACCTCAATCCTTGTGTTCGCTGTATGGATCCTCCCCATGCCCCTTCCATCAGCTGTGCATGGCTCTAGATACCAGTGACAAACTACCAGGACCTTATTTAGTCACTCCCAACCCGTCTAGCTGCTGTCCATGCTGCACGGTTACTGCTGTGGTTACTCTGGATATTAGCTAGTGGTCATAATAATGTGACTCGACTGTTTGTTTTGTATTTAATTTTCAATAGCATTGTACAGCTGAAATTAAAATGAAAAACAGTCAAAATGATTAAAAATTGTTTTGAATCTATGAGTCTATGAATATTGAGTTTAAGAAATACCCCTTTCTGACAAAGATACCCCCTTAAGACAGATGCTAGCTTTTTATTATGCAGGGAATTATATTATGGCAGCCACCTTTGATGGACCTGCTCACGAAAGCTGGGACCAGGAGAACCTTCTACTTAATTTTACAAATTGTTAACCGTCATTATAGTTCTGTTATACTTCTTGGAGGGAAAGCTTGAGGTAGAACATTTAGGAAGACTCACTGGTGGCTGACTGTAAAGTTGGTAGTTCAAGGCAGTGTCACTAATTTTATTTTAACCTCCAAAGTAGTACCCAACCAACAAAATGTGCAGGTCGTTATGATAGAAATATTATTTTGATCTATAGGTTTTTTTAGCATTATTATTTGTTTTTGTTGCTCATATATCAACCACTGCATTCTGGAGCACTTTACAGACATTGTAATTACTCCACGCCCCCATTGTTTCTCATGACCTAGGTTCCGTATCAGTATGTCTTTGGGAGAAAATCCACAAAAACACAGGGAGAACATACAAGCTCCATATAGATATTGCCCTTAGATTCGAACCAGGCCCCAAGCGCTTCAAGTCAACATTGTGAGAAAATGTGGAGTGCATAGCGAGACCAGGGGTGTAGCTATAGGGTGTGCAGAGGTAGCACTCGCTACTGGGCCCAGGAGCCTGAGGGGGCCCACCCTTGTGCCACATAAGAAGACAACAGTATTATAGAAAGTGCATGCAGGTCAAGTTAGACCTCTGAATGGAGGGAAGCGGTTAGGTTGAGAATTTGGCATGGGTGGCATGATGCCGTTTCAATTTTTGCCTGAAGGCAGCATGAAGGCTATGTGCTTCCCTGCACCTGGACACAAAGCACTGAGGGAACGGGGGTCCAAGCTGAACTCAGGGCCCATGAGCCTTTAGCTATGCCCCTGAGGGAGACTATCTGTATGCTTGCGGACTGAATACGGACATGGTGTGCAAGAGGCCTGAGCATCTGTTTTTCACGAAAACAGCACCACTTTTTGTTATATTTGGTATTGCAGCTCATCTCGATTCACTTAAATGGGGGTGAGCTACATTAAGTTATGCAACCTGTGGAAAAATGTGGCGTTATTTCTGGGAAAAAAGGAAGAACCTTTTTGAAATCATGTAAAACCCTATAATTTCTCCTTTTTCATGCTTGTGTCATTTTTTGCTGTAATGTAACGTCTGCTAAGTAAACTTTGATCAGAAGAACCATAAATGTGGAGACATTTTCTTCTTTGTGAAGAATTTATCGGTAATTGGAGGTCTGTGGAATGCTAATGGCTGAGTTCAGTCCATTCTTGATAACAACTGATAGAGCCACTCATTTTGTTTTTCTGATTACAGGCTCAAAGATACGAGGCGGCATCTACTATTTATGGGCCACACACACTTTCTGCTTACCTGCAGCTGTTCAGAGGTCTGGCTAAAGCAATTACTGAGGTGATTAAAGCCTGGTCTTCTGCTGTCGTGTTTGTTTATTCAGTTGCTTTTATAAAAGTGTTGGTATTCAGCAGTTTGTGTCAGTGAAGATAGAGATTCACAGTTTCCACCATATAGAAATGACCTGATGATAGGTCAGGGATGCCCAACTTGCGGCCGCAGGTGGGGCTTCCCTGTTATAGGCCATTGTACTTCCCTATGAACATAATGAGTCATAAGAAAATTACCTTATTTTGAATTTTCCATTTTTGCCTTTTTGTTTTTTACTCCCTGCCTTCCTGGAACCATGATTTTATTTTCTTTCTGTTCATACAGCCATATGAGGCATTGTTTTTTTTCGGGACAAGTTGTACTTTCTAATGGCGCCATTTAATAATGCTACAGTGTGGTGAAAAATGCGGTGGAATTATTAGAAAAGATCGCAGTTTTATGGGTTTCATTTCTATGTGCTGATGTTAATCAATAGAAGTGAATGAGGGAGGAACAATCATTCCTCCCCATTCACCTTTCATTGGCCTGTATAATAGGCCGACGCAAACACATGCCAATCTGCATTTTTTTGTGGCCTCTTCAAATATAACAATGGGACAAGGCAGCCCCCAGACCAAAGAAGGCTGTATACACCTGGTTAAAATCAAGTTCTTTATTTTTTGTTAAAGGGGGTTTCCGTTACTTAGATATTGATGACCTATCTCCAGGATAGGTCATTGATATCAGATCAGTGGACCTCAAGGAATCAGCTGTTTTGAGCAGCTGTCAACACCAAACACTATACAGTATACAGTAGATTCACATGAATGAAAGCTGAGCTGCAGTACCCCAGCACGGCCATTACACTGGCCTTCCATTTCCTCCCACTGTACAGTTTCTGGTGCTACCTGAAAGAGCTGATTGGCGGGGTTGCAGGGTATTGGACCTCCACCACTCCACCAATCTGATGTTGATGACCTATTATGAGGATAGTTCATCAATATATACGTACTGGAAACCTATAAACATATTTTTAAGAATTTTTGTGTATATTTTTTATTTTAAAGAAATCCTGAAATTCTTTCATGCTTTCATACTTTCATACTTTCTTTTTCTCTATGTGAATTTTTATGACACAAAGATTTAAAGTACATCAAAGATAATATATTATACCTGCTCGTGCACCCAGTAGCAAATCTGGCATTTCTGAGGCCCCAAGCAAAGTTATGTCTGGGGGGCCCTTGCTGCCCCCATCAGCCCACTAAGCCCAACTTTCAGCTTAGAAGTGCAGCCTGGACACTTCTGCTACTGCCCTATAGATATAAAGAGCCCCTTCCCCCTGTACAGCCATACTGACTGCACAGGCCCCCTCCTGGGGTCCAAGCATTTGCATGATTTCCCTGGAAGTAAATTTGTGTATTTTCTTGCACAAAATATAAGTGTTGCATTGATTATTCCTTTAAAAATGCAGACAACATAAAGTACATTGTGAATATTCACTGTCACTTTCTTTTTTAGGATACAGTTGCAGAACTTCCCAAAGGACCAGAGCCGCCATTTTTTAATGAATCTCAGCTCCCTAGTTTCTTCCCTAATATTTTTCCAGATACAGCGCCTACAAACAAAACTTTTGGAAGTGTGCTGGTGGATGTTCAGCCACTCTACTTGCCAGTAAGTTAGGAACATAGTTTAACTTAAAGGGTGTTCTCATCTCACACATTTATGGCATATCCACAGGATATATACAGCTCTAGAAAAAAAATTGAGACTACTGCAATTTTTTTCATTGTCTAACTGTAACTAATTGTATCAAGTCTATATGTAAATATAGCTTAATTATTGTAATGTCCAGAATGTTTGTATTCACTTACTGCATGCGGAGGTCTTGTAAAGTGTAGGGGTTGAAATGCAAACGATCAACTATGTTCACAACGCATTCGTCAAGTACGGGAGAACTATTTGAAATGGCTCCTACAGACAAATGTATGCAACTGTATGCCCCCACAGTAGCACATATCAGCTCTTGACTTCTGTAGCAAACATTTTTTGTTTAGAATGATATTGAAATGTACAATTGATTATGCTTTTTAGTACAGTTGGCACCGATCCTGATGTATCCTTGCCAAAACAATGGTAAGAGGACAGGCTTTTACCCTACATGTGCCCATTATAGTCTGTGGTCAAGCCAATGTATAAGTCTTTAGAAAGATGCAGAAGTTTAAGTTACATAAAATCAGGAACCCCGCTTAAAATCTCTTCATTTGATGACATTCGCAGGGTGAAGTAGCTTCCGTTACTTTTGTTGCTGGGAACCCCAGAAATTCGGTGACCTATATGGTAAGTAAATTTACAGTTGTTTCATTTAATTGGAAACCTTAGACTTGTAAAGCTGTGTAGGTTCTAGGTTAGGCTTGAGCCACATAGATGTTTGTACTATGCCAAAATTTTAAATATGTGGATCTGAGAAGATGAGGAAATTGGAAGTGCATTTTGTTTTTAGGTCTAAAACACTGTGCTGACAACTAGGGGGTGAAAGCTCAATGGGGGGCATTTATTAAAGCTTTTATTCCACTATTGTTTCATAAAAAAAGTAAAAAATTATGGCACATGCCATATTTGTGCCATAATTAGTGATTTTTTTTTTAGCTTTTTTTCTGAAGTTGCAAGAAAAGGACTGAGGCTTAAAGGGAACCTGTCGGCTCCGAAACAACCCCTGAACTAGAGTAAGCGTTGTATAGTGTAAGTGATGCTGAATCCGAATATGTAAGTTTTATCTTCATACTCACTTTCATTCTGACGCTGTGCTCCCACAAACCTGCAGTAAAATGCATTGAGAGGACTCTTCTTTGAGTCCTCTCCATTATGTGAGTGAGCACCGGAGTCCTCTCAGTGAATTTTACTGCAGGTTTGTCAGAGCACAGAGTCAGAATGGAAGTGAGTATGAAGATAAAACTTACATATTCGGATTCAGCATCATTTACACTATACAACGCTTACTCTAGTTCAGGGGGGGTTTCAGAGCTGACAGGTTCCCTTTAAGTTATAGTTCAAGATTTGAGTTTCTGGCCCATGGAGAAAGAGAGATGCACATAATTCATTAAGAGACATTTGCATCAGTGCACAGGGGATCAAGGCTGGCATATAGGAATGTCCCCCAGTATTTCTATTATAGAGCTTCAAGATCCCCTGCTTTCTTTTACTTAGCCACTATTGTGGGGAAAGGATTGGCGATTATTGGATTATTGGTAGGTGTCTGACAACTGGGACCTCTACTATTCGCCAGAATGGGAGTCCTTAGCTCTGTTCCAGAGGCAAGAATGAAATGACGGTCATCCTGCTGCTCCATTCAACGTTAATGGGACTGATAGAGATGCAGTGTACAGCCCTTCCTATCTCCATCAGTCCCATAGACATTGGCAGGGCACCTGGATGACCAGGCTAAGTAGACTAGGATCCCCTTTCAAGTTGGCAGTGGGTCAACCACTGTGTCTACCAACAGATTGGGCTAGTCCTAAGAGTGTTATCCTGGCAGTGCCCTGGCTTCCACCCTTTAACTCCTGTACAGGAATATGGACTTTACTGTAGAGGAATCACCAGGCCACTTTCTCCTTGAGTAGTCTCTGTGTGATTGACAATGAGGGTCAGACATAGAGGTACAGAGTCGGGCAAAAGATTAGTCAGTGGCAGGCCGAGGTCAGGGCAGGCAGATTACAAGTGATCCGATGAACAGTCCAAGGTCAGGGCAGGCAGCCAAGGGTCAATATAGAGCTCAGGCACAGGTCAGGCCAGGCAGCAGAGTGTCAGAATCCAGTAAATGGACAGAGGTCAGAACATGGGCAGACTAGCAAGCTAGCAACCTATTGCTCAGGCACCTTCCCACACCGCTCAGGCACCTACCCCACCGCTGCCAGCCTGGCTGGTGAAGATTAGGGTGCGCACTGCCCCCAGAGAGAGTGCATGCATGTCCTATGGGCACGGAAGGAGTGGCTTTTCCAGCAAACACCCTGTAGCCATCATGGAAGGACAGAGCAAGCCCGGTGGCCGGACCTGGTGGGAAGGAGGCAAGAAGGCTCCTGTATATTTTAGCAAAACCTGTGATAGGATTTATTGTTTTCCTTTCTTTTGAACATTACTCCAGGTTCAAAAAAGAACTATGGAGACCTCTTTGCACCTCTGCTATGTGAACCTTATCTAATATTTTTAAATTGGGCATGAAGCATCTTTGGGGAATAATCATAAGCAGAACAATTATATTCATTATTACTACCACATGGTTGTGACGAACCCAACCCTGATCTAGTTGACTAATACACCTGGTGAAGGGCTGTGTATGTGACTCCACATTTCCTTCATGTAAAGCTTAGTGTACATGAAAAAATGCTTTTTTCACTATCACCTCAATCATGAAAAAATGCTTTTTTCACTATCACCTCAATCATTGATATTCAACGTTATTCCTAGTGCCACTGAGGGAGGTTGTACATGACACGGGGAGTCTCTCATCCTCCTGTCATGCACCGCCCCCGCGGGCCTTGCGCTAGGTATGTGTTTTGCATGGAGTGTTCCTTTAAATTTTTCTTTAAGGCACAACTATTTATAATGTTTCCCTCATTGACATTCCAAGGCTAATAATAAAGCTTACCTTTTAGAGTAATGACACTTACTTGAAAGTTGAAAAGTATGAAGATGTAACTGGAGGGTGGCACACAGTGTATAATGATGCCTCCTGGGAGACAAGGTGAGTACAATGTGACATTTACATTCTTCACATAGTTTAATAAACTAAACCAATAACCTCCTGGATATCCGTTATAACTATTAGTATCCTGTCATGCTTCAGGTGGGTAGGTGAACAATGCCATGAAATCCTACTACTCTGTTTTCAGATCTACTTAGGGTACTTTAGGGTAACCATCTTGAAGCATATTTCCAACTTAATGTAAAAACAGACTTCCTCCAATTCCCTTTGTAAAGGGACTCAATCTGGTCATCCTGCAGGTATACCTCACATGACCGCTGCAGGTATACTGCTGAGGACAATGATTATGTGCCATACACCTGCACACCAGTGCTGAAATTGTATTTATAGCACTGCTTTATTCCATATTGCTTTGCAGACATCAGCATCACACTGTCCCCAATGGGGCTCCCAATCTGAGTTCCCTATCAGGATGTCTTTGGAGTGCGGGAGGAAACCGGAGTACTAACTCCATGCAGATGTTGTCTTTGGTCAGATTCGAACCCAGGACCCCAGTACTGACCACTGCTAACCACTGAGCCCATCTGTAAACAAGCAGCATCAGGGATGCCTGAGATTTGTAATTATCTCAGACATTCAATTTTAAACAAAAATGTATTACTTTTATTATACACTCTGAAATGCATACCCTAAACGTTTTTTCGCCACCTCTCTGGAAATACTCTGTAAATAGCTTCTTTTTTTTGTACATTAAAACCACTTACATTGAATTTATATTTCTATAGGTATTATTGGGATAAGGGCACAGGAGGTCAAAGCAATGCTACTATTGAGTGGCACATACCCTCATCAGCTGCGCCTGGAATCTACAGGATTCGTCACTTTGGACACCGTAAACAATTAATTCCTTCCACCGTAAGACCCTATGAAGGAATCTCTTCTGAGTTTGAGATCAGAAGATCTATTAGATGACCTTTCATTATTTTTATAATAAAGCTGCTTTATGTAAATGATTCAGATAAACTGAACAGCCCTGTGACACTATAAGGCCTCTTTCACACTAGCTGCAGCACGGATCCGTCAGGTGAAGGGTGTCACACAGTACATACACACAGACACACATATACACATACAAATACACATACATACTTACATGCTCCCGGCAAGTCTCCACAACGCAGGAGGAGCAGGACAGCGCGCACATAGGATGATTCCCCACAGCGCCCTCTGCTGGGCGCCGGGTGGAATCGTCCTATGTGTGCGCCGTCCTGCTCCTTCTTTGCTGTGGAGACCTGCCGGGAGCATGTAAGTATGTATGTGTATTTGTATGTGTATATGTCTGTGTATGTTTATGTGTATGTCTATGTCTGTATGTGTGTATGTATGTATGTGTGCAGGTGACGGATCCGTCATGAACTCCATTGAAAGTCAATGGAGGACGGATCTGTTCACCATTGTGTCACACCAAACGGATCTGTCCCCATTGACTTTCATTGGGGGTCATGACGGATCCGTCTTTGCGGATGCCTGGACCGGAGAGCAAACCGCAGCATGCTGCGGTTTGCTCTCCGGTCTGAAGACGGAACGGAATGCTTTTAGGAGCATTCCGTTGTCTTCAGTTCAGTTTTGTCCCCATTGACAATGAATAGGGACAAAACTGAAGTGTTTTATTCCGGTATTGAGCCCCTATGACGGAACTCAATACCGGAATTATAAAACGCTAGTGTGAAAGTAGCCTTACATAGGTATATGTAGTGAGCTATAGATACACTGCAGTCAGACCTGTATCAGTGATCCCTCAAGATACAATGGCCTCAGGATACAATATTTTTAACATACAATGGTCTTTTCTGACCCATCATAAGTACCAGTCAAGGCCATTTCTCTGGTAAAATAGCTGGATTTGTTGCTAGTTAGCAACTATTCCTGACTGTTAGGCTACTTTCACACTAACGGCACTGGTGTCCGGCCGTGCTGCCGCTAGTGCATATCAGCGGCTGGAACTATGCTCTGTCCCCATTCACTATAGGAGACCAGGTTGCTTCTTTCATTTTCAAAAGAACTTTTGCAAAATGAGAAAACAAATCTGATTGGTTGATTAGCAGATCACCCACCATAAGATATCATCATGAATCAAAATTAGGGATGTTTTGATGTTCAGAAATATGTTGATGTACTAATAAAACATTGGTTATTACTTTGTCTGGGTTTTGTAAGGTTCTGTTCACATTAGCTTTAAGAATCTCTATTGGGGGTTTCTTCAGGGCATCTGTCAGTTTTGACCGCAAGAATAATGCAGCATCTAACGTTTTTCTTACTTTCAAAATTCCCGAAATTCTAACAGTTTCCAATTTAAGTCAAGGAAGTCTGTCAGTCAATGTTTGGATCTTTCATGTTATGGCATTGGAAACCATGATGCCGGAGAATAAAACCTAATTAAAAAAAAAAATAGAGAGAAAAAATGAAATACAATGTTGTGCAAAAGGAATAACTTTTTTGTTTGTTTGTGAAAGTAAAACATTTATAATATTATAACCAAATGAAGACCAATGAGCTCCATGCAAACAGATTTTACAGCTTCTATTGAATTGAGTGGTAACTATAAATTCCTACACGCTGAACTGTCCCGAGGGGTGACTGCTGAGAGTCAGTTTTGTAATATGCTGTCAAAGAAAACAGTAGATTTGGAGCTGTGTGAGGATTGTAGTGATTAATATGAGTTTCAGACTGAGCACCAAATTTAGAAAGCACTGGTATCAGCTTTTCCAACATAGAAGTCAAGGGACAATGAGCAAAAGTGTGACTTTTTTATTACAAGATTCCTCCATGTATAAAGAAAACTCATCAGAGATTGCAAGCACAATCAATCACAATACCGTGTGTTTTAATGTGAATTCGACGATTTGAGAATAAATAGGCTTAACGGGTTTAGTGATAAAAATATATTTACTAATTGTGATTAAATATAAGGTAAAACAGACAAGGCACATACAGTGTAGTAAAAAGTAAATAATAATCACTGGCCTACACATACAATATGGGGGGACTCCGAGTCCGCCATGTTGGATCACATGGCCGACACCCCATGGTCATACAAGAGATAGGGATAGTGTTTCAATCAACATCCTACCTTGATAAAGTTCCTCAGTGGAGCGCCAATTGATTATCTGTGCAAACCAAGTTTATACTCTTCAGCCCCCCCTCTCAAGGATGTCCAGTGCGCAGCATGCATGTCTCTGAGACAACCACTCAGGAATTTGTCTCTCAGCACAATGGGGGTTTTGTTTGGAGAGTTTCTGTATGTTTTCTAACTATCATTACGCAGAATATAGAAGTTAATATTAACGGGAACAGAATTAAAGGGGACATAACAAAATTAGTACTTAATTATGTGTGTAAAATAACCGTATAACACACCATGTATAACAAACAACACATAAATAGTATAAAATAATTATCTGAAAGAAAACATAATGGAAGAATAGTATAATTGTACAATGAAACCATTATATCTGTCACGGCTCATCCTCACGACCATATGGATGCCGTGAGAGACTGCAGCTGCATCTCCCTCCTCCCACTCCTCCCTCTATTACTCACTGTGCCCATGTACGGGCACCGGCCGCGTAAATCCAGTATTGCGGTGCAGAAGCACGGATCTGAAAGCCCACAGAAGCGCCTCGGAGTCTTTCTATGGACTTCCTATCCGTGCCTTAGCTCCGCAAAAGATAGTCCTATCTTTCGCAGTATCTTGGGGATCGCAAGATTGCACACAGCCAGTGCCCATATATTATGGACCAGCCATTTGCGGTCCACAATACGGGCACGGAGCCCTTACGGTCATCTGAATGAGCCTCATAGACTTATATGAGAGGTTATGCTTGCTAAACAAAGAAGGTTTGATCTTCTCCTGCCCATTACAGAGTGCTATAGAGGAGATGACGTCAGTAATTCTACTGGGTGGAGCTAGACTACCTATGCACATAGTATGTGAACAAAGTTCAAGAGAACAAAGATCTTGTCTTTTTGCTGTGACCATACATGATGTCATACACTGGTTGGTTGCCACAGGCAATATTATTTTTCTGTACAATATATCTAGTACATTATGTGATTCATTTTCCCAAAGATTTTAATGATTTCTACTATACTCTGGTTTGCCTGTATCTCTGGTCAAACCACTGGTTCCAGTACTATTGAAAGACCTGCACTGATTTGTTGCTAGGTTAAATAAAATGCGTCTGAATTAGATATTCATAACTGGTGAAATTAATATTTTTTTTAGCTTATTTACTTAGTACAAATTATGCACATCTCTTCTTAAAGAGCATTTCCCCTTTAAATAAATAAAATAACCTGAAATATTCCTCCATGTTGTCCTCTATATAAATACTTTAATATATATTTCATGTACTGGTTTCCTATATGAGTAATAGATCTTTGATGGTACTGTTAATTGGTGTGGAACCACTGAGCTAACCAACAGATTTGGCTTTGGGCTAATCCTAAGGGCGTTAACCTGGCAGTCTCTTGGTATTCAACCTACATCATTGCAGGGGAACCGCCAGGCTTTTACCCCCTTGAGGAGCCTCTATGTGGTTAATAGCTGACCCATGAGGGTTAGAAACACTGGTGCAGGGCAATGAAGGGTTAGGCAAAACCTTTGGCAGGGACAGGCTGAGGTCTGGGGTGATGGAGTACTTGTGAAATGACAATAAGTCCCAGCTCAGGGCAGCGTAGGATCAATATGGGTAACAGGCACAGGTCAAGTCAGGCTGCTTAACATGGGTAAACGAGCAGAGATTGGTACATGGGCAGACAGTAGAACAGAACATCTTTGCAGAGGGCATAGCACACTATATAACCTAATTGCTCCGGTACCTTCCCACAGTGGAAGGAGCCTTAAGCGCCTCAGGGTTGGTAACCATTGGTTGGTGAAAATTCAGGTACGTGTGCCCTATGGGCAAAGAAGGAGAGGGCCTGAGAGGGATTGAGGTACGCTGGTGGTTGGGCCTGATGCAAAGAGGAGGCATGTGGGAGGTGAGTCTGTACCACCAGGAGATACAAGACTGGGCTGGGTGAGTGGAGCAGCAGTGGCCTTGAGGCACATGGCATCACATAAAGGGAATGCCAGTCAGAAAAATACAGGTGACAGACAAGTGAATACGTAGGTGGGCTTTTGTGATTGGTATCAGAACTTCATAACAACCATTGAGAGCTCTGATTTCTGAGAATGGAGCTCTCCCCTCCAGAACTTGGAAACGAGGAGGCATGGGAAAGTTCACCCCCAACCAAACTAGAATTTTTAGGCTGGGAATTCATTTTAACAAATTCTTTTAAAAGTCTTAAAAAGAGGCTATGCAGTTTTATTTTTATCTTCCATGATAAATAAAGCATGGTCTCCTACTCTATAATCTTCACGTCATTTGCTGTAACATGAAAGGAATTTTACCTAGGAAAGTTATATTTCATATATTTGCTTTTCCAGTGACCCAGATTCCTGGTCATCTATCATGTATGAAAGTAATTCAGCTGAATTATGTTATCGGGCAAAGTTACTGAGAGCATTTAGTGGCTGTACGGTTCTATATTAGGAATGTAGTCAAAACTGCCACACTGAATGGGCAAGATTTCTAAAAACTTGAGACTCATTTAAGAAAGAATCCTTTCTACACAAAGAATAGTGATATTTTAAAGTGAATGTGTCTTCAGAAAATGACCTATTATTTAAATCACATTTTCATGTCAAACATTTTTTAAGAATTTTTGATTGTTATTTTTAATTTTCCATGTCAATATTTATATTATATCTGGTTTTAACTGGCTGAAAAAAATTTCGGTGACACATTTCCTTAAAATAGGCAAGTTAGATATCTCAAAAAGCTACAACCATGGGGTTCATGAAATCTGCCACTCAGTAAATGGCCATACCCTTTGGATCAGGCTCAAACGAATTGGCCACGTTTGATTCCTTCTATGTAGCTTAGTTTACAGTGGACAGCATCTGGACTGAACACTGACCCAAATGGGTATATTCATGAGAGATTTCTGCAAAGACCACTAGTTCATTCTGAGAAAATGACGGCATGGTCTATGTTTGTTTGTCCCTCAATGTCTCATTTTTTTCAAATGAAAATGGTCTGCAGGGAAATGAGCTGCACCTGGACTCTTTCTGTGTGCAGTGCACTTTAAAACCTGTTCACATTCATTCTTCGACACATAGTCTGTCTGAAACAGGCTTTAGGGTACGGCCACATGGTCAGGTTTCTTGATGAAGTTTAGGTAGTGAAAACCATAAGGCGTCTTTCAGACGAGCGAGCATCACTCTCTGGACTCGCAGCGCAGCACCTACCGGGGTCGCATAGCATTATTTTGATTTTTGCTATGTAACACTCATAATGCTGCCAGTGTTATTCAATACATTGCAGACCTCTAAGCAGGGGCGTACATAGAAATCATTGGGCCCCATAGCAAGAATCTGAATGGGGCCCATAACCCCGCCGACTACCATGGCCCATCCCACATGCTACCCTGGCTCCTCCCATGCCACGCCCCCATTTGTCAATAAAGAAATGTATACATGAGCTACTGATTTATTTATTTATTTTTTTAAATTAAGGAGACGTTAACTGAATGGGGCAGCCACAAGGATGGATTATACTGTATACTATACAGCATGGTGTACGGATTATACTGTATATTATACAGCATGGTGTAGGGATTATACTGTATACTATACAGCATGGTGTAGGGATTATACTGTATATTATACAGCATGGTGTACGGATTATACCGTATATTATACAGCATGGTGTACGGATTATACTGTATACTATACAGCATGGTGTAGGGATTATACTGTGTATTATACAGCATGGTGTACGGATTATACTGTGTATTATACAGTATAGTGTATGGATTATACTGTACATTGTATAGCATGGTACAGGGATTATAATATATACTGTACAACAAATGCATGGCGGTTACACCATGCCGGACAATATAACCCCTGCGCCACGCTGTACAATATACAGTATGTACAGTGCATGCATATACCCACACACATACATACACATACATACATACATATATCCACACACATACATACACACACACATACATACACACACATACATACATACACACATACATACATACATACATACATGAAAATACACATAAATACTTACTGTTACTTGTACCTTGTCCTGACGCCACTCTGGAGGGGGCTGGGCCTTGGTCTTCTTATTTCCCCTCTTGCCGCGCTGCACAGGTCCTTCCCTGTCCAGGACCAACAGCGCAGCATGAGGGAGGAGGCGGAGCCAGCTGGGAGCGCACAGGAGCGCTCTCAGTACGTTAGGGGGGCCTAAAAGTTGCAGCGGTGAGCAGGTGAGGAGAGGCCCGGAGCGCAGGGACGGGACGTATCTTAATGATGCAGAGTAGGGGGCGGGGCCTCCCGTGTTCTCCGGACCCCCCTGTGCCGCGGGCCCCATAGCAGTGCCGTGGTCTGCCTATATGGGCGGTACGCCACTGCCTCTAAGTGTTACATAGCATCATAAATCAATATAATGCTATGTGACCCCGGCAGTGCTGTAAGTTCAGGCCGGATGCTGCGCTGCAAGTCTGAAGCATGATACATCAGGGGCGTAGCTATAGGGGGTGCAGAGGTAGCAGTCGCTACCGGGCCCAGGAGCCTGAGGGGGCCCAAAGACCCTTGTGCTGCATAATCAGACACACAAAGCACTGAGGGAAGGGGGGCCCAAGCTGAACTCTTGCACCAGGGCCCATGAGCCGTTAGCTACGCCCCTGTGATACATGCTTGTCTGAAAGAGGCCTTAGTGAAAGGGTTAACTTATACTGTTTAAGGCTACTTTCACGCGACAGTTGTTTTTGCGGCCTCTGATCCGCATATTTTGCTGATAGGATGCAGACCCATTCATTTTTAATGGGTCAACAAAAAATGCTGACAGCACACTGTGTCCTATCCGCATTCGTATGTCCATTCCGTAGCCCCGCAAAAAAATAGAACGTGTCCTATTCTTGTCCATTTTGCAGACAAGGATAGGCATTGTTACAGTGGATCTGCAAAAAAAAAAAAACGGATGCCATACGGACGTCATCCGTTTTTTTTTACGGATCAGCAAAACACAACGGTCGTGTGAAATTAGCCTAATACTGTGTAACTGCATTTCATATGTTGTGATATTCATTATCACTGTATTTACAAGGCTCTGTGGAAAGGCTTAACGAATACCGAGAGACTTTTAGGACTTGGAATGAGAAGCTGGTAATGTTCCACAGCTGCCATAGAGTTTAAAGAAGAGATATTTTGGAGGGAAAAAAAACAGATGTTGTTTACCACCAAACCCAGACAGTCTGACCTTTTCAATGTCTGGTTTAGCGATGTTATGTCTGGAAACTTGTTTTCGTCTGGAAAAACTGCTGTGTCATTGCCATTGAGTATCATTGAAGCTGTCTATGACAGACAGAAAGTGTAACAATGTATCTGTTTGTGCTGAGCATCTCCACTCCATCCCTCCCACTAGAAGATTCTAGTCTAGCTAAAACTATATATATGGAAAACAGTCAGAGCCCTTAGTGTGCTGCAGTTAGGGACCAGAGCTTGGAAGAGTGACTAGAAGAGGATGCTGAGATGGGGATACTCTACCACCAGCCTTGGACCAAGTTACTAGCCTTCTGAAGAGATAGAGGGACAGCTAGCTCAGGCCTTTCCTAAGCATCAAACCCTTCTTTTGCCAGGGAGCAGAATGGAGAAGCCGGCCCTGTGCCTCACCTGTATCATTTTGCACCTGAATTCCTCCAGTAAAGAAGCATACTGGTTTACTGCAGATCCTGACTCTCTGGACTTATTTCTCATTGGGGTGCACCACGCCTTACTATCTCTTCCGGAGAGCAACAACACGTGGTGACATATCAATGGTGTCCGGGGGACCCAGCGTATCGTTAGGACTACCCCAAACCTGGTCACTGCAGAACACGGCGTCACTACCCAAACCTCTGTAGTACTGCTATTGTCCTGCACTTATGACAATGCAACCACCTGCATTTGACCACTGCAGCCAGTCACTGTCCACCATCACATGTGGGCATCACTGCAGAACAGTAACAGAGACTAACTAGAGCACTGGAGAAGCAGTGGATTTTCCAAGTGAGTAATTATTTTTTTTTAAGTTTTAGCATATTCTCTGCTTTCTCCAAAAATGTCCCATTCTCCATCTTCTCAGCTTCTATATGTGAGCACTAAACATTTATAATTAAATTTATAATACCCATAAAATGTCAATCACTGCAAACTTGCATTATATGTTTATAAGAAAACCAGTCCGCCATTATCACCTTCTTCGTCATGAATTTTTCTGGTCCCTATTAGGTACTATTAGTCATAATAGGTTGCCTATAATCAGACTCGGTCATATTGATTGCCTCCTCTTATACTGACTTCTTATTTATAACTGTTTTCAAGAAGTCAGGATAGTAGTCATGAAATGGCCCTGGTGACAGAGGATCCTTCACAAAGAGCCGTCCTTCAACACCCAGGAAGGGAAAAACCTACATTGGAGTAAGGCCTCATTCACACGTCCGTATAATGTGTCCGCATCCTTTCCGCATCCATTTCCGCAATTGCGGACAATTATGCGGATAGGATGCGGATCCATTCATTTCAATGGGTCCCGAAAAAATGCGGACAGTACACCATGTGGTGTCCGCATCCGTGTGTCTGTTCCAACTGTCTGCATAAAGAAATCCTCCTGTCTTACTTTTCTCCCGAATTGCGGTCCGTAGCACAATGAAATGGATCCGCAAAAAATGCGGAAGACATGCGGAAAGGCATCCGCATGTCATCCGTATTTGCGGATTCCGTTCCAGGACGGGAGAAAAAAAAAGAAAAGGTACAGATGTTATTCATCCTTCCGTTTTTTACGGATTCGCAAAAAAGCGGATGACATATGGATACATCCTTTCCTTTTTTAACGGAAAAACGGAACGGATGTCCTGGAAAAACAGAGTTTTTTTGCGGAACAACGGATCCGCAAAAAACTGACCGTTTTCCAGGATGTGCACAAATACGGACTTGTGAATGAGGCCTAAACCTCCATGGAAGAACCATGGCTGAAGGACTGCTGTTCACTTTGGCTGGGGGGGTAGACCAACAATGGGATGTCAGGTGGATGTAGCAGAATATTCACCTGTTCCGTGGATGAATCCTATTTTTGAAAGTCTGTTAAATGGCTGATATATATATATATATAGGTACAGAGACCTGCTGTCTTCTCAAACAGCTGATCACCGAGGGTTCCGGTGTTGTATCCCCACCGGTCTGATGCTGATGACCTATTCAAAGGATAGATCATCAGTAATAAAAAGGTACAGAGCGCCTTATGGACCTATAATGGACCTATAAGAGCTATAGCTTTTATTAGTATCATTTTGAGGTACATATGACTTTGTTATATTTTTTTACTCCACTGCTGTTTTGAAAATTTGGGATTGCGCTCAGAATTTCCTAATAAGGTACAACTGACGAGCAAAATGGTAACAATGTTTTGAACTTTGGACTTTCAGGCTCCATATCTCACCATCCACTACAGCTTTGAATGTGAGACTACCATCATTTTATAGACAATCATCTTGACTATCTCATGTATAAATTGGACCTGCAACTATGTAGCATATGATTAGTTATGCAGATTCTTGCCATGTACCTGCATTGTTACTGTTTTACTCTACACATTGAAAGTTATTATTACCTGCTATCCCACAACTAAAATGATCTTTTAAGCAACCTTCGACACCCACAGCAGCTGGAGTGCCAGGTTGCTGATCCCTCTTCTAGCACAAAGGTTAAAAGCTCTCGCCAATGACTTGCCAGAAAACCTATAAATGTGAACCTCCCTTTTAAGATTCAGTTTTCAAAACGTACCACAAGATGTCAGTATTGTCCTACTCCAATACTAAACCTGGTTTTCTGAAGTATTAAACATCTTTTTTACCATACGCTGATCTGTTTTATATTGTCTAATAAATTCTTTATAGATGTTCCAAGAAGGAAAATGTGTCTCCTGCTTCTGTCTCTTCACCAACTTTTTATCTTGTCTGCTCAGTTTTCTTCACTATGAGGTGAAATCTCTGAACAGAACAAAAATATTTAATTGTATACGTAAAAGTAACTGCGTCGCTAGTCTCTGTATACAGGGCGTATGACGCGGGATCCACACATCACGGGGAATTCTGTTAGTAATGACTTTGAGGCAGGAATATAAAATATTCTGTTTTGCCAAAAGTTCATGGCTGGCCAGTATAAGAACAAACACGGTTTATCTGATGCCCTCTTCTGAACCTAATTGCATGACCGAGGCTGCATCGCCGTCTCCAAGAGTGGAATCTTTCTGTTAAATAGCATGGGCGTCCGGGGATCTGCAAATATGGAAAATTTCACTGCACTACAAAGTGGCTGGAGCACACGTTAGAAGACATTGCCGTCATTTTGTGAATGTCTTGGAACTGCATAGATTATGAGGTGGGTGGAAGGTAACGCAGCCAGTATTATCACCACCATCTATATTTTTGTATTGTATTGATACATCTGGTTACATATATAAGAATTAAAATCCAGAGCCGGGAATCTGTCACCAGCGACCTCCCTATCCAACTTTTTGCGTAGACACCTGAGTAAAACTCACTTTTCTTTTGTTGATCTGAGACTCCGTTCCCGAGCCATGATACTTTTAGGCCTTTGGCGCAATGAGGGTGTCACCATTGCTCTTGTTGCCCCAAGCTCCACTATTTTCTGTGTAATCTCACTGCTGTGATTGGCAGGGCCAGGCAATGGCAAATCAGCGAGGGAGGGGCTGGCTATAAAAAGGAGTGAAGCTTGGGGCAACAAGAGCAATGATGACACCCTCATTGCACCTAAGGGCTAATTTGCATATTAAGAAAAAGTATCGTAACTTGGGAACGAAGCCTAAGATCAGCAAAAGAAAACCAGTGTTTAGTAACATGAACCACAGCTTTGTGTCTATGCAAACAGCTGCATAGCGAAATCCCCTTAAAGGGGATGTCCAGTTTTAAATGTCTGTAAAGTTTAGTCAAGTTGAGTGGCTTTCTGTTTTGTCTGTGAATGGAAACACTATTGTTTACATCCAGAGGCTGAAAACCAGTAAAAGCATAAACCCTGTCACAGCTGAGAGATTGCTACAGTGTATCCAGTCTATTACTCATCCTGACATATTGTAGCAAACCTTCAAAACAGGAGATTTATGCTGCGGATTTACTTAACTAACATATAATTGCTTGACTACAGTTCTTACAAAACCTCTGCTGTGTTTAGTATGAGGTCTGTACGGGTTTCAGCGACTGGATGTGAAAAAACAATATTTCCATACATAGAACATACAATTATTATGTCTCCAGGACATTCACTGTTAAACGGCACACAAAGCCTTGTATGTAGATCTCATCTGAATGTGATGGTGCCTTTCACGTAGCGATCCATTGCTTCATTATGGAGAAAAAGTACTTTTAATCTACATGCAAATGAGCAGTTAAGTGCACTGAGGGCGGGCCAAATTCACTCTATGCACCCATGCTCTTCCTGCTTCCTCTGTCAACCAATGTATCTGTTTTAAATAATTTTAAAATCATTTTCCTATTAATGCTCGTAGCCAAATAGTAGCACAAATATAATTTATTCTGTAAATCATGTAAAAAGTATTTCAAAATGAGGCAGGTGATTGAATGTTGTCACTGAGAATCTACAATAGCTTTTCTGCTGTAGATATCAAAGGTTGCAGTTAAAAATCGATTGATCAAATAAAGCAAAGTTCACATTTACTGAGCAGTGTCAGCTTGGTTGCTGCATTCCTGGTATAACCCGGGCATAATTGTCCTCTGCTTAAGAGATCAGATGAGTGTAATATTTGAAGGGTATTGTGGCTGCTAAAATCCATTACTTATCATATTAATTAAAATACGACGATCATTACTGTTGAAACTACTGTTCTTTAATGACCATGTGCTGCTCACCAGTTACAGCCTGTATTAGATCCTGAGCTGCGTTTACAAGGCAGGAGGTTTTTCAAGTTGGAATCTCCCAGCATTCCCTGCTGGTTCAATCTCTACATAGATATCTACTGGTAATTTGCCTTTATGAAGTGTAACTTTTACACCAGACACTGTTCAGTAATAACTCTTGTGCTGCATTATAAGAGCTCAGCCGTGCTGTCAGGCGTGTGTCTGTCACCAGACTTGTCGACTGTTTCCCATAGCAACCAGCAGAAATAGCTCTGTTACAGCCTGTAACTCATGATCAGTACCAGACAACTAAAGCAACACCTTTATAAGCTTACTGAACATCTTATGTAGATTATACCTATGACTAAAATATTGTTTGCCATTCCAAAGGGGTTTAAAGGGGTTTTCTGGGATTAGAAAAACATTTTACTTTCTTCCAAAATCAGTGTCACACCTGTCCACAGACTGTAAGAGGCATCTCTTCTCCATTTAATTTAGTGGAGCTAAGCTGCAATACTGGATCCAGGGGTGTAGCTATAGGGGGTGCAGAAGTAGCAATCGCTACCGGGCCCGGGAGCCTGAGGGGGCCCAAAGACCCTTGTGTCTCATAAGAAGACACTGGTATTATAGAAAGTGCATGCAGGTCGAGTTACACCGCTGGCTGGAGGGAAGGGGTTAGGTCAAGAATTTGGCAAGGGGGGCTATGTGCTTCCCTGCCCCTGGCCACAAAGCACTGAGGGAACAGGGGTCCAAGCTGAACTTCGCACCAGGGTCCATGAGCCTTTAGCTACGCCCCTGACTGGATCCAATCCATAGACCAGGGATCAGCAACCTCCAGCTGTTCTGAAACTACAACTCCCAGAATCCTCCTTTCACTTTTTTAGGAGTTACAAGAACAGATGAGCAAGTGTGCATGCTGGGAGTTGTAGTTTCACAGCAGCTGGAGTGCAGAAGGCTGCTGCACCCTGCCATAGACAGTTGTGGTGCTGTTTCTAGAAGGAGATATGTTTTAATGAACAACTTCTTTTGGGCAGCACAAAAATGAAATGTATTTTTGACTAGCACCACACTTCCTCGGCCCTATGATTAATAGACATAAATCACCTTCCTTTTTAGAAAGCAGAAAAAGATGAACACTTAGGGTTAATGGTCGTATGTACAAGTTTATTAAAGATACAAGAATTAGAAACTCAGATTCGTTAATCATTACATTGGTCAGCCAGTATATACATCTGCATTGGAACCGATGGGCACTAATTGTAGATGGAATTTTCCCCCCTTCACAAGATAATTAAAGGTAAATCCAATTTCTGTAAACCTAATTGCCCACAAGAGGCGCTGTCTACATGTACTATCAGTACCCTGTGATGCTGGAATTCTCCGGATCCGGCACTGCCAGATGCAACTGCAATGCCCGTCAGCCCCATTAAGTATAATGCAAAAATGCAGAGAATCAGCTGGACACAAACCACTACATGCTGCTCTTTGTGTCCCGTCGATTCCTGGCATTCTCTGCCACATCAGGCGTCCGGATCTCCGTGCGGCAGGTGTGAAAGTAGCCTAAGTTATCATCAAGATACATTTTTCACGTGAACTCCTTTATGATGTTTTTATCTTAGGCCTCTGTCACACGTCAGTTAATCACAGATTAGGAATATCCACGGCACTCCAGATTGAATATATGCAGTTACTTTTATTAATCACGAAAACGTATTTACATTTTCCATACAGTGTAGTTATATCCAGGAGTAGAGAATATGTATTAGCCACATAGCATTCCCCAAACGTTTTGGTCTGTAGACCTTTCTCAACGGGATCTCATTGGTGGCAGGAGGGTGTGCATAGTCATCGCAGACGTGTGCTGTCCATGGTCAGCGCATGTACTTATGCTCTATTTTTGTCTGTGATTACGGATCCCTCACTCACATCATAGTCTATTGGTCCGTGAAAACCATGGACAGAGCACAAATGCCATTTGAGTTTGGCTTGTGGTTTTCAAGTATCATTGCTTGGATATGTTCTGGAAATTAATTCCATGGAATACAGATGACACATGGGGGCAAAAAACGGACATAGGGACCAAACACTGATTCTTTACGGATTTCTTCACAGATGAACCACTGACCATCTTGTAATGGATGTCATCACGGACATGGACATGTGGATAAGGTCTTATAGAGCCCTTTTCTTCAGGCTTTTAACCTACATTAGCCTGATTTGTTGAGTGTAATTAGGACAATGTAATAGATATCACAAAAAAAAAAAAAAAAAAAAAAAAAAAAAAAAAAATATATATATATATATATTTAAATAAAATGGACCTGCAAAGGGAAGATGACTTACCTGCTTCCGGGTGCTGGCTCCCGCTCCTTCTCCTCCAGGTCTGTGATGCTCCACTGGGCTCCCTCAGTGTAAAAATCCGGTTTAACACTGCCACAACTAATCACTGGATGCAGTGGTGACCGGCTCCTGTTACGTCTTGACAAATGGTCACATGACACAAGGGGATATGGTCACTGCGGCGGCCAGTGATTGCCTGCGTTGATGTCAAACTGGATGTCATCAAGAGAGCGCAGGGGAGCAGCTCAGGCATGGAGAAGAAGGAGTGGGGAGCCAGCGCCCGGAAGCAGATAAGCAATCATCTATAAACCATTATGGGGCCCTATTGTACCTCCTCATTCCTGTGATTTTCTACAACGGTGTATTGTTTTTTTTTCTGTTAGATTCCATATAAACCCAATAGAAAAACTGCATGATGAGAGCCAATCATTGTGAAATATGTTGCAATTTGTTTTATATTTTTCAATCTCAATGTTTGCCCTTTTATACATTTTATATAATTTTATTTGAGTCCAAGGATCCAGAATATTTGATTATCATATCCCATTAATATCGAGTTAAAGGGATTGTACTACACTTTATTTACTACATATATGTGCATTTTGAGGCAGATGCACAGGGGCCCAGGGAATCTATGCCATCTTAAAGGGGTTTACCCATCTCAGACATTGATGATATTTCACTAGGATATGCTATCAATGTCAAATAGGTATGGGTCCCACCCCTGGGACCCACTTCTATCTCCAGAACAGGGCCTCCAAAGTAAATGAGAACAAACCGTGCCCGTACGGCATGCTCTCCATTCACTGCTATGGTAGTTACTGCTCATAGCAGTGAATGGAGAATGCACCACAAAAGCACGGCCATATCTTCATTCACCTCTGAGGGACTGTTGGAAATAGCTTGGTTATTTTCGCAACTCCCATAGTGTTGAATGGAGGGTAGCCTCCTTCACTTCAGGAGACCAGTTCTGGAGATAGGAGCAGGTCTGAGAAGTGGGATCCGCACCTATCTGATATCTGACATATATGCAATCAATGTCTGAGATGGAAATACCCCTTAAGGCTTCCTAATGTCTATTAGAGTGAATGTAAGGACCTGAGCTAATGAACTGAATGAATCCCACACTGATAGAGGGTGCTTTATGATGGACCATTGGACAGCAAGGGGCCCAGATACTGTTCTTGCACAGGGGTCATCCTCTGTTTGGGTCCTTGCGCTGTTTGCTATCCTCTGAGACAACTCAGAATATCACAATATCAGGCTTAATATTACAATATACAGTTCACAAATGAAGCAAACGAATAAATCAGAACTCCTTTATGTTTCATTTAAAGCTACATTACGGATCATTTCATGATCACCTTTCATGGACTGTATCTTGATGATAATCACAGCATCTTTTTTTTTAGATGATAGAACAATTGTTTTTTATTCACAGTATGACAGTTCTTTACAAAATCTATACAAACATAAGTGCTCCATGCACATTTAATACTGCTGTCTGTGCTGTTATTATCAAATGTGAGACGTAAGACCAACCAATATCATTGCTGTCTCCTACACCGTGAAATCAATACCTTTTTTTTTTCTTTTTTTTGCTTGGTTTAAACTTTAGACTTGGCTGGCTATTCTCTGGTTAAGTTCACAGTCATTGCTCAATATATTTCCCTTTGCCAGAAACAGGACAAGTCAATAAAAAAACAACAAAACAACCAATATCTATGCTATTTACCTATTTTATACATTTTATTCTAATTTTTTTTAAATGTTTCTATTTTCAGGTGTGCAATACCTTTAATGATGCCAGTGTACAGTATGATAGGCTATAGACACCTTTGGAAGTATTTGTTTATCATTACCCTTTGAGCTAAAAATAATTTTTCAACTAGTTTTTAATAAAATAGTCAACCGTTTTTTCCTCTGTAGCTTTCATTGTCACTACATTTACAGACTATTGCTCTCTGCCCCATAATAAACCCGTCGGGGAGCTGCTTGACAGGTCGTAAACATTCATTATAGCTAAATTTTTATCAGACTTTCAGCTGCATTATGGTGCGCCCACTGAAGGCAGCATCGTATAGCTGCAGATCTGATGACTTTGGCGAGCTGTCTTTGCTGTGATGGCATTCAGTACTTTTAGAGTATACACTTTTCAGACTCATATCCTAGATGGAAAGCCCTGCGAAAGTCTAAAGTGAAATCTGAGGGCAGCGTTAAAAGTTGTTTACTACCTACTGTTACTGGGGATCCATAAGATAGGGATCCATAAAACAGCACCCATAAAATAATATCGGAGAGGTGCACGGAGGTGGCATTCTCTCTCACATGCAGTGTCATAGTGATATTCACCAAACAATGTCATGCACAGTGCCTACAGACCAATAATACAGACCTATAAAGACTCTATATGCTGCTATAAGGGGTCTTTCTGCACAGCAGTGCCCTGTGCATGCAGAGATTTGTCAGGATCCTAGAGCTAACTGTAATGACATGTCTGGTAGAATCGCCATAAAATTGTCTATGGGATTCTCTATGATTTCACGCTTATATTATTTCAAGTCTGCATGGTTTTTAAAGGGCAGCCGTGATTGCTCATGCACATTTTACATCATTGTCCCAATGTATTTTACATCAACGGATAAAAAAGGCCATGAATGTGTTTTTTTTTGTGAAATACCATTCTTTTCAGTAGACTTTTTAAACCCTGAAGTCCATAAAAACAGAAATTCAATGTTAGTGCGTATCTACCATGTAGTTATTAGCCCGAAGCCTGAACTACTATTTATACAGCGCACTTTTCCCATATTGCGGTTGTTCTGTGGTTCATTTTATCTTTATATTACAAATGTTATTGCTATCGAAAATGTCCATAGATTAGATATATGCACACCTGATTCATGTAGAAATAAAAATGAATAATCTTATTACTATAAAGTAAGAGGCTTATAAAAACCGGAACGGTTGTCCAAATGACCAGATCAGATTCCAGCTCTCATTTTTAAGAAGGAATTTTGAAAATTCTAAAAAAAAAATTAAAAAATTAAAAATAATCTGACCGGTTGGTATGGACAACAAGGCCACCTTTTCCTTTGCAAAGTTGACATGAATGAGGCCTCTTTACTTTCCTAATTGCACTGAACTTTGGGTGTCCCCAATGTTTCCAGGTAGTAAAATGTATTTCTGCACTTAAAATGGACAAGTATAAGTAAGGTGATAAACCTGATAATCCTAAAACATATGTCTGTTAAAAATACTTAAAGTCCTCCAAAGTATTTAAGGCTTAGCCTTCAGGATAATGTTTAAAAAGTGTCAAAAATTCAGCATTTATAAAGAGGACCATCAAACATGATGTATAAAATAGCTACAAAAACTACAACGAAATAACTCAATAATAACCATTTCATGACATAAAACTAATTGACATAGGGGATGTAGGATATATGGAACAAAATACAATAAAATAATAATACAACCCGATCACTCATTCACATTCTTTGCACACAGGATGGTTTTCTACTTGGAGTAAAGTGAATTCTTAGAAGGTTCCATACGCATCTCCTCGAGCTGCCACGGCAAAAGCAGGATAGGCTTCATAAGCTGCGTAGGCTGCAAGGTCTTGTCCCAAGGCCACAGCTTGTTTCAGTTGTGTGGCGGCCACTGCTGCTGGAGAGCTGGCTATGGCGTATCCTAGAGTGGTAAATTATAGACAGCACGTGACATGGTGGACGGTCTGGTACAATAAACTTTTTAAGAATTAGCATATTTGAACAAAAGGGGTGAGCCTGAAAGAACATGCCCTCTGGGAAAAGGACATGCACCCTGACCTCCTAGATTAAATAAATCTAGCAGAGCAATTGAGGGAAGCTTTGGATCCATTTGATTTAGGGGCTGGTTCTAGCTTTGTTAGAAAGAGATTGTGATGTACCATATGATGTCCGATTTTCATTTTGTTACATTAAAGGGGTTGTCTCACCTCTGCCTCCAGAAAAGGACTACAAAAGTGAATGGTGTGCCCTTACAAGTCCACCCTCTATTCATTTTTATGGGAGTTCAAAAAATAGCTGTGGGCTTTCCTTTCATTTTGATGGGACTTCCGAAAATAGGTGAGTGTGCTTTCTTGGCTGTTTTCGGAACCTCCATAGAAATGAATGGAAGGTGGCCACACATGCGCTGTGCTGTGGGCTCTCTTTCACTTTCGGGGGCCCACCTGGAAATAGGTGCTGGTTCCAGAGGTGGGAACTGCACCTATCTGACATTGGTAGCATATCCTAGCGATATACAACCAATGTCTGAGATTATAAAACCCCTTTAAAGGCGTTGTCCGAGTTCACAACTGAATCCTGACATATCCCCATTTTCACCCCTTCGGCTCCCCTGACATGAAATGCTCCGATGCTCTTGCAGGGCAGGGGCTGTTTGTTTATATTTTTTACACTGCTAGGTGGAGGCTTCTGCCTAGCAGTATTCCCCCGTGATATCACCGACTCTGATGGGAGGGCTTTAGTGCTGCCCTAACCATCCTACAGGTACCGTATGTCACCGTATGTCACTGTAACTAAAAAAAGCCTTTGCCCTGCGCTCTGATGCTCTTGTCAGGGAGGCCGGAGGGGTGAAAATGGGGATATGTCCGGGTTCCGGGCCTTTAAGTAGGAGATAACCCCTTTAAAAAGGGGGAAACTCTTTGTAAAGCTTGCCATAAAAGGGGAAAACATTTTCTAAAACTGATTTCAGACGGACATTTTATTGTACAAGTTGTTGTTCATGTTTGCTCTATGAAGTTAGTAGTTTTGGACAGCAATGTCGATCGATTTCTGCCTTGATCTGTGGCCTAGACTGGACGTCTGATGGAATGCAGATCTGTCATTGCGAATGAATGACCTTCCAAGGACAGCATCTGATGAAAAAATCCTTCACAGCAGATCAACTTTTCTAAGATGTCTGTCTATGGTTGTTGTCATGCTTATTGATATAAAAGAAAAGCCACCAATTTGCAAAAAAACGGTTTAAATCTGGCTTTTATGACGTAAGAAAAGCTACAGTATATGGAGAGACTGTATATCCATGTCTGTCTTCCTATAAAACCATTAGAGGACGGAAGCGGCTGCCTGCGCCCATGCGAGCGCAGGGGAGCCGAGCGGTACAGTGCTCGTTACGAGCACGTTTGCTCATCTCTAAAAACCATCAAATAGATCCATTCATTCTCTGCAGATGTTGAGCAACTACTGATATGACTTCATGTCATGCTGTACATGTTACTATATTTATGGAAATGCCTATGATAAGACAATTGGGGCCTCTAGGTAGTTATATCTAAACTTTATTTACACGTGAATAGAAAACAAAAAGTTTCTTGCTTTTTTTTTTTTTTTTTTTAATAATATTTTACCTGCAAAGGCTGCTGGCGGTTCTGCTGTTTCAGTCGGAATCCCCAAGGTCTGAAGTGTATACTCTGCTGCATAGTTTTTAGCTTCATCCACTGACATACAGAGTTTTGGAGGTGTAAACGGGTGTCTAAAATGGATAAAAATAACCATATAAAAAGTCCTGTATCTGTAGAAATGATAACTAGACCAGTAGAATCCCAGGAGCGGAAAGTTTAAAGGGATTGTTTCAGCTGTAATTTTTGTCTGCCAGCTATTAAGATAGTGAAACATTTACTTGTTTCTAATTCGGTTTTTATTTTCTGATTGTAGATTTTTTTATTCTATTTTTTTGAACATGAAGGCAGCCATCTTGCCTGAGCTGTTGTTAACAACATTTAGAGATATGCTTTACAGCAGCCACCATGGGTCATAGATTAAATAGACTGGAGGGAACTTTGATAGGAGAGTTTTCTAGGCAAGTTCTGTGACCTCTGCAGAAATTGGGATGGAGTACATAAGCTGTGACATCAACTAATGTGAATGGTGGATCCTCTGTTATCTGTATATACAGGAGTGAAATCTGATATTGTAATCCTGGCTGAGATGATAAGGAGATGACTGCTAGAAAGTGATCTGTACAGACCGAGAATTGGCTCCTATAATTAGGCATAGTGGCCTGTGCAAAAATGGCAGGATAATATGGATAGTGGCATGAAAAATCAAAAATAACATAACCAAAAATTCTATATATGTTTAAAATAAAAATGTGATTTAAAGATCATCTGTCAGCAAGATCAACCCTATTAGACCAGGCATATAGCCTGGTAGCGGATCATGCTGATAAAAATGATACCCTTATTATGACTGTCCATGGCCCCATTTATTACTGAGAAAACTGTACTTTTATTTATATGCAAATGACCTAACTGGAGCACCGATTGGCTGGTCAGAGCCCTTGGAGCACCAGTTTGTTACATCCCCTTCAGCTTCAGTCCTCCCTCCTTCCCCCAAATTTATAGGGCTAGTCTTTTCGCATCTGCTGCTCTACTAGGGTGAAGTCCTCTGGCCAGACCCTCAGTGCTCCAGTTAGGTAATTTGCATATAAATAAAAATGCAGTTCTCTCAGTAATGGGGCTACGGAGAGTAATTTAAGGGTATTATTTTTACCAGCATGATAAACCATACTATGCCTTTTTAAATAGGGTTACCCATGCTGACAAATACTCTTTAAATATGTCATTTTCTGATGACATATCTCTTTAGCATTTGTATTTTTAATCACAGTAATCAGGGCACATTTATTATTTTATTGTATTGAATAAAAATTAAGTTTTATGTTAATAGGTCATAAACAGGGTGTGTATAGCCTTTGGCTATAGGTTCCTTTTTGATATTCCCTTTGGCTAGGTGCCCACACAGATCCATAATACTGGGGGGTAGTCATTGTTGTTCTTACGCCCTCTTACTGCGCAATAAATTTTGATCCCAACTAGAGTGGGAGGGCGCCCCCAGTCCATTTCTAGTGATTGCCCACTGGATGTAAAGCCCATAAACAGAATGAGGGAGTATCAAATCCTGCCTAAAAGCCATAAAATGTTCCAAACCATGACACGAATAACAACCAAGAATCACAACCCTTGAACGGAATGACCAAGAAAATGTAGTACCCTATCTATTCTCGTAAAAATCAGAAATCTAGGTTTCGCCCTAAGACATATGGACTAAAAGTTTCATACCTGTATGCCTTCTCACAAACCCTTGTCAGTCATGGAAGTATGGCTAGGCATCAAGGCCCGATTCTGTAGATTACTCCTTATACCTCCTTAATAGAAGTCAATCTTAGCACCTATAGAATAAGGTGTATTCTCTTTGAAGGATGGCCTGTGGCCAGACCGGGTAAGCCCAATTATAGACCTCATTTTAATGAAAACGAAAAGGTCCCTATCCAACAAGACCCCACAGCCACAAGAACCTAGTCATAAGGAGAGATAATGAAGCTTTACTCACAGTTGTCCCAGGGTTTGGGTAGGGACGTTTGGCGCTCAAGTTACTGGGAACATAGTAATACATAAATATACAAGGAACACAAAAATATAATAACATTATCTGAGATAGGTCTGAACAACTGCAGTTGACTGCTGAGTGCCTACTCACAACAGGTGAAAATGTAGTAAGGGTCAGCAGACCTGTGTTGGTGTTGTCTATCATGCTGCGAGTAAGTGAATATTCTATCCTAGAATATACCTGGCTATGAAAATGGAAAGATTGCACATTTTAGGAAGCCACACATTAGATAGGTTCACTCATCAGCATCAATTTACACTTGTATCTATTATATGATCCCAAGGTGGCCCAGGCCAAACTGGTTCATTGTTATAATCAATGCTTGCATTTTAGAATAAGATAATGTACCAAGAAACAGTGGAGGTCCTCCTGTATTTGACTAGACACTACGCTACACTCTTAACCACATTTGTACCCAACTTCCTATAATTCCAAGGAAGTATATACTATATTTATTATGGTGTAGTTGGTCCTCATGAGACCTAAGGAAACGATCATTAAAAAGTTTGTGTAACGTTAACCACTATAGGGTGTTTAGAATAATGAAGCGCATAATTTGTTGTTTAGAGGTCTTAGCCATGACGTATTTCTTAATTTTACATGATGATTCATAGCGAAATATAAGGCAATAATAGATACCAAGTGTGAATAAAACAATATTGTTTAAAGTTCTAGCCTGAGGGTTGCCGAACCACAATAGTTCAATGGTATAATTAAAAATTCCCCGCGTACATCGTCGTTTCTAGCAAATATATATCCCAGTGTCGCCACTTACTCTTACTAATATAAGACAAGAAGAAATAAGGGTCTCAGCCAGCGTGGAGGTACAGTGACCAGGGTAAGAGGAGCGAGGGTTGAACAACGCACCAAGTACCACGGCAACGTAGAGACTTTCAAGTTACCGAGGAACAGCTCTGCACGTTAATTGTTCTGAGAGAAAGAATGAGGCTGTGCTGAGTGCGCCTACTGGAAGGAGCGGACGCTGCTACATAAGTGCTCCCCAATGGAGCACATCATGTTATGGTGGTAGTCAAGATGAGGAAAAAGTAGTCGCAGTTCATGGAAAGTAAGAGAGATCAATGCGAGCGCACAAAGCTGTCTCGTATCTGAAACCGATTTGTGTTCAAAAGTCTAATTGATAAAATATGCGTTCCGTATCACCGTCGGTCCTGCGAGCAATTGAATATGAGGAGCTACAGACGCGAGCTTGCCTTGAATTGGATCGTACCGTCGCTCTACGAGTTCAGTAGAGTTGATTCTGCGTCATACATTATTGCCCGTGTTCCGGCTTTACATACTTAGCACAATCGACAGTAATGCTTCCAAGTTACTGCTCTATGAACCATATAGATACAATGCTCGACAAACCGCTGAAAAGCACAACTCGCTCTGTAATTTCCTGCTTGAACAGAATATGACAGGCAGTCTCATCTAACAATTGATTACTAAGGTGTGCAATAGTAATGCACAGCATAAGAAAGGCCTTCAGCGAGTGATTGGAGACATGACACTCTTTTTGCTTGAAGGAGCACAGTAGCCTGTTAAAGGATGTGTATTTATAAACCTAAATGCCTTCCAAGTTTTTTTCACCTTTTTTATTTCTTCACAATTATTACACAAACCTTCCTCTCGCGAGTATTCTGGCCATGTAACATCTCAGCTATAATTACGAGCTTTGTGTTTTGCTCCACTTCCAGTTTAATACTTATATGAACCACAGAGTTTATCCATCCAGATACCGCTTCTTGTGAACCTTTTCATTATATGTGATTTCAAGGTCTGACACGAGATCACAGTAAGCTTAGCATCTAAATGACATGGTGTTTCAGGAACTTATTTGTGCTAAGAGTTGTAGTCCGGTTAACTCGCACATCGATATATTGATATATATTTAAATCTCCGCGCAGAGCGCGCTAACAAGTGTTTTTAAATGGCCATGACAGATCCATCCCCGCTAGCTCACAAGTGGAGTGTACTTTGGCATTAAGACAGGCAAGGGAATGCTCTTCGCTCCCTGGCCTGTATAAAAGCCCACATGGACCTGAAACAAATGTAAGGAAATTAGCAGCTTAAAAAAGGGTATTAAATTAAATTACACCTCTCACACTTCGTACGTCCTTTGCGATGAGCATGAACATCATTAGTCCAGACTATGCCTGCGACATAACATTCTTTTCCTGCGCATGACTCGTGGTACGTCCCTCCGGTGTCACTGGTGTAATATCGCGGTGTGGTGCACGGATGAGATTTATGGTTAAAGGACCTTATTTTTATTTGTTGTGGAGTGGTGGCCAGTGAATATAGATGCGCTCTCACTCGTCAGGGAGATTATTTTTCCGGGAGTTGAATGATGTGATGGAAAAAGTTGCGAGTGGATCTCCTGTTGCTGGACACCATCTGTAATAGTTACATTCAGTCCCTATTATGATAATGACTGCAGCTACAGAGCATGTCTAGTTTGACCATGAGGCTGAGTGTTTTCATCTCAAGCGAAGCAATTTCCATGGTATAATGCTTCATCCATTGCAAAGCACCAGCTACAAGCAGGGTCGTTCATGGAAGCGTCCAAGTGGAGGAGCTAACCAAGGGGAAGGCAGATGCCGCTTCACTAGGGAACGCACGGGGACGTGGCTTGCAGACGGCGCGGGGCATATTCGCGTCGGGAGTTATGACATTGTACACTCGCGCACTCCGGCTAGCGCCAGTGGCCGCCGTGGAGGCTCACCGCCAAAGCACCCTGGCCGCCAATGCTTATTTTGATGGGCCCCATCACATATAGGGAAATACAGCACACGATTATAACCTAAATTAGGGAAAGTGGCATCAGGATTCTGTGTCAACACTGCTTACTACCGGCTGTGGAAGGACCTGATGGTGGGTAGCGACCAGGTCAAGAAGGTTTGGGCCATGGAGTGCACCTCCCATAGACACGGTAGCAGGGGGCGTAACTAAAGGCTCATGGGCCCTGGTGGCAAGAGTCAGCTTGGCCCCTGCCCCCCTGCCCCCCCTCGGGCCCTACATTTAATTATACTCTTAGCGCCTCTTACCGTCTTACATCCAGTATAATACTCCATCACCCCACCTCTGTAGACATCCAGTATAATACCAGGAGCCACTACCTCGTACATCCTAGATAGACGTAGCGCTACACTCGTGGATAGTGTACATCTTCTCTTTTCCTCTAGCTTCCTCCTTTCCAGACTCAGAGCCACTCTCATCTTCAGACACAGCTTACCTTCAGTACTGCAGTTTGACAGAAAAAATCTTTAGTTACTTACTTTCCATCATCCTGCGCGAATCTATCTGGGACATCATCCTACCACCCCGAGTGACTGCCTGCCCACTTAGTACCACAACAGATTAGTGTCGCCTGAGTAAAGAAACTTCCCCATAATAATGCTGCTCGAGCAAGATCCCCACTAGGAGCCTCTCCCCCAATTCAATGAGTGGCTCGCTCTTGTAAGACAATTAGCCGCCCAGCTGGCCATGTTCGCTCAAGAAAATAGGCCTCACCAGCCTTGACATAACGCCTCCGCAAGAACAATGGCCCAGTGCCACGTGGCTTAAGTCAGCCCCGTGCCAGATGCCCTCTGCCCACACCTGCATCTACAGATGCTGACTCTATAGAATAGCTGATGGCCCAGTGCCCCACCATGTTGCCAACGAAAGACTCGCCCCGCCCACATACCGTAAAGTCGGACTCTCACCAAGTGCCTCAATCTGTACAATATATGCGCCGCCCCACCGGTGGCTCTCCCTCACCTGTGAACACAGTAAGAGAATGGCCTAACCAGTGCCACTTACTGCACCAGAAAACATGAGACCCCCATACCAGTTAAAAAATGGCCCCCATGACTGTAATAATCCCCAGTGCCCCCTATTCACTCGATGCTCATCGTTTGAAAACTGTCGCCCGTGCCCGATGTCAGTTAAAATGCCACCAGTGACCCAGTTTAGAAAATTTGGCTGCCCCAGGAAGTGGACCCTCAGCACTTTGAGTGCACAGGTAACCAATGCTCCCCGCAGTCGCCCTCCAAGTGGCCAGTAAATAACTGCCCCCAGTATGTAGTGACCTAGGTATATAAACATTGCTCCCCTCTCTAGTTTCCCCCTTGCACATTTATGTGGCGCTCAAGTAAAAATGCAACTTGCCCTTCTTTATGTTTAACTCTGACCTCATGCTTCAGTACCAGTAAAAATTCCCCCAGTGCCCCATGTCCAGTAAAATGCCCCCAGTGCCCCCAGTGCCAGTAAATGCCCCCAGTGCGCCCAACTATGTGCTAATAATTAAAATATGCTCCGCACCAAAGGCTGCTCTAAAGGGAAAAAGCAATAATGGGTCCCTGACGGGCCCAAGTGGCCCTTATTCGTGACCACATGGTTACAACAAAATAGCACCTTACTCAGGGCCGCCAGAAAAGCGCTCACACCCTCGGAGTGCCCCCCATTCCAGTGCACGCAGAGTGAGTAAACTGCCTCAAAGTTGCCCAACCTCCAATGTGTCCAGGGTAGACCAACCGTTGTCCTCGACGGACTGGTTCGCGACACACTCTAGGTAATATTGCCGCATCAACTCGCGGTGCCACCCTTGTGCGCAGTGTATGTCACAAATGCTCCTCCCTCTCACAGCTGCTCGCTCCCAAGGATGGTGCCCAGTTAAATATGCCAGCCAAAGGACCCCACACACAATGTGTCGCCCAGGTGATACAATAATAAAGGATAAAAATATCTCTCACAGCTGACTTTTGTCACTGTTATTAACTATACATCGCCCCAGTAATAGTTTCCATGCAACTTCGATGCCTCGTATTCACTGCGCTTATTCTTATCATAGTGATAAATCGATGAACAACTCTAGAGTTTCCTGCCCAAAAGCACCAACTTCTACCGACTAGGCCTCGTCCTGATGCCAGCTACGCAATGATGCCCGCGTTAGAGTCAGTGCCGCTGCGTGAGCCGGCTGGGGCGTCTTGGATAGGGACCGTCAGCGTGCAGGCCATAAGGTGTACTCGCCAGTCCTTTAATACCACGATATAGGATACCCAAATGGGATGGTGTGAGAACACCCTTCATCCACTATGCTCCGTTCTCGTTACAACCAAATGATACCAGCGTGTCCTCTAGAATCCATGCTGTGGTACATTCTCGGCAGGTCTACAACTCTGGACGTTTCCACGCTGTCATTGACACTACGACCTGATATGTTTCTGTAATTTACAGCCTTATTTCAGTATAGAGATAGAAACTAGCAGACCGTCTTCCATATTTGCATATATATGCGTGAGATCGGAATGCTCTCTCTCTCCTGCCAAGGCTGATCTGACAGCCGCGCCGCTCTACAGGTAACGAGCCTTCTCGGGCAGCATGTAGATGTGATGAAGTTAGAGTGGTGGTTCCGCATATGATTAGTCGAGCCATAATTATAACATTGGAGCCTAGTCCAAGGTAGCCATATCGCTATAGAGAGCTCTCATGCGTGAGCACTACATATGTGTCTCTCCGTACAACTCCCGTATTCTTATGGGTGCGAATACTAGAGATATCTTTATATTGAGCAGTGCCAACTCTCGTCTCATTTTGTTACTCATTTCCTTCACCAACTCATCACAGTGGGACATGAATCTTTAGCCCTGTGAACTACCCAGAATACCATCAGTTCTCTCTGTAGTGTCAGCTAACTGGGAAGACATATCTAGGAGCAGTATGACAAAGGTGCCATACAACCCGCGTAATCCATTAGTAAATTTCCTTCTAGCTACATAATGTCGAATTCCTTCATTATATACATCATAGATGACTCTCTTTCTACAACACCCATTGGTCACCATATAGAACCTAGTGTCACAAATACAAAAGATATATTGATACAACAGAGAATTGGCGCATTATTCAAACACAATTGCGCACATAGTATTGGTGCCGTAAAGAATGACGTATAATGCCCTTCAGCTCTGGCCATTATACCCCCTTCCTGACCAGGCCTAATTTATAGCAAATCTGACATGTGTCGAGCGGCTTCCCTAGTCACGCTATATTAGACTTCTCGACAATAAAAGTGTATATACAGTGCTATGCCTCAGCGATTCTGAGATATTATAGCTTTGTCTCGCTAGAACACCGAGGTCAATGTACTTCACATATGTAATAGCTAAATATGGCAGATCGGGATCGACACAGTGGTCTGGTATCCGTGGAACTATCACGCCGTCAGTTACAAAAAATCCAAAAGTTACGAAAGACATACCCGTAGTATATGGGATACCACATATTACTGGATTCACCATCTCTAACTAGCTTTACTGCTTATAGCAAACAGCATTGAATGAGCATTGCTCCCACTAGATTTTATTCAGCTTTTTGAATATGATACTAATATCTCCTCACTATGTCACATTCTTTATAATTGCAATATTTATATGGTGTAGTAATCACTGGTAGTTGTCATTTTATGTGTTTACTTACGCACTAGCGTACATAGTTCAGTGGCCAAAAGGTGTGGTGTGTCCTATGAATATTAGACGCAATATCTCTCATGCAAATTGCAAAATTGCATATACCTCATATCTAAGGCAGTAATCAGTCTTTCTAGTGAATGTCCCAGCCTATTTCGTGTCATGATTTTGAGAATATCCCACAGAATGAATACCTGTGGTAAGTCCTGATGCACCAGTTATATCACCTGCTCAATACTAAGGAAATCCTGAAAACATGAACAGCAGGTGGCCCTGAGGACTGGAGTTGAGGAAGATTAACTCAAAAAAAAAACTGTAGACGTGTCCCTATAAATCAAAAATAGTTTACTGCCTGAATTGGATCACGTTAAAAACACATTTATTCAAAAACCTTTAAACGAATTCACTTCAGTGGGAGCAGCACTGCAGCAACCATCTCTCTTCACTACACAATGGAGTTATGCAGAACAGTTGAGTGGCAGGGGTGTGGGGTGTGGGACTCCTGCTAATCAGATATAGAAGGCCTATCCTAAGGATAGGCCATCAATATTAAAATCCTGGACAATCCCTTTAAAAAAGCAATCCAGGAATTGTTTTTCGTTTCCAATATAGTGCAGAATAGGCCATTATTAAAGAATAAGATAGAGGATCTTGTGTATGCCTTGTGTATACCTGTTTTATATGATGCGTAATTTGTAGGTTGCCAGCCATCTTGATTCCTTCTCATAAATTTCCCATCATGCCTGGCTTTGTAGAGACAGAGGGGGTAGAGTCTCACTACACTGCACTGTTCTGTGTAATGGCAGCCATGACAGATTAGTGACTCTGATGCAGTACTCTCACACTGCAGACTGTATTCCTATATGATGCAGCTTCACCCTGTCTGCCCTCTCTGCCCTGTCATCTTTCTCCTGTCAGCTCTAACATGCTGCAGGCAGGGAGACCAGTGTAAAGCAACATTCCATAGAACTACTCTGGAAAGTCAGCAGACACAGTTCGTACAGGCAGTGTGAGTCAGGAGATTTATATAACTGCAGCTAATCACTGTGTACACGCACCTGCTATATATTTGCAATCCTGGTCCTTTAGATCAGGGTTCCTCAACTCCAGAATTGGATCACGTTAAAAATACATTTATTCAAAAACCTTTAAAAGAATATATCGTGGCAAACACCCTATATCAGGCTTGGTCCCAATCACATGGGGGTGTGTATACTTTATAATATCAATCACACCACACATGTGTCGGATCCACTAGTTGAGGCTTGTTCACACAGAGGCATGTCAGTTTTGTTGCCTCTTGCGTGTGTCCTCAATAAAATAGAAGGCCAGACTCAGGTGGCTATCAGGTACTGGTTATGTTATCGGCTGAGCACACTATTTTAGCAGTGTATTGTATAGCGTCTCAAGCCCCAATCACCCCCCTGATAGAGGGACTCAGTATCACAATTGTTTTGTCACTGGAGAACACGTCCCTAATACTGAGTCTGCCTATCTCTCGCTACCTACAGTATGTCTGGCTCGACGCGTTTCCTGTTTGCACATTTACGTGCCACTCATCAGGAGCCCATACACACTCATCCACACTAGCAATGGCTGCACACCACTGGTGATGGGAGTGCAGCCCGGTAGCATGCGGCACTGTAATGGCCGTGATCGCGGCCCACAGCACCATCCCTTAAATCAGTTATGCCACACCCCCTACCTGAGTCCAGCCTCCGCAGCCAGCCAATCCAAGGACAGCAGCGCGAGACTTCACCCACCCTGCTGTGGCTACTTAATTTCACCATACACTCAGGTAAGTATTGCATCAATAAAACTGTGAATACAGTGGACATTTCTAAACCTACCAGGGACAATGGCCGGGGACCACACTCGGAGGAGTTTAAAAAGACACATAAAAAACAACACGCGTGTCACTCAAATGAGGGGCTTATTCAATACACTGTACATAAGAGATGGCTATCACACACGTCTACCCAGAGGGGACGCAAAACCATCACATATCTACCACCTACAAGAGGACATTATTCAGTGAGGCATATTAAAGGGGCTTATTAACTCAAGGGGCTTATTCACTAAACTATATATAAGATATGGCTATCTCGCATGTCCACCCATAGACATCACATATCTACCTCCTACAAGGGGATATTAATCACTAAGGCATATGTGAGGGAAGAGGGGCTTATTCACTAAACTCTATATAAGAGATGACATCTGACAATTATCACATACGTCCATTCATCAGGGGACCACAGAAACCTCACATGACTCCATTCACGAGGGGACATTATTCAATAAAGCATGTGTAGGAAATAAATTCATTCAGTCCCCTCAGTTTATATTGAGCAAAAATGTTTTTACGTTCGATCGTAGGATCTTCCACCAGCTCAGGGGGGTTGCGATGGGGAGCCCTGGTGCCCCCACATTCGCAAACCTCTACCTGGGCTGGTGGGAGAGATCTGTGGTATTTGGTGAAGGGATGGAGCAGTGGACCTCGTCCATCCTTGTATGGAAGAGGTTCATTGATGACATCTTCATCTTATGGAATGATACCAGACAATCATTTGAGGGTTTTGTGGCAGCCCTCAACAAAAATGATTGGGGACTGTTCTTTACGTTTGAGATAGACATGACCCAACTTACATTCCTAGATCTACAGATCAGAAAAAAACAATCTGGTAAGCTGACCACCAACATGTTTCGCAAAAAAACGGCCACCAATACGCTGTTGAGGTGGGATAGTAGTCATCCGATCCCGTTAAAACGGGGTATCCCTAAGGGCCAGTATTTGAGAGCCAGACGCAATTGCTCCGAGTGGGATGATTTTAAAAAGGCCGCGAATGAGTTGCAAAATAGATTCATTCAGAGAGGATATCCGATTAACTGTCTGAAAGAAACATACCATAATGCAACTACGCGGAGAAGAGAGGATCTGCTACATCCCAAAAAGGATAACGCTCCGGAGACTCAGTTGCGTGTGATTGGCACGTATGATGTGGCACATAAACAAGTAAGGGATATTCTAAAGGAAAACTGGGGTTTACTTAAATCAGACCCAGTAGTGGGCCACCTCGTGGGTGATTACCCCAGTATCACATACCGTAGGGGGGCCAATCTGAGGGATAGACTGGTCCACAGTGCCTTTTATTCCCCAACATCAGAAACATGGCTTGCCAGAAGACCGGACGGGACATATAAGTGCAGTGGCTGCGTAGCCTGTAAGGTGATCAAAAAGGGTGATGATATCACCAGCTCCACTACTGGCCGCAGTTATAAAATTAGATCCTTTATTAACTGTCGGACAGTAGGAGTGGTATATGTAGCCACGTGCATATGCGGTAAACAGTATGTGGGCAAAACTCGTCGTGATGGTTTTGCGTCCCCTCTGGGTAGACGTGTGTGATAGCCATCTCTTATGTACAGTGTATTGAATAAGCCCCTCATTTGAGTGACACGCGTGTTGTTTTTTATGTGTCTTTTTAAACTCCTCCAAGTGTGGTCCCCGGCCATTGTCCCTGGTAGGTTTAGAAATGTCCACTGTATTCACAGTTTTATTGATGCAATACTTACCTGAGTGTATGGTGAAATTAAGTAGCCACAGCAGGGTGGGTGAAGTCTCGCGCTGCTGTCCTTGGATTGGCTGGCTGCGGAGGCTGGACTCAGGTAGGGGGTGTGGCATAACTGATTTAAGGGATGGTGCTGTGGGCCGCGATCACGGCCATTACAGCGCCGCATGCTACCGGGCTGCACTCCCATCATCAGTGGTGTGCAGCCATTGCTAGTGTGGATGAGTGTGTATGGGCTCCTGATGAGTGGCACGTAAATGTGCAAACAGGAAACGCGTCGAGCCAGACATACTGTAGGTAGCGAGAGATAGGCAGACTCAGTATTAGGGACGTGTTCTCCAGTGACAAAACAATTGTGATACTGAGTCCCTCTATCAGGGGGGTGATTGGGGCTTGAGACGCTATACAATACACTGCTAAAATAGTGTGCTCAGCCGATAACATAACCAGTACCTGATAGCCACCTGAGTCTGGCCTTCTATTTTATTGAGGACACACGCAAGAGGCAACAAAACTGACATGCCTCTGTGTGAACAAGCCTCAACTAGTGGATCCGACACATGTGTGGTGTGATTGATATTATAAAGTATACACACCCCCATGTGATTGGGACCAAGCCTGATATAGGGTGTTTGCCACGATATATTCTTTTAAAGGTTTTTGAATAAATGTATTTTTAACGTGATCCAATTCTGGAGTTGAGGAACCCTGATCTAAAGGACCAGGATTGCAAATATATAGCAGGTGCGTGTACACAGTGATTAGCTGCAGTTATATAAATCTCCTGACTCACACTGCCTGTACGAACTGTGTCTGCTGACTTTCCAGAGTAGTTCTATGGAATGTTGCTTCACACTGGTCTCCCTGCCTGCAGCATGTTAGAGCTGACAGGAGAAAGATGACAGGGCAGAGAGGGCAGACAGGGTGAAGCTGCATCATATAGGAATACAGTCTGCAGTGTGAGAGTACTGCATCAGAGTCACTAATCTGTCATGGCTGCCATTACACAGAACAGTGCAGTGTAGTGAGACTCTACCCCCTCTGTCTCTACAAAGCCAGGCATGATGGGAAATTTATGAGAAGGAATCAAGATGGCTGGCAACCTACAAATTACGCATCATATAAAACAGGTATACACAAGGCATACACAAGATCCTCTATCTTATTCTTTAATAATGGCCTATTCTGCACTATATTGGAAACGAAAAACAATTCCTGGATTGCTTTTTTAAAGGGATTGTCCAGGATTTTAATATTGATGGCCTATCCTTAGGATAGGCCTTCTATATCTGATTAGCAGGAGTCCCACACCCCACACCCCTGCCACTCAACTGTTCTGCATAACTCCATTGTGTAGTGAAGAGAGATGGTTGCTGCAGTGCTGCTCCCACTGAAGTGAATGGGAGCAGTATGGCAGTAACCAACTCTGTCCACTATACATAATGGATGGACTGGTGTAGTCCTGATGCAAATTTTCTGTACCAGAGCTACAAGGTAAAAGTTGATCGACGGGGGCATGGGGTGTTAGACCCCCACTGATCAGATATTGATGGCCTATCCTGAGGATCTCCCATCAAGAATAAAATCATGGACAACCCCTTTAACTTTAAATGTGCAAATGCACTCAAAAAATCTTCCACTCATAATCATTACAACTAGACGTAATGCAATGCCTAAATACATGATTTTCAACACCATCTTCACAAGAACAAATGTATTTATAGCAAAAAGTCTCAAAGCTCACCCAGTTTAGAATTCAAAGCTGTTATCCATATAAGAAGGTATCCTTCATGGATGCACGGATTCGCTTTGGGACCCACAAGCCAGCAATGCAATACAAAGTAGAGAAAAATCCAGCATCCATAAGAAGAATGAGATTAAAATCACATAATTTATTTCTTTATATTAAAAAATGGCATAAAATGGCTTACACATTTTCACAATTAAACCTGCATCATATAACGCAAATATATTATTAGTTTATTACAATCTTGGAAGTGTAATAGAAAACCTGATAGGTTATTATCAAAGAAGAAAGGTGTCAATCAAATGGAAATAAAGCAGTTGTCTGTGACATATTACCCTCATACACAAATTTTAGAAACTTAGCCATTGATTGACCCTTATACTATCCAAATACATAAATTGTCACATATGGGTGGTCAAGTAATATCAAAGAAAAGGATCACCACAACCAATAAAACTTTTATTTATCAAAGTGATAATAAGATGATTTTACTGGTCATCACCATATTTTTACAACCACAGCCTTTTTTATTTTTCCATTGACAGAGTTGTGTGACAGTTCATTTTTTTTTGCGGGTTGAGCAATAGTTTTACTGGTACTATTTAAGGATACATATGATTTTTTGTTAATTTTGTAAAATATTTTTTCAGGAAATGTAACTGCAATTCCGGCAATGAGAATTTTTTTTATAGTTTTTTCTTTTTATAGCGTTCACTGTGTGGGAAAAATAATATGATATTGTGATATTTCAGATATCTTTGAAAGCGGCAATACCAATTATGTTTAGTTTTTTATTATTTTGTGTTTAATATGATAAATGGAAATGGGTTTTAATATTTTTTAGATTTTCAAAAACTACCTAACCATATAACATTTTTAGTCCCCCAAGGGGTTTACTGTAATTATTTAAACACTATACATTAAAATACTTCCGTATGGCAGTTTATAGTGGTTGAATACCCTATAAAATGCCTGGAGGGCTTAAGTAGGCTCCTAGCTGCCATGAAAAACATTCAACAGTGCTAAATAAATAGTACTGCTTCTCCTAAGTTGAGGGACTGCTGAGCTTGCGCAAAAGTCCTGACAAATGTATTGCAGAAGAAGTTTCCTGGTAAACGGGGGGCAGCATGTACACAAAATTTACCGATCCTGACTCCAAAGGAACAGTACTGTTGATGTAGTACTGCTCCTAATAGTACTCTAGGGAGATGGCAGACTCCTTTTAAATATATGTTAATTTTGTTTTTACTTGTTATTTGAAAATGTTCAGCTGTTAAAATACTTTGCAAAAATTACTTTCACTCAAAGATGCATTAATGATCATTCTTTTCAGAAAGAGAGGTGAAATACCACAATTATTCATCTAGAAATAGGATGTGCCTAAATATTTTAGGTTGTTCTTTGTCAAAATCCTGATTATGCACAGTAATTTATTTATTGATGCAGATATGGGTATAAATGTTTAAATATTTTACTTTAATTTTTTTCTTGAGCTGTAGAAAAACTGAATCACTAGTTTGTATCCTTCATTATCATCTTGAAGTGTCAAATCTTATACAGTAAATTAGGCAAATGAGATTTGGACATGTAAGCACATGTAAGGCTTCACACTACCGATACAGGTCTCCTGCAGGCTGTTCTGGCAGAGATCTGGATCTGGCATAGCCATCCACTATTATGGGATCCGGCGAAATCTGGCCGTTAAATGCTGGGCTTCAGCCAGACAAAAACCATTGCACGCAGTGGTTGTTGTCCAGCTGAATCCCGACATATTTGCCAGGTAGCATCCAGATCTCCACCGGATCCCATTATAGTCAATGGAGCCGGCGGGCATTGCAGTAACATCCTGCTATCCTAAACCCAGAGAGCTCCAGCAGTCTGTTCTCTGCCGGAACAGCCTATCGGAGATAAGAAAAAACATTAACCCCTTTAGCCACAGTGGTATATCGGTATGTACATTTGGAGCGGGCTGCTGAAGTGAGCCTGCTCCATACACGGTGAGTGCCGGCTTTATAATACAGCAGGCACCCAGCTGCAATGATGTGGAACAGAAATCTTGTCAAATCCCATCATTTAACTCTTCAGATGACACAATCAACACAATCAACAGCATCTGTGGGGTAAGGCAGAGGGAAGAGGTTCCTTCTGCCTTCCGATCAGAGCCCCCACAGTGAAATTGCGGGGCTCCAATTGGTTATCATGGCCACCTGAATGCTTCTGAAGCTTCCCAAATCTGCCATGGTAAGTGTCCTGCTAAGCTGAGACACAGCTCAGCATGGAGCACATCAAAATCATATTCACGCTAATACAACACCTGGCAAAAATTATGGAATCACCAGTCTCTGAGGATGTTCCTTCAGTTGTTTAATTTTGTTGAAAAAAAAAACAGTTCACATACATGACAAAAAACTAAAGACATTTCAAATGTCAACTTTCTGGCTTTAAGAAATACTAAAATAAATCAAGAAAAATAATTGTGGTAGCCAGTAACAGTTACATTTTTAGAACAAGCACAGGGAATAAATTATGGAATCACTCAATTCTGAGGAAAAAATTATGGAATCACCCTGCAAATTTTCATTACAAACAATAACACCTGCATCAGATTAAATCTGCTCGTTAGTATCCAGGTAAAAAGGAGTGATCACACCTTGGAGAGCTGTTGCAACAAGTGGACTGACATGAATCATGACTCCAACACCAGAGATGTCAATTGAAAAAAAGGAGAGGATTATCAAACTCCTTAAAGAGGGTAAATCTTCACGCAGTGTTGCACAAGATGTAGGTTGTTCACAGTCAGCTGTGTCTAAAACCTGGACCAAGTACAAACAACATGGGAAGGTGGTTAAAGTCAAGCATACTGGTAGACCAAGGAAGACATCAAAGCGTCAAGACAGAAAACTTAAAGCAATATGCCTTGAAAACAGAAAATGTACAACAAAACAAATGAGGAACAAATGGAAGGAAACTGGAGTCAACGTCTGTGACCGAACTGTAAGAAACCGCCTAAAGTAAATGGGATTTACATACAGAAAAGCTAAAAGAAAGCCATCACTAACACCTAAACAGAAAAAAACAAGGTTACAATGGGCTAAGGAAAGGCAATCGTGGACTGTGGATGACTGGATGAAAATCATATTCAGTGATGAATCTCGAATCTGCATTGGGCAAGGTGATGATGCTGGAACTTTTGTTTGGTGCCGTTCCAAAAAGATTTATGCAGACGACTGTCTGAAGAAAACATGTAAATTTCCACAGTCATTGATGATATTGGGCTACATGTCAGGTAAAAGCACTGGGGAGATGGCTGTCATTACATCTTCAATAAATGCACAGGTTTACATTGACATTTTGGACACTTTTCTTATCCCATCTATCGAAAGGATGTTTGGGGATGATGAAATCATTTTTCAAGACGATAATGCATCTTGCCATAGAGCAAAAACTGTGAAAACATTCCTTGAAGAAAGATACATAAGGTCAATGCCATGGCCTGCAAACAGTCCGGATCTCAATCCAATTGGAAATCTGTGGTGGAAGTTAAAGAAAATGGTCCATGACAAGGTTCCAACCTGCAAAGCTGATCTGGCAACAACAATCAAAGAAAGCTGGAGCCAGATTGATGAAGAGTACTGTTTGTCACTCATTAAGTCAATGCCTCAGAGACTGCAAGCAGTTCTAAAAGCCAGAGGTGATGCAACAAAGTACTAGTGATGTGTTGGAGTGTTATTTTGTTTGTTTTTCATGATTCCATAATTTTTTCCTCAGAATTGAGTGATTCCATAATTTGTTCCCTGTGCTTGTTCTAAAAATGTAACTGTTACTGGCTACCACAATTATTTTTCTTGATTTCTTTTAGTATTTCTTAAAGCCAGAAAGTTGCCATTTAAAATGCCTTTAGTTTTTTGTCATGTCTGTGATCTGTTTTTTTTTTTCAACAAAATTAAACAACTTTAGGAACATCCTCAGAGACTGGTGATTCCATAATTTTTGCCAGGGGTTGTAGATGTCTCTAGGACAAGGGATCAAAAGCTTCTAGGTTCTAGTCCCCTAAGGGGGGCTAACTGTTATTTTAAAAGTTAAAAAAATGTTTAAAAAAACATAAAAATATTAAAAGTTTAAATCACCCGCTTTCCCAATTCTACAATAAACAAATAAACATATCAGATATTGCAGCATCTGAAAATGTCTGGACTATTAAAATATTTTAAAAATTTCCTGCGCAGTGAGTGATGTACAGTAATAGGCAAGAATTTAAAAACACACAATTCGCCATTTTTTAATCACCTAATCCCGCCAAAGAAATTTGTGATGCAAAAAGTGGTACCAATAAAAACTAAAGCTTGTCCCACAAAAAACAAGTCCCCATACAGCTCTATTGACAAAAATATAAAAAGTTATGGCTGTCAGAAAATGGCAATGCAAATAAAATTTAGATTTTTTCAAAGGTTTCTATTTTTTAAAAGTAGTAAAAAAAAAAAAAAACTATTTAAGCTGCATGTCCTATTCAAACTGCAGAATAAGTATATCATGTCATTTTTAGTGTACAGTGAATGCCGTGATATCAAAACCTCAAAAACCTTGGCAGAATTGCGGTTTTCTTTTTCAATTTTACTCCACATAGAATTTTTTTCCCATTTTCCAATAATAGAAATTAAAGGGTGTCCTAAAGAAATAAGACCTAATATCGATATAAGAATGGAAAATTTTAAAAAATTATGGCTGTTGGAACGTGGGAAGGAAAAAATGAAAATGCAAAAACAAAAAAGGGCGAATACTTAAGGGGTTAAAGGGAATCTGCAGTTTTGACCATGTTAAACTATTGGCACATGGGCCAGTGCTGTGTGCTTTCCCCCCGGCTAAAATTTTCCAGCAAGCCCCTTACAGACAGTCCACAAAAACCAAGTTTTTCTTCTGCCATCCATAGCGTCCAGCAGAAAACACTATCCATAAAATTATTTTATGTGATTTAAGTACTGTGCATGTGAGCACAGTGCAGGGAGAAGGAGGCCAGTGCTGCAGGACACACTGTGACATCCTATATCATTCTCCAGAGTAGAGATGAGCGAATCTATTCGCCGCTTCGTAGATTCGCATCGAATCTTGGAAATTTTCAGCTGCGAAGCGAATCCAAATTTCTTGATTAGCTTTGTATTATCCGAAAATGTTCGCAAAATTTAACACGCTAACGATACGTACGATACATATGAAATGTAAGAAACGTACACATTCTGCGTGAGGCGGGACAATGACGATATGCTCACGCAAGAGCGGGAAAGTGAAGATACGCCCCCTCAGAACCTGAAAAAAACAGCCCGGCCCACCGGGATCTAACTGTTTTGCACGTATAGGGAGTGAAGACTCCTCCCTCAGTACTCCACCCTCCTCTGAAGTCTGAACCAGTTTAGACCAGCGCTGACCTCATCATGGCTAAAAAACAGCTGCGCCCAAATTGGAACAAAATGTTTTTTGGGGGCGAGTTCCCTGAACCACCGACTGCTCCAGACATCAGAGTGTCACAACTCTGCCAAAGAGACCCAGCTTCAGTGCCTGTGTCTTCCTTACCACCTGCTGAGGTTGCTGTTGCTGCGACTCGTGAGGCGGCTGGAGCGTCTGCTGTGGCTCGTGCGGCTGGAACGTCTGCTGTGGCTCGTGCAGCTGGAAGGTCTGTTGTGGCTCATGCGGCTGGAACGTCTGCTGTGGCTGGAGCGTCTGCTGTGGCTTGTGCGGCGGAGGCGGCTGGAGCGTCTACTTCGCCGCCCAGGAGGAGATCCACCTCTTCCATACACCAGAACCCAATTGTTCCACCATCTGTGACGGCCCATGCACAGACCCTCTGGGACTATAAAACCGCAGTGGAGGACTGGGTCATACAGGTACTTGACCACCCTAGGCCAGGAGATCCTTCATTGAAACGCCGAAAGGGAACTGTGCTTTGGTTTTCCGCTGGGAGGTCTGGCTTCCTGCAGGATGATGAGGATGGAAAGGAATATTTTGTGGGCCGCAGGTCGGTGAAATGGCCATAACTGCCAAAACATCGTCATAGCCTGTACGTGGGGTATCAGGTGGAGTACACCCCATGGCGTCCTTGAAAGGCCCATTTGCGACCGGGGTTACCCTCCTTTCAAAGCCTACAACGGAACCAGAAGTGTGGCCAGATGAACCACCAGGTCCAGGACGCTTGCGCTGCCTGCAAGAGTTCCCAGATGGCATCCTCCGGTTAAGGGAAAAGCCACAGCCTCAGCTGGAGCCTCTGATTCCTGGACTGCGAGCACCACCACCACAGTCCTTACAGCTGGGTCAGCTGACCACGTTATCGTTTACCTTTCAATCCACGGTCATCCACCAATACCAGCTGCCGTGGAAGATGAAGCCAGCAGCAGCCGAGGAAGCTGGGTCTTCTTCCCTGGATGCAACCTTTCCGGAACCACTGCAGCTGGAAGTCCTTACCCCTGCTGTCCTGGCAGGAGGATCCTGAAAACCGAAAATGGCTGCAGCGCTCGCCAGCGTCACCACCACCTGGTCCTGGTCAAGTCCAACTTCAGGAAGAAGAGGGCACTGGAGTTCCACCACCACAGCAAGCATGGCCTACAAGAGGCAGGAGCGTCCTCTGATGAGCTTCAGCAGCAGCTTGAGCGAGGAGGACTTCAGGTCCCTCATATGAGGAACCCAACTACTGGCAGTGTCAAGGACACTGCAGGAGGACCTATGGGAGCCACACCATGGACTGCACCTGACGGGTGAGATGCTAGTTGGCAATTGTTTTTGTTTAGTTTGTGTTGCCCCGTTTGACTCTCACCCAGATGGGCATGGCTGTCAGGACTCCCCCCATTCTGCAGAAAATTCCCTGTTGCGCCGAAGTGCGCCTATTTTCCTTTTTACCCCCTTCTCAGGTTATTTGGCAGCCCCCTTGGCAAAAAAGGTTCTCTATGTGCTGCTTTTTAATGTAATGCATTGTCCCCGTTTGACTCTCACCCAGCTGGAGTGGACATAGCTGTCAGTCAGGACTCCCCCCATTCTGCAGAAAGGTCCCAGTTGTGCCTAAGCGCACCTATTTTCCTTTTTACCCCCTTCTCAGGTTATTTGGGAGCCCCCTTTGCAAAAAGGGTTCTCTATTTGCTGCTACAGGGCCTTTGCGAGAGTATTCGGCCCCCTGGAACTTTTCAACCTTTTGCCACATTTCAGGCTTCAAACAAAAATATATAATATTTTAAATTTTTGGTGAAGAATCAACAACAAGTGGGTCACAATTGTGAAGTGGAACGAAATTTATTGGATCATTTAAACTTTTTTTTTTTCCAATATGATCGCTTGCACAGTGCTCCTTGGGATGTTTAAAGCTTGGGAAATCTTTTGGTATCCAAATCCGGCTTTAAACTTCTCCAAAACAGTATCATGGACCTGCCTGGCGTGTTCCTCGGTCTTCATGATGTTCTCTGTGCTTTAAACAGAACCCTGAGACTATCACAGAGTAGGTGCATTTATACGGAGACTTGATTACACACAGGTAGATTCTATTTATCTTCATCAGTCATTTAGGACAACATTGGATCATTCAGAGATCCTCAATGAACTTCTGTAGTGAGTTTTCTGAAATGAAATTAAATGGGCCGAATAATTTTGCACGCCCCACTTTTCAGTTCTATTATTACAAAAGTAACCCAATTGTTGTTGATTCTTCACCAAAAATTTAAAATGTTATATCTTTTTGTTTGAAGCCAGAAATGTGGCAAAAGGTTGAAAAGTTCTAGGGGGCCGAATACATTCGCAAGGCACTGTATTCTCTATTATCCATGTGTATTACACATTACCTGTTTGGATTACAATTTTACCTCACATGGATTGCAATTGAATTTTGGAATATGTGTTCCAGACAGATAGTGTTTTATCATTGCCAACTAGGAGCCATAAGGAGAGACTAAAACGTATATCTAAGCCTTTTATGCTTGCAGATGTGAAATTGACTGCACTAAAATGTTTGCATACTTATGTCTTTGCTGTATGTTAGCGACATTGTTTTTAATGGTTCAGCACTTTAGCCCATTGTGTGTATTCTTTTTCTGGTACTGCAATGTGTCCTATTATGCACTTATTGTATGTTTTTTTATTAAATTATTTACTTATTGATAGCTAGCAGCAGTGAGCACCTTATTTTTCTAGTTCATATGGACTGCCTCTAAAGATTGTATGCCACGGCCTACCCTCGTGCGTATGACGCATTTGCGCATCATTAGTACGCTAAGGATTCGTACGCACTTTTGTACGCTAATGCTGACATATTTCGTACTTTTAACTACGCTGACTGTAGGTAATTTGGGCAGGAATGTTCGCAAAAAAAACTTTTTTTTTACGTAGATTTCACGAATAAGTTCGTTTAAATACGAATCTTGTCAGAAATTCGGCAAAGCAAATTTTGAATGATTCGCTCATCTTTACTCGAGAGCTGTACTTAGTATTCAGCTGGTGGAGTCCCTGTATACATACATTACTTATCCTGTACTGATCTTGAGTTACATCCTGTATTATACTCCAGAGCTGTACTTGCTCTTCTGCTGGTGGAGTCATTGGTCCATACATTACTTTTCCTGTATTGATCCCAAGTTACATCCTGTATTATACTCCAGAGCTGTACTCGCTATTCTGGTGGTGGAGTCACTGTATATATATACACATTACTTATCCTGTACTGATCCCAAGTTACATCCTGTATTATACTCCAGAGCTGTACTCGCTATTCTGGTGGGGGAGTTACTGTGTACATACATTACATTACTTATCCTATACTGATCCTGAGTTACATCCTATATTATACTACAGAGCTGTACTTATTATTCTGCTGGTGGAGTCACTGTATATATACATTACTTATCCTGTACTGATCCCGAGTTACATCCTGTATTATACTCCCGAGCTGTACTCGCTATTCTGGTGGTGGTGTCACTATGTACATACATTACTTATCCTGCACTGAACCCAAGTTACATTCTGTATTATATATTATATATAGAGATGAGCGAATCATTCAAAATTTGCTTCACCGAATATTCGCAGAATTTCTGACAAGATTCGTATTTAAACAAACTTATTAGTCGAATCTATGTAAAAAAAAAACACTTTTTTTTGTGAACATTCCTGCCCAAATTACATACGTACAGTCAGAGTAGTTAAAACTACACAATACGTAAGCGTTAGCGTACAAAAGTGCGTAAGAATCCTTAGCGTACTATTGACACACGAATGCGTCATATGCACGAGGTTAGACCGCGGCGTACAATCTTTAGAGGCAGTCCATATGAACTAGAAAAATAAGGTGCTCACTGCTGCTAGCTATCAATAAGTGAATAATTTAATAAAAACACCGTACAAGGGCATAATAGGACACATTGCAGTACCAGAAAAAGAATACACACAATGGGCTAAAGTGCTGAACCATTAAAAACAGTGTAGCTAAAATACAGCAAAGACATACGTATGCAAACATTTTAGTGCAATCAATTTCACATTTGCAAGCATAAAAGGCTCAGATATACGTTTAAATCTCTCCTTATGGCTCCTAGTTGGCAATGATAAAACACTGTCTGTCTGGAACACATATTCCAAAATTCAATTGTAATCCATGTGAGGTAAAATGTTAATCCAAACAGGTAATGTGTAATCCACATGGATAACAGAGAATAGCAGCAAATAGAGAACCCTTTTTGCAAAGGGGGCACCCAAATAACCTGAGAAGGGGGTAAAAAGGAAAATAGGCGCGCTTAGGTGCAACTGGGACCTGACTGACAGCCATGTCCATTCCAGCTGGGTGAGAGTCAAACGGGGCAATACATTACATTAAAAAGCAGCACATAGAGAACCTTTTTTGCCAAGGGGGCTCCCAAATAACCTGAGAAGGGGGTAAAAAGGAAAATAGGCGCACTTTGGCGCAACAGGGAATTTTCTGCAGAATGGGGGGCGTCCTGACAGGCTAGTATATATGAGATGGAAGACTGTATGGTCTATGACCACTCAGGACCACAGAAAAGCTGGGTGGTTAGTAGTGCTGTTAAAAGTAGGACACTTGGAACTTCATGGTGAACAATAATTCTCAAGTTTTATTATTAGAACAATGCGTTTCATGTCTTATGGATAGACACTTCATCAGGTTCAGATTACAATCTTGTTGCCTGTATAGAGCAGGATTATTACCAATGGTGTGGTGTTTGTTGGGAGTGGCCTATTACACGTAGGGGGGCCTTAAAGCAAAATTTCTGGGTGCTTCCATGCAAACACCTGTGCATTTGTCTCAATTTATAGCATAGCATTTATAGCATTTATAGCATGTGCTGACTTACTGTTTTTTTGTGGAATTTTTATTATGAGGAGTAGTATGAAAATGAAGTTTTCTACTACATTCAAATATGAATTATTCTACTATATTCTGTTATCTCAAGTGCCCAGGAGGTGGAACTTTACTGTAAAGTGCTCTCTGCGCGACAGTTGCAGAGAGAGCTGAGCCTCTAGGTGTAATGGCAATGCCCCCGTTGCTCCTAGAGGCTCATTTGCATATATTAAAAATAATAATTTTTCTCAGCAATGCAGGCACATATGAACATGGGACCAACATAGATGTCTTCAGCTGCCAAGTGCACATGTAACAGGTCAGCCAGTGTCATAGGTACAAATCTGCTCACCCTTTAAGTGGTGGGGAGGGAAGAACTATTTATCATTGATCGTGGACTTACAGCAAAGATCTAGACAATCCAAAACAACCAGCTTGTTTGTTAAAATAATTGTTCTCGGACAGATTCTGCTTCTTCAAGAAACCAAAGCAGCAAACAGTACTGCATTTCGAGCTTTGCATTCAATAATCACTCCAGGCGTGAAACTAGGCAATCACTTACACAGAGCTGTAACCAGGCATTGCCACGAAGAATCGCTGTGCAATTGGTGAGAATGTAATGCAGCCTTGTTCCTTGAGAGCATTTAACGTGAGGATAGTTACATGTAGACACTGCAGAAGCAATTCCATTTACACCTTTAGTAGAAAGCGAAGGTGTCAGAAAATATAATTGACAGTTATTCTTGTCTTTTTCACTACAATGCGAACATAAGGGAAACCAGATGATGGTATGTAGTCAATAACAATCATCCATGCTTTTTGAAGTCTCTGAATTCACAAGTACTTGTATTCAATGCTATTTATTATGCACTGGTTAAGTGAAACAATTTGTCCTTTTCATTACCAATGAACAGAAAGAAAATGGCCTCTTTCACACATCACCCTGGGTCAGTGGAAAAACCATGAAGATGTCCGTGCACTATTTAGCCTTTGATGCGGACCAAACATGCCCATTGAAGGCTACGGGTTCCTGAAAAACACTGACACAACACACATGGAATTCTGTCAGTGGTTTTCAGGGAACATTGGTAGTGATGCTTTGTAAATCACTTTCCAGCCAACAAGTATCCAAGAAATACAGATAAAAATTGGAGAACAAAACAGGACACATGGACCAAACGTCTTCATGCATAAGCAACTCACTATCTTTTTACAGATATCATCCCGGACACAAACATATGAAAGAGGTTTAAAGGGATTTTTCCAAGACTTTACTACTGTTGACTTATCCTCTGATGGATCATCAGTATATGATTGGATGGGGTATGACACCCCTGCCGATCAGCTGTTTGAGATGGCACCAGTGATCACAGTAGCAGCACAGCCTTCATACAGCTTTCCCTGGCATCGCAGCTCAGCCCCATTCAGTTCCATAGAGCTGGGCAATGGAGCGGCAATGGCTGGGAAATGGAAAAAAAAAGACCTGTGCAACATCATCATGAGGGGAAAGGAGCCCATAATATATATCACAGTCTGAGAAACTTGGAAAGGATGATGATGATGCTGACTGTGTGTTGAACTGGATAACCAGATTAGGGTAATGAGAAGGTGGTGACATCAGAGGAAGAGGGAGGTGTCAGCAATAAAAAGCAGAGCCAGCATGTTAGGTTTGCAGCCTGTGCTCACTGTTGCCCCACTCCCTCGGACGGGCATGAGTGCCGCAGTGCTTACTAGATCTTGTCTTCCTGCTGGCTCAGACCCACTCAGTGAGGATTTCATACACCTCCAGCTGATGCCAATGAATAGATCTGCCGTTACTGGCCAAATGATGTCACTGTTACTGTCTGCTACCACTGCAGCTACCAATACACCTGCTGCCACTACTACTACTCCTACACATCCACATATCTTCTGCCAAGCCCACCAGGCTCCATATAATTGGAAGCAATGTACAGATACTACCTGATATTGCTTTGCTATCTATACCAGTGACAATCATAAGTTAACTTGCTAGAAGACACTTTTGAGACCCAATTCTGCAGTTACTGTTTTAGTCTGTGTGTTTCTCAAAGTAATTTATTAAAGTAATTTTTCTACAGGTTTCTATTCCTCAATATCCTTCATCATCAGAAAAAGGTCCTGGAAAACAAAAAATATAACAGTGGTAACTGCTGTGCGGGATTTAGAGATATAGTGACAAAGGAAGACCATTGGACAGTGCAGAATTTAATTATAGATAGTGAAATGAAAGACACTAAACTATGAAAGATGAAACATAACAATAGCAAGAAATAAATTCAAAAGGCGGAAAATATTCTAGTATGACTGACTATGCTTGAAGAAGTCAAAGGAGACAAAATATATTCTTTGTTAGACTTTAACTATAATTCTACCATAATGCTAAATATATTTTCTTTTGTAATGCTGTATTTGTAATTCAGACATAATACTCTGGAGTCAGTAATTAGATTGATTTGTGCAATGCATTGAGAAACTCTTATTTGCATGATAGATATACATATTTTGTATTATCATGCGGGGATCTGTAATATGCTACTTTATAGTTATTTTCAGCAGAAAATTATGCATGAAGTAAAATATGAGCATGAACTGTCTTTATATTCATTATACCTAATTAAGATTAAAGTTTAAAGAAGAAAATGAATCTTTGTGTTGCAAAAGCCGTTGACAGAAATAGTTTCAACATCAAAGGTGCTGCATAAACAAATGTATGACATGGTCTGTTAAAGAGCTACCACCATATCTGAGTTCAACTCAATGTCATATCACAAAATATTGTAAAGAGAATCTTCAGTTAGAGTAAAAGGTTTCTCTGTCTCTCAATGAGTCTCCAGAATGGAACTAAGTCCTTACGGTAACTAAGAACTAGAGATGAGCGAGCACTAAAATGCTCGGGTGCTCGTTATTCGAGTCGAACTTTTCCCGATGCTCGAGTGCTCATTTCGAATAACGAACCCCATTGAAGTCAATGGGAGACTCGAGCATTTTTGCGGGGGACCAAGGCTCTGCCTAGGGAAGGCTGGGTGAAAACCTGGAAACCTCAGAAAATGATGGAAACACCACGGAAATGGACAGGAAACAGCAGGGGCAGCATGCATGGATGCCTCTGAGGCTGCTTAATCCCACCATTACCTCAAATCCTCAGGCAACAGCCTGGTGGTTACCCTCATGGCAATTGTGCTCACCCAGACCAAGAAAGGCGAGGCAAATACCCATCACATGTTAGGGAAGCACCCAACTAGGTGCAACGAAGGTCCATCACCGCCTGCAGGTGACACCACTGCTCATGCTGGTGCTGTCTATTGCAGGAGGCAATTCAGAATCAGTACAATATCTAATACGTCCCCCTACCCGGGAAAATTGTTTGGAGAGAGGGCATGGGGTGGGGGGGGGAAGGAGGTTTCGCTGGAAGAGCCAGAGGAGTGCCCCCTGGGCTAGCGTGTGTGGTGGTGACAACAGCCAGATGGATTTGGGAAAACTGTTGCTTTAACCCGTATGGTATCAATTCTTCTCAGTTTAATACCGTATACGTCCCCTATCTTGGGACCCTATATTTAATGGATTTTTGGAACACGGAAAACGGAAAAAGAGCTTGCTCTGGCCAGGGGAGTGTCTTTCCCACTGCAGCTAAGGGGACATGTCCATGCTCTGCCTATCACAGGTCAGGAGGCAGATAAAAGAAGAACAAAAACAAACATGAGTACAACTTCGGATACGTCCCCTATCCGGCCGGCTAAATTGTTTGTAGAGTGGGCCTGTAGGTGGGGGGGCAGGCTGGGGCAAGGAGGTTTCGCTGGAAGAGCCAGACGGAGTGCCCCCTGGGCTAGCGTGTGTGGTGGTGACAACAGCCAGATGGATTTGGGGAAAACTGTTTGCTTTAATCCGTATGGTATCAATTCTTCTCAGTTTAATACCGTATACGTCCCCTATCCGGGTAAATTGTTTGTAGAGTGGGCCTGTAGGTGGGTTGGCAGGCTGGGGCAAGGAGGTTTCGCTGGAAGAGCCAGAGGAGTGCCCCTGGGCCTAGCGTGTGTGGGGGTGACAACAGCCGGGTGTAGTCAGAATGACGACACAGGACCCCAACTTAAAAATTTAGCATCAACCGGTACAATTGTCAATTATGAGCTACATCAAGTGTTGGCATGACTTTTAAATGGATATTGCATGTGGTCACGTACTCCCTGGAACCCCATAGTCACCCCTTCCCTGATGTGCTAGCCAAAAACATTCTCTGCCCCAATTCGCAAGACCTTTTGCTGTTTCCGTGTGCTGACAGTGGGGATTTACCAGTGTTGTCTGAGGAGGTGGTGGACAATGGCGAGACACAGGTGTCGGGGGGTGAAGTAGTTTGTATGGGAAGCAAGTTTACAGTGGGGACTCCTTGGGGTGGAATTTCTCAGGATGGGACAGATTCAACTTGGGTGGATCAGGCACAGGAACAGATGAATTTTTGGGGGGGTTTATTAACTTTTATTTAGCAAAAATAACCACAGAGATATTTATTCGTTATCTTCTCTGCGCAGTCTGGCGTTGGGGTTC